>LNAC01000009.1:3228014-3343392 GCA_002007465.1 Ailurus styani | reverse complement strand
CTCTGCTTGGTGAATCGTGACGAGCGAGATCGCGGCCCGCGCCGCCACCCCCACCCGGGGACCGAGCCCGAGCCGCGGTCCCCGGCTGCGGAGACCCACCTGGGAGCCGCTCGGCGCGCACCGGCCGCGACGCGCCGCTCGCCCAGCCCGGGCCACCGCTGGCCGCTGGGGAGGAGCAGCCTGTTTTTCCAAAGGCTCGGCTCCGCGAAGCCGAGGCCGCCTCTCTCCTCCTCCCGTTCCGGGGTCGTGGCTGCAAGGGCGGGGTCTTATCTGGGTCCCGAACCCTCTTAAATCACTTGGGAGGAGGCGGAAAGCTTTAGCGTGCGGCGGCAGGAGCGGCCCTGCCCTGCCCAGCACCGCAGTCTGCAGTCTCCCTGTTGGCAGGACTCAGCCCGGGCTTGGCTGGACGTTCCGGGCAGTCCAAACCACTGTTGCAGGGAGGAAATGGTTGTTGATGGGTGTGCGTGAAAGGTTCAGCGTAGATGGGTTTTTAAAAAATGGATGGTGGTGAGTTTCGGCTGCAGCGGAGTGAGGGCTGCTGGTGATAATATTTGGAAACGGCGTCCTCGGTGCTAAGTGGGATTGATGATAGGTGTAGACGCCTAGTGCCTCTTCAGTATTTTGGCGATTTCTTTAATAAAAAAACGTGTAAGGATTTTTGTAGCTTTTGCTACGTCTTTCGGATTTAGGAAAAAATTAAAACTGGGCTTTTCCCTGCAGGAGAGGATAAGAAAGGAAATAGAATAAAAGTGGTGGAAATGACCGTTTCCTTTCCAGTGATTCTATTATTATAGCGCTCTTTCATCAAACGTTTTTAGCTATGGAGCGTTCCTTTTGAGCATCACAACTGTTTTTCTTCCCCGGTTTTTCCTTTGATACGTAGGAAATATTCCCACTTGTACAACGTTTCCTTAACTATTGCATCAGATGACAGTTGACATAAAAACTGAACCCCAAATGAGCTAGTTTTTAAAAGTGCCCATCATAACACCTGCCTTCCGCATGCAGTAAAGTTTCTGAATCATCTACCTTTTATTTTCTTAGGAGAATCAGGGCATTTAGGGCCAGAAGGACCCATGAGGGATCCTCTAATGTTATTTTACCTGTGGGAAAGAAATGGAGGCTCCTAGCAGTTAAATGACTTGCCAAAATCAGTGTTAATTAATTTTTTAAAACCTAATGTCCATTTCCTTGCAACATTAGTAAAAAAATAGCTTTCTTCATTTTTCCATATACACCTTTTCCTTCCAGTAGCCTTTTTAAAGGGTTTTGCGATATGAAATGTTGTGTTACATGTTACATTCTTTCAGATGTTATATTTGAATATTGTGCTTTTAAAATAAAAACCTTAAGTGTTATACGTTTTTGCATCCCTTTGCCCGGACCCTTGTTGATGTGGTAGCTTCCTTAATACCCCCCTCCCCTGCCTTTTTAGAAGCCATCGTAAAGGTTAAAAAAATAATAATAATGCAATATGGCCAAAATTTATTTTCTGAAATAAAGCAAGACCACTGTTTATGGAAAGCAAATCAGTTTTACATAAAATAGGTGAATATGTGAACGCATCTGTTCTGATAACATTTGAGTTATGTATAAATTTTGGGAAAAAATATTATTGCAATTCTTTGTAAGTGACACAGGTTAATTTTGGCTCCTAATTTTGGACGGGGTTTCTAGTTTTTTTTTTCTTTCTCTAAAAATAAAAGTAAAATAAAGAATTTTTTTTAAGATTTTATTTCTTTATTTGACACACAGAGAGAGAGATCACAAGTAGGCAGAGAGGCAGAGAGAGAGGAGGAAGCAGGCTCCCTGCCGAGCAGAGAGCCCCATATGGGCCTTGATTCCAGGACCCTGAGATCATGACCTGAGCCAAAAGCAGAGGCTTTAACCCACTGAGCCACCCAGGCGCCCAAAATAAAGAATTTTTTAACCAACATGCACCAGTTTAAATGTCCCCTATGCCGCCTGGTCTTCCCAATCTAAATTAACACCTGATAGCCACTGTTGATTGTATTTCCTCATTTAATTTTCTTTGTAGAACTTCAAATGAACTGAAATGACCTAGTTCTTTTCTTTGTTTTTGTTTTTTGCCTTTTTTTTTTTAATGATGGTTTCATCCACTTGAATGAGAGCAGAGTCTTTATGTGATGTGTTCACCCCTGTACTCCATGCTAAGAACGGTGGCTGATTCTGTCAGCCATCAATAAATACTTACTGAATGTCGATGAATGAAGCATACAATGAAGAACAAGATAAATGTAGTTTTTGGCTACTTGTCACATCTTTCTGAGTAGACTTAGAGTAGCAGTAGGTACCGAAACAACCGAAGTAGAGGAGGTAGGTCAACTTTAAGCTATTCATTCAGCAATGTTTGTCCACAGCCTGCTAGGAACTATGGGAGACTAAAATATGGGACACTTACACTGTTGTGATAGACGTAGACAGTCCTGAGGAGCTTTCTCTGTTACTCCCAAGTTTTCCCTGTGACCCCCTCTACCGCTTCCCCCCCACAGGATATACTCAGTGTATTGCATGTCTTTGTTGTTAGTCTTGCCCAGCTAGACCAGAAGTTCCTTCAGGGGAGAGTAGAACCTTGTCTTATCCCTTTGTCTGTCCTTAGTGTGTGAATTAGTGTTTGGGACTCAGTAGATGTTGAATGAATGACTTAACCTTTATATATAACAATTCAGAGAATAGGCTCTTGGAATTAGACTACCTGGGATAAAATTCTGATTCACCCCGTATTAGCCATGTGACTTTGGCAAATAAGGGAAACTTTTTGTGCCTCAATTTCTTATCTGTAAAATGAGTAATAATAGCACCTACCTTGTGGGGTTCTGTGAGTGTTATATGAGACAGTGCAACACTTAGCACCGTTCTTAGCATACAGTAAATTCAGTAAATGTTATCATCATGAAAAGATCCACCAAAAGGGTCAGTAAGTATTAGAGGATTTTGAGCACAAGATAGACTAGCTCTGTCCTGCGGGGCCAGAGTTTGGGGGAAGAAAGGAGTTTCAGATAAATTTCCTGAAAGGGGCATCTGGGTGGCTCAGTCAGTTAAGTGTCTGCCTTTGGCTCAGGTCATGATCCCAGGGTCCTGGGATCGAACCCTGGTATCGGCATTGGGGTCCCTGCTCAGTGGGGAGCGTGCTTCTCCCTCTGTACCTCCTCCCTGCTTGTGCTGTCTATCTCTCAAATAAATAAATAAAGTCTTAAAAAATTTCTTTTTTTAAAGATTTTATTTGACAGAGTGAGACGGTGAGAGCAGGAACGCAAGCAAGGGGAGTGGGAGAGGGAGAAGCAGGGCTCCCACTGAGCAGGGAGCCCAAAGAGGGGCTCAATCCCAGGACCCTGGGATCATGACCTGAGCTGAAAGCAGCCACTTAACAACTGAGCCACCCAGGCGCCCCCCCCCCAAAATTTCTTGACAGAGGTGCAAATGAACTGGAAAATGGGAGAATCGGCCTGAAGAACCTATGGACAAGTTGCATTCTGACCCAATTTCTGTTTCCAATTCTACCCTTTATCTTTACTTTTCTTTTCTTTTTTTCTACAAAATGTATTTGTTTTCTGTTCTCTACAAAGAGATTGTAAAGGGAAGGAGGATTTCATTTTCTGGGCATTTTTAAAATCAACTTTATGTTAATAGATGACTTTTCAATATGTAAATCCATGTTGTAATCCAGAGTCTATTTCTGTTCCCTGAAGTTTTGTCAGTGTGTTACAATGATGCAAGGAGTTAAAAATGTACTATTTGTCTTTCTTCTTGTTTCCTAGCGGCTAGCGATTTCTCCTCATGTTTGTAAGAATGACATTCCTCTGGAAAAGAATGCAGTTTCGATTTGCACATTAAGTACATACCTTTTTCAGATGGGGCCATGATTCATAGAATGTGTCAGAAATTGAGAGGACACCTAGATAGAAGCAGTCTTCATTCATTCTTGCACTTCCCTTTTTTTCTGTAGAAATTTGGTTAGCATACAAATAACAAGTATTTTTTGAAATATACTACATACATATTGTATTTTTTCCAGTTTTCAAATCTTGGTGAAATTTGCATATAGTAAAATTCACCCTTTTTAGTGAACAGCTCTTCACATTTCAGCCATTACATGCAGTCATGTAACCACCACCACACCCAAAATACAGAACAACATTACCCCCTTAAGTTACTTTGTGCTGCACTTTCTAGTCAACCTCTCCTTCCACCTCCAGCCCCAGGCAAACACTGAGCTGTTTTCTGTCCCTATAGTTTTGCCTCTTCCAGAATGTCACATCAATGGAATTATACAGTATGTAGCTTTTTGAATATGACCTCTTTAACCTTAGTATAATGTGCTTGAGAGTCATCATGTTGCATAAATCTGTAATTTGTCCCTTCTCATTGTTGACCACTGTTCTTTTGTGTGGAGGCATTACTTGGCTTATCACTTTGCCAGCTGAAGGACATCTTAGTTATTTGCATTGGACAATTCCAAAAGCTTCTATAAGCATTCACACGCAGGTTTCTGTGTGAACAGATCACTTGGATATGTAAATACCTAAGAGTGGAATTAATGGGTCATATGATAAGTGTATGTTTAACTTTATAAGAGGCTGTCAAATTGTTTTCCAAAGTACTATACCATTTTACATTCCTATCAGCATCCTTGTTAGTACATTGTATTATATGTTTTTAAAATTTTAGCCCTTCTGGGGCACCTGGGGCTCAAATTGGTTAAGCATCCAACTTGTGATCTCAGCTCAGGCCTTCATCTCAGGGTTGTGAGTTCAAGCTTGATGTTGACCTCCACACTGGGTGTGGAGCCAACGAAAGAAAAAGAGAGAGAGAGAGAGAGGGAGAGAGAGAGAGAGAGAGAGAGAGAGAGAGAGAAAGAAAGAAAGAAAGAAGGAAAGAAAGCCATTCTGATTGGTATTGGCATGATGGCTTTATTTTTATTTTTTAAAGATTATTTATTTATGTGAGAGAGAGAGAGAGAAGCCAACTCCCTGCTGAGCAGGAAACCTGATGCGGGGCTTAATCCCAGGAGCCTGGGATCATGAATTGAGCCAAAGGCAGATGCTTAACCCACTGAGCCACCCAGGTGTCCCTGTATGATGGTTTTAATTTGCCTTTTGCTAATGACTGAGGATGATGATAAGCATTTTTTCATGTATTTAGTGTCATCTGTATATCTTTGGTGAAATGTCCAAATGTTTCACATATTTTTATTGGGTTATTTTTTTATGATTGAGTTTTGAGAGGTCTTTATATATTCTGGGTGCAAGTCCTTTATGAGTTATATGATTTACAAATCTTTTCCTACAGTTTGTGTCTCATCTTTTCATTCTATGAACAGTATTTTTCGGAGAAGAAGTTCTAATTTATCAATTCTTCTTTTATGGATTGTTTTTGGTAGCCTATCTAAGAAATCCTTGCCCAGCCCAAATCCGCAAAGATTTTTTTGTTTTATAAATTTTCTGTGTTTTCTTCTAGAAGTTTTATCATTTTAAGCCTCATATTTAATCTTTGATCCATTTTGAGTCAATAGGTGTCTAGTTCTAGCCCCATTTGTTGAAAAGACTATGCCTTTTTTCATTGAATTGTATTTGTTCTTTGTTGAAAATCAGTTGGCCATATATGGGTGGGTCCATTTGTGGACTCACTGTTCTGTTTCACGGATCTGTATGTATGCTTTCACCAACATCCACTCTGTGCCAATTATTGTAGCTTTAAAGTAAGACTGGAAACCAGGTATTGTGAGTTCTCCAACTTTGTTCTTCTTTTTCATAGTTGTTTTGGTTCTTTTGTTTCCTTTGCTTTTCCACTTAAATTATAGAATCAGAGGTGCCTGGGTGGCTCGGTCATTAAACATCTGCCTTCCACTCAGGTCAAGATCCTAGGGTCCTGGGATCGAGCCCCACATCTGGCTCTCTGCGCAGCAGGAAGATTGCTCCTCCCTCTCCCACACCCCTGCTTGTATTCCCTCTCTCNCCAACTTTGTTCTTCTTTTTCATAGTTGTTTTGGTTCTTTTGTTTCCTTTGCTTTTCCACTTAAATTATAGAATCAGAGGTGCCTGGGTGGCTCGGTCATTAAACATCTGCCTTCCACTCAGGTCAAGATCCTAGGGTCCTGGGATCGAGCCCCGCATCTGGCTCTCTGCGCAGCAGGAAGATTGCTCCTCCCTCTCCCACACCCCTGCTTGTGTTCCCTCTCTCGCTGTGTCTCTCTCTCTGTCAGATAAATAAAATCTTTTTTTTTAAGATTTTATTTATTTATTTGACACAGAGAGATTACAAGTAGGCAGAGACGCAGGCAGAGAGACAGGGAGAGGAGGAAGCAGACTCCCCGCTGAGCAGAGAGCCCAATGCGGCCCGATCCCAGGACGCTGAGATCATGACCTGAGCCGAAAGCAGAGGCTTTAACCCACTGAGCCACCCAGGTGCCCTCAAATAAAGTCTTAAAAAAAAAACCAAACCCAACTTTTTCTTGTAGTGGTAGTGATTCTGTCATTTTAAACAATTCATTTGAAATTTAAAAGTTGGGGCGCCTGGGTGGCTCAGTCGTTAAGCATCTGCCTTCAGCTCAGGTCATGATCCCAGGGTCCTGGGATTGAGCACCGAATCAGGCTCCCTGCTCAGCAGGAAGCCTGCTTCTCCCTCTCTCATTCCCCCTGCTTGTGTTCCCTCTCTTGCTGTGCCTTTCTCTGTCAAATAAATAAATAAAATCTTTAAAATAAAAAAAAAATAGAAGTTATTGTTGCTGAGTGGTCCCATTGTATCTTCATTCCCAGTTTATTAATTAAAAGTATCATATTTTAAAACTTCCTTATTTAGGTGCGCCTGGGTAGCTCAGTTGAGCACCTGACCCTTGATTTCCATTCAGGTCATGATCTCAGGGTTCTGGAATTGAGCCCTGAGTGGGGCTACCAGCTCAGCACAGAGTCTGCTTGAGATTCTTTCCCTCTCCCCCATCCCCTGCCCCTCCCATCACCTGCATACATAGGTGTGCTCTCTCTCTCAAATAAATAAATATATGCATACATACATAAAATCTTAAAAACAAAACAAAACAAAACCTCTTGGTGCTCCTGGGTGGCACAGTCAGTTAAGTGTCCAGCTCTTGGTCAGCTCAAGTGGTGATCTCAGGGTTGTGGGATCGAGCCCTACATTGGGCCCTGCATTGAGCCCTTAGCATAGAATCTGCTTGAGATTCTCTCTCCCTCTACCCCTCTTCTCTAAAATATATACATACATATATTTTTTTAAACCTCCTTATTTATTTATTTTCCCCTTATTTATTTATATTATATTACTTTATATTTTATTTTTAATAGGCTCCATGCCCAATATGGGGCTTGAACTCATGACTCCAAGAGTCACATGCTTACTGACTGAGCCAGCCAGATGCGCCAAACTCCTCTTTTTTAAAGGATTCTAACATTGTTGTGTTACAGATAGTACAAAAAACAGTTAGCTACAATTGTGATAAGAATTGCAAAGAAATGGTAGAGGACACTAGGAACACAGGGAGGCCTGGTTTAAGTCAGGGACGATTAGAGAAAGCTGCCCTGAGGAAGTGATATTTGAATTACTTCCATTTAGTTCCACCTTAGTGCTTTTTCAGTTTCTTTTGAAATGATCATGCAGTTTTTCTTATTTTATCTATTAATATAATCTAATTATATTGGATATCATTGCATTTCTGAAGCAAACTTTACTTTGTTGTCATGGATTATCCTTTTTCTATTGTTAAATTCTACTTATTATTTTTGCATCTATAATTATTAATATTGGAGCCCTTTGGCTGTCCTCTGATCATTTCAATTATATTCCCATCTCAGGGCTTTGTATTCATTGTTCCTTATGTCTGAAATAGGCTTGTTCCCTTAATTCCTTTAAGTGCTGGTCAAATGCCACCTTACTACTGAGATCTTCTTTGACTATTTTATATAAAATGGAAACTTTTCTCCAGAATTTCCTATCCCCTCCTTACTATGCTGAACTGTCACTATCTGATATTTCTTACTTACTCACTTGTTCTTCCTGCTTCCACCAGCCAAATGTAAGCTGTATGAGAGCACAGACTATTTTGTTCACTGCAGTATCCCTAGCACCTAGAACAGTACTGGTACATAGTAGGCACTCGATACGTACTTGGAATGAACAATTGAATACCATATTTTACGTGTGTGTATTTTTCCCTCTCTTTTTAATCTTTTTCAGATCTTTTGTATCAGAATTTCTCTATCATTAAATGAAATGGGAAGTTTCCTGTCTTTTTGTATGTTTCAGAATAGGTGAAATAACATAAGAATTTCCTTCCTTAAATGTCAGAAGTGATTTATCCATAAAAATATTTGAATTTGTTGCTTTTTAAGGAGAGAGGATAAATATTTGATTAATTTGTTTATCCAGATTGTCTACTTTAGTTAATTTTGGCAATTTGTATTTCCCTATAAAACAGGCCTTTCAACTGAAAAATTTTAAATTTATTGACTTTAAATTAAATTTGTTAATTTAGAAAGTATCTCCTAGGGGTGCCTGGCTGGCTCAGTTGTTAAGCGTCTGCCTTCGGCGCAGGTCATGATCCCAGCGTCCTGGAATTGAGCCCTGAATCAGGCTCCTTGCTCAGCGGGGAGCCTGCTTCTCCCTCTCCCACTCTCCCTGCTGTGTTCCCTCTCTTGCTGTGTCTTTCTCTAGCAAATAAATAAGATCTTAAAAAAAAAAAGAAAATATCTCCTATATTAGTTGTTATCATCCTCTTTCTCATTTTACCCTGTTTGTGCTATTATTTTCATGGGAATATGTACTAGAGACTTTTCTATTTTAATTGTCTTTTAAATTTTCATTTATTTTTTAAAATTTATTTTAGAAAGAAAGAGAGAGCAGGTGCAAGCACACACACAGGGGAGGGGCAGAGGGAGAGGGAGAGGGAAACTTTACCAGATTCCCCACTGAGTATAGAGCCCCATTCTGTGCTCAATCCCACGACCCTGAGATCATGACCTGAACTGAAACCAAGAGTCAGACACTTAATAACTATGCCACCCAGGCACCCCTTAATTGTCTTTTTTATTTTTTTTGTAATTTATTTTTTTTAAAGACTTTATTTGAGAGAGAGAGAGAGAGAGCATGAGCAGGGTAGGGACAGAGGGAGAGGGAGAAGCAGACTCTTCACTGAGCAGGGAGCCTGATGTAGGGCCTGATCCCTGAACCCTGGTATCATGCATGACCTGAGCTGAAGGCAGATGCTTAACCAACTGAGCCACACAGGTGCCTCCTTTGTCTTTTTAAAAATTTTTTATTTATTTAATTTATTTAGTTTTAAAGATTTTATTTATTTATTTGACAGAGAGAGAGAGAGACAGCAAGAGAGGGAACACAAGCAGTAGGAATGGCAGAGGGAGAGGGAGAATCAGGCTCCCCACTGAGCAGGGAGCCCGATGCAGGGCTCAATCCCAGGGCTCCGGGATCATGACCCAAGCTGAAGGCAGACGTTTAACGACTGAGCCACCCAGGAGCCCCTTGTCTTTTTTTTTTTTTAAGTTTTTCCTTCTATGTTGTGCGCATGTGTGTTCTTATTCTAATTTCTTGAGTCAAATGATTGGTTAATTTTTTTCCTCATAAAGTATCAAAGGATATGAATTTTCATCTGAGTACAGCTTTGGCTTGCAATTTTTTTTTTTATTCTTTGCCCCAGGGGTACAGGTCTGTGAATCATCAGGTTTACATCTTTCACAGCATTCACCATTGGCTTGCCATTTTTAAAAATTTATTTGTTTATTTATTTTAGAGCATGCAAGAGGTGGGGAGGGCAGAGGGGGAGAGAGAGAACCTTAAGCAAGCTCCACGCCCAGCATGGAGCCCTACATGGGGCTCCTTGATCTCATCACCCTGAGATCGTGACCTGAGCTGAAATCAGGAGTCAGAGGCTTAACTGACTGAACCATCCAGGTGTGCTCCCCCTCTCTTTTTTAGCAGTTTAAATTGGGGCAAAATTCCCATAAGAGGTGGTTTGGGACTCAGGTAACTTGTCTTACCCATCAGATGTAAGAGAGCATGTATCTGCCACAGGATCCAAAAAGGGCTTATTGAATGTACACTGAAAGATTTTCCCGCTGGCTTTTTTGGCATGCAGCACCTGTTAGACAAACAGGTGGTTCGTAGCTAATGGAGTATCTTTTTTTTAGTGGAGTAGTCAGGTCACATTTTATAGTCATCACTAGCAATTCAACAGCCATAAAATTTGATCCCTGGTTCCATGACTCACCTATATGAGAAATGCTTGGAGAAACTCTAGCTTGATCTTTTTGATTACTTCAACCAGTTAGTTGCTACTGTGCAGGGCTGTTCCTACCACTAAAGTTAGCATGAGGTTTCCAAGATTTCATCTGAATTTCAGCAAGTAAGAGTTTTACTTACCTTTTTCCCTCCACACATTTTTTTAATATTTTTTTCTTTCTTCCTCCTCCCCTCCTCCTCCTCCTCCTCCTCCTCCTCCTCCTCCTTCTTCTTCTTCTTCTTCTTCTTCTTCTTTCTTCTTCTTTCTTCCTTCTTTTTTTTTTTAAATCCATGTGAAGCAGTATTGGGTAAGTGGAAAAAATTCTGGACCAGAAGTCAGAACATTCAGCTGACAGTCCCAGTTCTCACACTTAGTGGCTAGGTGACCTAGACATCTTATTAAACCTCCTTTTAAATTAGGAATGCTGATCTCAACATCGCCCAATTCTTTCAAGGCTCACATTAAATAATATACAAATTTCTTGCAAGAAAATAAAGAGTCACTGTAAGGGGTTATTACTCCCTTACAGATGTAATTACAGAGATCAGTTTATTGCTGAAGTTTAGTGAATAAGTTATTAGAAGAGTCAAGGAAATGAATCACTATGCTTTTGATAGACACAGGATCTTAATCACTAGATGACAGCCAGCTGTTGTCCATTCTGATGCCCTTTAGGAGAGTTTGCATTGCTTAAAACAAAGCAATTTGCTTCTGATATACACTGATCTAATTTTAATATGTGTCTCTGGGGCTCCGAAGCAGGATTAACTACTGGTGGCTCAAACTGCAAGCTCTCGGAGGGCAGATTTCCAGTATTCCTATTTTCCCGTTTCCCATATGCCACTGATATTTCATTTTCTTTGTTTGTTTGTTTGTTTTTAAGTAAACTGTACATCCAGTGTGGGGCTCAAACTCACAACCTCAAGATCAAGAGTCTCATGCTCTACCAACTGAGCCAGCCAGATGCCCCATGATGTTTCACTTTATATCTCTACTAATTATTTGGCTTAAAAGCTGACCTTATAGGAAGTGAATGGTATATTAAGTATCTATCACACTAGGAAAACCTATTTCATTCTTGGAAACAACAACAACAAAATTAGAGATGGAGAAAAGTAGAGAAAAACAAACAAATTTTTTAAAAAGTCCTGGAGCCTAGCTGTGAAGATACAGATTTGAATCAGACGTTCCAGCAGTCACTCCTTGTTTGGAGGATTTCTCAGATGTCAGAGAAACCCCAACCGTGTATCAGAGCTTGTTTCCCTTTCAGCATGCCTCAGAGGGTTCGGGGACCAATTGTTTTCATTCATTCAACCAATATTTATGCAGTCTCCTCCATGCCAGAAGCTGTGGTAAGGGCAGCAGATACGTTGGTGTAGAAGTAGATCTGGTTCTAGTGGGATTCAGATGGGCGATGATAGCACATCGGGGTAAGTGCTGTGAGAGGGTCACGATGTTGTGATGATACTGGAGCACATGGGGGAGCCTCCAACAAGGCCTGGGGAATGAAGGAGGCTGAGGGAAACCTGGAGGACGAGAGGAGTTAGCCAGGAAACGGATGGTGTTAGTGGGGCTCGGGGGAGAGTCAGTCAAGTAGGTGAATGTCCCAGCTCGGCAAGAGAATGAAAAAGAAAAGTTCAGTGTGGCTGGAGCTATGGGGTGACGGAGCATGCAGAGAGAAGTTGGAGAGGTGCTTGGGGCTTTCTTATCCTTGTGAAGGACTTTTATCTTTGTTCCAGTAACAGTAGAACACCACTGAAGGTTTTAAGTTGGGGGAGATGGGTTAGAATTTAGTTTAGGGGGCACCTGGCTGGCTCAGTGGGTAGACTATCTGACTCTTGATCTCAGGGTCATGAGTTCAGGCCCCACATTGGGTGTGGAGCCTACTTGGAAAAAAAAAAAGAGTTTAGTTTAGAAAGGTCTCTGGTTGCTGCATGGAGGCTGGTGGGAGGGAGGGAGACTGAGGGCAACAGATCGTATTAGGAAGCTCCTGTGGTGCCCAGACTGGAGACAGTTGAGGTGATCATGGTGAGCTCTTCCAGGGATGGAGAAGTAGCAGTGGCTGGACAGAAGATTGACATGAAGGAGTCTATGGAGGTAGAAGGGTCAGGCCATTGTGAATGCTTCGTTGTGCAGGAGGAAAAGGAGTTGGGAAAGAGTCCATTTAATGGCTCAGCAGCCAGTTGGAAGATCGTGCCATTCACTGAGATGTGAAAGGAGAAGAAACAGGTTTGCAGATGTGCCCAGAAGGTCTGGACTGGAGATTTGGAGTGGGGCATCATCCGGCCACCAAAGCTGTGGGATCAGATCATATCACAGAGAAGAGGGCCCGGGTTTCCCCCCAAGGGATGCCAACATCTCGGATGGACATAGGGAGAGTCGCCAGCAGCCTTGAGAGTCAGAGACAGGAAGGTGAATCCAGCAGAGCAGTGTCTATGATTTTGTGACTCACAGGGCCCATCGTCAAACTGTCTGAAAGCAAGCTTGAGCTGGCAGCCAAGACTCCTCGTTTAAGAGTGAGTCTGTGAGTCTTTGCTCTCTAAGCTGGGAGGCTTGGCACTTGGGTGCTTTTCCAGAGTTTTTCTCTCTGTGTCAATCCATGTCTGTATGAACTTCATTGTTCAGGATTGTTTTGAGGAGGAAATGAGGATATAGTTGTAAAGCTCTGAGGATTTGGGATTCGTACTATGTCAAGATGGCATCAAAATGTGGAATCTTGGCTCTGGGAGCAATCTTAGAAGCGCCTAGTCCAGACTCGCACCAGAGCAGGAAGTCAGATTGTACTAGTCTGTTGGACGAAACATGGTGGCAGGTTTTTTTTCCGTTCTCTCTGGCTATTGGGGACAGAGTATTATTTTCATGTCTGTGCCACTGTAGATTTTCACAGTGACAGGTATAAGCCACTAGCAGTGTTACAAACGTGAGGGGAGGAAAGGCTACTTATACTGTGCTTAGGTGTAGCTTAGGACTTTTCAGTTGATTCTAATCCAGTCATAGATGATCCTCATGAACTTCCTTTAATGGCTGCTTCTGTCTGGCAGCTGAGGGGGAAAAGGAAGACCTTTTAGGTTTGGGTGGTTTTCAGAGCCCCCCTACTGACAGTGACACGGCGAGGCAAACCTTGGCCCCTCCTCTCCTAGTTCCCTTTCACCCATCTTCTTGAGCACTTGTGTACCTAGGAGAGGAAGGAGAGAGGCCTCTCGCTGGTCTCCAGACACATTGATATTGTTAGGACTAGTTGCTAGGGATTTGAGGAAAATAAAACATTGCAGCTGAGCAAGAGTCGCCCTCTGCTCTGTTCATTTCACACTCTAGGCTTTCCAGAATAGATTGCTGTGAGGCAGACCCCTTAAAAATTACTCAGCCTACAGACCTAATCATGTTTTGGGTAAAAGTTCTTCAGGATTTTAAGATGAGGCAATCATGTGGCTGCTGAGAGTTTTTAGTTTGCTTTCCCTCAGATAATCCTAGGGTAAGTTACCTTCAACTTTACTGTTTTGGTTATGTGGTGGGGTATCTCTCCCTCTGTGTGACCTCACCCCTCCTATTTATCCTTTAAGGAACTTTTAAATTCAAGTTGAAGTAATAACTTTTTTTAAGGCTTTAACTGAGACTGAAAGATCTGGTCAGTTTTTCATACAGTGGTAATAACCATTCTTTCCCTGCCCCCAATCTTATTAAAAATGTCCAACATACTGAAAAGTTGAAAGAATAGTATTATATCACCTACTTACCTTCTAAGTTTTAGAATCTAAATCTATAGATTTAACAATTGTTAACCTCTTGCTATCTTTGTTTTTATCTTTTTACTGAAGAGTTAGATTTAGGGGTTAGACATTGCAGAAGAAAAAAATACTGAACTTAAAGATATAGCAAAAAAACTATCAAAAGCGAAACATAGAAAAAAGACTGAAGAATAGACAAAAAGCATCAGTGAGCTGTAGGACAACTTCAAAGAGCCCAGTATATATAATTGGAGTCCCTAAAGGAGAGAGGAATTGAGCAGGGGGATGGTGTGCAAAACAGTATTTGAGGGGCACCTGGGTTGCTCAGTGAGTTGAGCCTCTGCCTTCTGCTCAGGTCATGATCTCAGGGTCCTGGGATCGAGTCCCGCATCGGGCTCCCCACTTAGCAGGGAGCCTGCTTCCCTCTCTCTCTCTGCCTACTTGTGATCTCTTTCTCTGTCAAACAAATAAATAAAATCTTAAAAAAAAAAAAAGAAACAGTATTTGAGGAAATATTGGCTGAACTCTTCCCAAATTTGATGAAAACTATAAACTCTCAGATCCCAAGAAGTTCAGATCACAAGCAAAAGCAACATGAATTCTACACCAAGGCACATCATAACCAAATTGCTTAAAAGCAATTATGAAAAGAAATTCTTTAATTAACCAGAGAGAAAAGATACATTATATACAGAGCAGAGATAAAAATGGTGCAGATTTCTTGCCAGGAACAATGTAAGTGAAAAGTCAGTAGAGCGGTGACTTTGAAGGACTGAGAGATACAAAATATTAACCTAGAATGCTAAGCCCCAGAGAATATACTGTATCCTTCGGTAACAAAGCAAAATAAACACTTTCAGACATTTAAAAAAAAGTTGAAAGAATTTATCAGCCGCAGACCTGCACTCCGTGAAATGATACCGCAGGGGAACCTGCATCTACGCGGTCAGACATGATGACTGGTGGGTAAACATAAAGCCACGTTTTGCTGAGACTGGTTGTCTTCCCTCTAGTGCACCGCTGTTACTTGGGACCTCCGTCTCTTCACCATCCTCCTGGGATTTTTTTCACCTTGCTGGCTTTTTAATTAATTAACTGATTAATTAACTAATTAATTAATCTCTGCGCCCAGCGTGGGCTTCAAACTCAGTGGCCCCAAGAGCTGGAGTCTCACACTCTACTGACTGAGCCACTGAGGCACCCCACCTCTCTCGTTTTGAATCCTCTCATCTTCTGTATTTCGTATCTTCCTTACTTGGTTTACTCTCTCCTGTTCTGGTGGAGCTCACCTCCCAGGAGCTTCTGGAAGAAGGGAGGTAGTTTTTTTGGAGACCTTACATGTCAGAAAATATTTTTATTTTACTCTCATTCTTTTTTTTTTTTTTAAGATTTTATTTATTTACTTGACAGAGAGAGACATAGTGAGAGAGGGAGCACAAGCAGGGGGAGTGGGAGAGGGAGAAGCAGGCTTCCCGCTGAGCGGGGAGCCCGATGTGGGGCTGATCCCAGGACCCCGGGATCATCACCTGAGCCGAAGGCAGATGCTTAATGACTGAGCCACCCAGGCACCCCTATTTTACTCTCATTCTTAATTGATAGTTTGGAGGAGAATAGAATTTTATGTTGGAAATTGCTTTCCTTCAGAATTTTGAAGGCAGCTCCATTGTTGTCTTGTTTCCAGTTTTGCCTTTGAGAAGTTTGAAGGCAATTGATTCCTGATCCTTTAGTATATGTCTCATGTCTTCCCCTCTGAAACTTCCACTCTGTCCTCAATGTTCTGGACTTCCACAGTGATTTACCATGGTATATGTCTGTCCTTAGCCATTGTGCTGGATGAGGGTCAGAAAACCTTTTTTTTAAAAGGTGACATAGTAATACTTTGCTTTTTGTGATCCATATATGATCTCTACCATACCTTTTTCCTTTTTTCCCACCCTTTTAAAAGTGTAAAAGCCATTCTTAGCTTAACATCTGTACAAAAACAGACTGGAGACTGAATTTGGCCCACTGGCCCTAGTTTGCTGACCCCTGTGCTAGACATTCACTGGGCCTTTCCATCTGGTAACTTATGCCATTTACCACTGGGAACATTTTAAAAATAATTTCACAGGGGCGCCTGGGTGGCTCAGTTGGTTAAACATCCAGCTCTTGGTTTTGGCTCAGGCTGTAATCTCAGGGTCATGAGACTGAGCTCCTGGTTGGGCTCCCTGCTCAGCACGGAGTCTGCTGAAGATTCTCTCCCTCACCCTCCACCCTTCCCCACCCCCGTCTCCAAAATAAAATAAATAAATAAAGTCTTTATTTTCTTTTTTAAAGATTTCATTTATTTATTTGACAGAGAGAGACACAGTGAGAGAGGGAACACAAGCAGGGGAAGTGGGAGAGGGAGAAGCAGGCTTCCTGCTGAGCAGGGAGCCTGATGCAGGGCTCCATCCCAGGGGGATCTGACCTGAGCCGAAGGCAGAGGCTTAACGACTGAGCCATCCAGCACTCCTAAATAAAATCTTTAAAAAAATAATTTCACAATGATTTCCTCTTCTGAGTTTTCTCTTTGTGGAATTAGTACTATTTAGATGTTGAACCTCTTGGACTGGTCCTCCAATTTTCTTATCTTTTCTGTTATTTATCTCTTTGACTCTGCTGTGTTTTCCAGATTTCCTCAACCTTATCTTCCAACCCTTCTATTTAATTTTAAATTTCTGCTGTCATGTTCTTTAAACATTTCTAATAGCTCGTTTTAATTTTTTTTTGTAGCCTTCTATTCTTGTTTCATGGATATGATATCTTCCTTTATGTCTCTCTCTTTAAAAATAAAAAAATTATCTGCATAGTCTGTTTCTCCAGGTTTTGTTGTTTTGGTTTCTGTTTTCCACGTAGGAACTTTCCTTAGATGGGTGGCAAACCCTGTCTGGCTGTTTGTAATTAAGACGAGAGACTTAAATGCTGATTGGAGCTCTGGCCTTGTGGATGGGGTGAAGTATAGGTGAGCTCTTTGCTGGGGATTCCCCGATGTGAGTCTTTGGATTTTTCTTCTTGGGCTTGCTTCCCCAGAGAAGTCTGTCTCTTGCCTGGGAGATAAAGGTCTGGCTACCAGAATTCCGGGAGCTGAGTGGATGAAGGGGGCCAGAGGTATGGAGGTTAGTTCTCAACAATCTGTACACATGGTCATTTAGTCCCTCTGTTTTCTGTATTAGACTCAGGCTCTGAGCTGTGCCTTGAGTCTCACAGTCCAGGGACCCTGTACACTCTACACTCCCTGGAGTGGAAGCTTTCAGTGTTCTGCCACGGGGGGAGGACAGTCACCCAGTAATGGGAAGCGGTAGAAGGGATCTAGGATATAACTGTTTCCCAAATACCTTTCTACCAACAAGCCTTATACTCGCCACCCCCCGCCCAAATTCTTTTAAGTTCCAGAGGTATCTGATACTTCCAGTTCCTGAAACTGTCAAGGATTCTTTTATGTGCATTTGGTTGGTTTTCCGTGTTCCCAGTGCTGGCTTAGGATTCCACTTCAGAAGAACTCAGCTTTCGTAGGCTTGTTAAGTCACTTACCACGTATCTACTGTAGAAAATAAGACTTTATCATTTATAAGAACTGCATTCTAGGAAGGAAGGAGGGGAGTGGCCAGCAGCCAGAAGCTGGGGACCACCACACCCTAGATTCTTAATATAACAAAATGACTGGCTCTTTTGGCCACTCCCCCGCCCCCCCCCCTTCTTGCTGAGAGGACAACAAACCAACTCTCAGTTGTAGTAAGCAGCAGCATCTTTTCTATATGGTATGGAAGACTGGCTTGAGGAAAGCACCCAGCCTGCATTTTCAGTGAAAGTTGGTGCAAACTCAGCTGCTTCTGGGTTTTCAGTCTTTCTTCCCAGAGCTCCACCTTCTTCCCGTGTTTGATCCTGGGCCCAAACCTCTGGAGGATGTTTTCTTTTCCTGGTATATAATTGTAACCAGTTACATGGATTTGGGAAAAGGAAGAAGCCCTCCTGGAATTAGACCTTTTTATGTTTGGGGGCTGGGAGTGGTGGCGTTGAGGGGGGGAGCATTTCCTCCTTCTGGAAGCTTCCCTGAGACTTTTGTCTCCCATCAGTTGTCTACAATAGTTGAATTGTTGGTTCCAGAGGAGATTGAGCTTATGGTCTTGCTATGCTGTGTAAGATTAAATATTTTTTAACATTTCAGGCCTGACTATCCAAAGCAGGTTAAATCTTAGATTGGGCTGGTGAGAATCTTGGACTTGAAAATAAGATGATTCCTACCACCACTGTTACAGACTAGTCACTTATCTCTCTTGGGTTCACTTTCTTTTATTTATTTATTTATTTATTTATTTATTTAAGATTTTTATTTATTTATTTCACAGCGGGAGAGAGATCACAAGGAGGCAGAGAGGCAGGAAGAGAGAGAGAGGGGGAAGCAGGCTCCCTGCCAAGCAGAGAGCCCGATGCAGGCCTCGATCCCAGGACCCTGAGATCATGACCTGGGCCGAAAGCAGAGGCTTTAACCCACTGAGCCACCCAGGCGCCCGGGTTCACTTTCTTTATAATGGTCTGGATCAGGGTTTCTCAGCCTTAGCACTATTGACATTTTGGGCTGTACGAGCCTGTGCAAGTGAGGATGTTTGGCAGCATCCCTGGCCTCTGCCCTCTAGATGCCTGCAGCATTCCCCCAGTCGTGGCAATCAGAAATGTCTCCAGACATTGCTGAATGTCCTGCCTGGGGGGTATAATCCCTCCCCCACTAAAAACCACTGGACTAGATCTTCTGTCTGCTCTGGGTTTCTGGGATTGTATGAAGCATCCCAGTCTCTCTCCCTCTTTCCAAAGTACATTTTCTCTAATCCTTAGTACTTAATAGGAGGAAAAATCCCACCTAAGTCAGGAAATGTGATTTGAAGCCATTACATGCTGCACCTACAAATTTAACATACTGGCCACATCTTGGGTTCGTGCCAAGATCAAGCTAGATACCTGTTCTAGGTCCTTGCAGTTCAAGGAGTAATTACTACAGGCCTCATAGTCTGTACTAGGAGGAGAACAAGCTGGTTTTTGGGGAGTGTGTGTGTTTGTGCACGTTGTTTAAGATAGATTTATTTATTTATTTATTTATTTGCGGGGGTTGGGGTATGGAGGGGTAGAGGGAAAGAAACTTCATCAGGCTCCGCGCTCAGCATGGAGCCTGACGTGGGACTCAGTCTCATGACTCTGAGATCAGGACCTGAGCCAAATCCAAGAGTCAGACAGTTAACTGACTGTGCCACCCAGGTGCCCTGAGGACAAGCTTTTTGCAGAAAAATAGATACAGCCTGGCAGACCAAATGGCACATTAGCAGATGAGGTCTGCTGCTGTTGGTGATGTATATGGGCAGTGCCTTCCTTTCTTTTTCTTTCTCTCTCTCTCTCTCTTTCTTTCTTTCTCTCTCTCTCTCTTCCTTCCTCCCTCCCTTTCTTCCTTCCTTCCTCTCTTTGTCTCTTTCTTTCTTTCCTTCCTTCCTTTTTGTATTTAGCCAATGCAAAATGCTTCCCAAGTAACTGCATGATAGTATCACTGTCTTGTATGAAAATGGCCCTCATTCCTGAGTCCTTTTAAAAATGTCTTATTCCACAATGCTTATGAGGTAATGGTAGTGCTGTCTGTCCTAGAATATTAATCTCCATTTCACCATTTTGTGTCTTTGGTCTTTTTGTGCAAAACATTAATGTAACTACATAGTATTTACTATAATCTGTTGATTTTAAGAAGATAGAAATTGTTTTAGTTTCCATTTTTAATTGATTTTTCTGTTTGTGTGTATTTGGTGATTTCACAGCTCCTTTAATCCAAGGGATATTATGTGGAAAGCAACCTTAGGAAGAAGAAAATAGCTTCTTTGGAGCTGAGGCGAGGTGACTGCATCTAAAGTGCTACCCAGAACTCCTATTTCTAATCTCGTTTTGTCCTCACTTTGAGATTTCCTTTCTACTAATCAAAATTCCAAGGTCTGTGAGGCTTTGCTTTAGAGACTCTCTAGCTCCTTAACCTTTTGGCTCTAAACCTTAGGAAGCGGAGTGGGGAAAATTAGAAGGAAAATGAGAATCTCCTGTAAAAGAGACAGTGAATAGTCCTTCCTGCAACTCCATCTGGCATCTTTATGGGCCTGAGGTTAGGATTTGGTCTCTGGGACGTCAGGCATTTATTTATCATGCTTTCCGCTCAGATGCTGGCAGCAGCCCAAGTGTTGGATGTCATAATGTTGGGCATTTGAGTCTTATGTAATCTGTGGGTGTGCTTACAAGGGCAATGTAATCAAGTCATTGTTCACCAGTCTCTGAATGTTCTAAAGCTTGTGACCACTCCAACAATTGACCTCTCCTTTCCCTCCCACTCTCCACCACCCAAAAAGTAAACCTAACCAGGAACATGCCCAGGTTAGGCAGTTGTCATTGAATAGGTAGAGGGAGCGGTACCTTGCCCTTGCCCTGTGGCTGACAATTTGTGATCTCTATTTTGGCCTCTCACTTTCACAAAGTACAGTTCAGATACAAAATTACAGTAAGTTATAATTTTAAGTAACTGATGTTTTATGGGAGTGAGCCAGAGTACCTGTCTTTAGATGAAGACACTATGGAACAATTCCATTATAAACAAAATGGCACTTGTTTTTTGAGTTTGAAATTTTCATCTACAATTCTCTGACTTTTTTTTAAAGATTTATTTATTTGAGAGAGAGAGAGAGAGAGAGAGCGCGCGCACATACGAGCAGGGGGAGGAGCAGAGGGAGAGGGAGAGAGACACTCCAAGCAGACTCCACGCTGAGCCTGGAGCCAGATGCGGGGCTCAATCTCAAGACTCTGAGATCATGACCTGAGCAGAAACCAGGAGTCAGGCACCCAACCGACCGCACCACCCAGGTGCCCTTCTCTGATGACTATGTGTGTGTGTATGTGTGTGTGTGTGTATATATATATGTACACTTTTTTTTAAGATTTTATATTTTTATTTCAGAGAGAGCGAGCAAGAGCATGCGTATGAGCAGGGGGAGGGGCAGAAGGAGAGGGAGAAGCATGCTTCCCACAAAACAGGGAGCCTGATGTGGGGCTCAATCCCGGGACTCTGGGATCATGACCTGAGCCAAAGGCAGCTGCTTAACCGACCGAGCCACCCAGGTACCTACCCCCACAGTGAACTTTAAATGCGATGATTCATGTAAAATGTATAGGACAAGGTATTCCATATGGTAACTCTTCAGTAAATGTTAGATGCTACTACTATTGTGGGCACTTTTAAAAAATTAAGACTGAATTTTTGATTGAGCTTTTTCTTAAAAGGTTTTATTTTTACCTACTTGACAGAGAAAGAGCACAAGGCCAAGCAGGGGGAGGGGCAGAGGGAAAGGGAGAAACAGGCTCCCCTCTGAGAAAGGAGCCTGATCCAGGGCTTGATCCCAGGACCCTGGGATCATGACCTGAGCCAAAGACAGACACTTAACTGACTGAGCCACCCAAGTGCCCCTGATTGAGCTTTTTCTTTTTTTTCTTTCTTTTTTTTTTTTTTAAAGATTTTATTTATTTATTTCACAGAGGGAGAGAGATCACAAGGAGGCAGAGAGGCAGGCAGAGAGAGAGGGGGAAGCAGGCTCCTCGCCGAGCAGGGAGCCCGATGTGGGCCTCGATCCCAGGACCCTGAGATCATGACCTGAGCCGAAAGCAGAGGCTTTAACCCACTGAGCCACCCAGGCGCCCTGAGCTTTTTCTTTAATATGAGCTTTTGAAAGTATTTTGGCTAGGTTGTGATATCTCAGACACTGGTTAAAAATTAATAGAGAAATGCTAAGATGGCAGAAATGGATTTGAGCATTTGTATCTGTACGTTAACGTAATACCCGCACCCCTCACTGCATTTGAGTGAGGAGAGTTATGGGAAGAACATTTCTAGATCTTTCTGGCTTGCAAACTTGGGGCTAGCCAGAATAGCTATAGTTTACTTGTCATGTTCCTCAAGAATAAAGAGTTCTCTCTCCTCAGCAGTCCCTGTGAAAGAGTCCTTGAGACTATTTTTTTTCTGGCAGTCATCTTTGAACTGGGAATTCTGAATCTTGTGGGATGTCAGCAGAGTGGTGGCCCTGGGAGGCGGTGTGTAGGTGGTTGCAGCGAGCTACTGGGTGGAGTCATCTTACTCAGTCATGAGATACGCTATGAACAGAACTGCTCATTTCACTCCCAGCAAGCCCTGCTCAGTTATGCCACTCAGGGATTCATTCATTCTATAGGCATTTGCTAGATCATTATTTTATGCCAGATGCCAGAGATGGAGTGGCAGTTGAGGGTGCAGGGATGGGAGGGAATTGTCATGTTTGAAGGTGAATGAATGAGGCTTAGTGTTCCAGGAGCAGAATACTATGTATGACTTGTGGAGTCCTCAGTAAGGAGCTGAGACTCTAGGGTGATGCTTTAAAGAGCAGGTGAGACTCTGGGGCGACTTCTCAGAGTGCATCCTGAACCATTCTCTCCCATACTCAGCTTGCTGGGTCTCCCCATAATTGCTTTCTCTTTATTCCTGGACTGTGCCACTCTGGATCCTGACTTGAGGATTTTGCACCTGCTCTTCCTATGCCTAGAAAACTCTTCCCCTCAGAACGACACAGTGTTGGTCCTCTTTGTCACCTCCTCAGAGGACCTTCTCCCAAACCCCCATCACATTCTTATTGATTAGCCTTTTTAATTTCCTTTGAGCACTTATCACTCTCTAGAATGATCATGTTTACTTCCTATTGTTTATTGGCTGTCTCTGCCCTCCATATCAGGTGTAAGCACCCTACGAGCAGGAGTCTTGTTTAGCTTGTTCACTGTGGTCTTTGTAGTTTTGGGAAAGGTCTGACATATAGCAGGTATTCGATAAGTCATCATTGTTGAGTGGATGAAAGAATTTGAATGCAGAGAAACAAACTGGGAAACAGGAGATGTCACAAATTCCATGGAGAGCAATAAGAAGCCAATTGGAAATCATTGGCTTCTTCCATCCTAGGGAGGTCAGATACCATTTGAAATAGAGGATGACAGTGACGGTGATGGTGATGGTTATGACCAACAGTGATAAGTACTGAACTAAGTGCTTTACACACATGAACTCATTTAGTCCCCACAATAACTCTATGGGGCATGTGTGGTCATTCCCATTTTACAGATGGGAAAACTGAAACAGAGATTTAATGACTTGTTCAAGGTCACAGCTGGTGAGTGGAGGATCTGGCTCCAAAACCCAGCTGAATCACTTAGCTTTACTGTGTCAAGGTGATCATTGAAATGAAACAGAAAAGCCACGCAGCTTCAATTTCATTTTTTTTTAAAGATTTTATTTATTTATTTCACAGAGGGAGAGAGATCACAAGGAGGCAGAGAGGCAGGCAGAGAGAGAGAGGGGGAAGCAGGCTCCCCGCTGAGCAGGGAGCCCGATGCGGGCCTCGATCCCAGGACCCTGAGATCATGACCTGAGCCGAAAGCAGAGGCTTTAACCCACTGAGCCACCCAGGCGCCCCCCAGCTTCAATTTCAGAGTCCAGTCCATGCTAGAGCCCAAGAGATAGTATGTGTAATGGGAAGCACATTCATATGGGGATCTAGAGACCCATTTCTGCTCACTCTGGAGTGACCATTTAGTGACCTTGCCCACTCTAGATGGCTGTTTTGCAAGGAGTATCTCAGTGCCAAAACGAGGGACCTAGACTCTAGTCTTAAGTGATCTCTAAGGTTCTTTCCAGCATAAGGATTCTTAAGCACAAAGGGGGAGAATCATGGAAAGTTACTTAACCTCCCCAGGCCTCGAGTGTAGGAGCCACCAGGGAGCCACGAGTGTATGTGTGTACATTCCTATATACACGTGTATATGCATAGAAAAGGATCTGTAAGTGTGCCCACTAGACTTGTTCATGGTTGTTTCCCCTCAAGAGTGGGAGTAAGGAGGAAAATTTCATTTTGTATTTATACATCTATTTGAATTTTTCAACAAAAATGTGCTACTTCTGTATTATGAAGAACTATGTAAAGACAAGATGGTAAATGATTTGTAGCTAGGTTACCAAAGTCTATGTATAAATAGGTATTTCTAAGGGAAGGTTTTTTTTTTTAAGATTGTATTATTTGAGAGAGCGCATGCGTGCATGTGAGCACAAGCAGGGGGAAAGGCAGAAGGAGAGAGAAAGAGAGAAGCAGACCCTCCACTGAGCAGAGACCTGGATGCGGGGGCTCTATCCCAGGCTCCTGGGATCACGACTTGAGCTGAAGGCAGCCGCTTAACCAACTGAGCCACTCAGGTGCCCCTCTAGGGAAGATCTTGACAGGACTTAGAAGTCTTATTTTCAGGTTCTTGAACTATTTTCTCATGCGTTGTGTAGTCCTAAACTCACTCCACCTGGGAGGTGCCATTGTTTAGCAAGGAGACTCTCCAGCCCAGAGCAAGACAACGAGACGTGTGGTTGCCGTCCTTAGGTATTTGACGTGCTGCTAGGGGAAGAGGAATAGACTTGTCGCTTGAGAGCAGAATGGCCAGTCACCGGTAGAGTCGAGAAGGGTGCAGGCCCAGCCCAGTATGCAGTGGTAAGCCTCGGAGCTGTCTTCCCAGAATCCGGTTCTGGTCGCCCCATAAAAGTCCTGCTGGTTCTTTCATAGGGTTTTAATGTGATTCGCGTGACTGCTGCAGGCAGATATTCTGCAACATCCTTACCAATTTTAAGCGTCATTTTGTGTTCTTCTCTCGGCGAATTTGCAGAACAACGTTAAGTCATAGCAATTTAAAAATATAGTCCTGTGTGTCTGTGTTGGGCCCCCATTTCTGCTTTGGTTTTAGTGCATCTCTTCCTAGATAAACAAAGGTCTCTGTCTCCTCAGAAGGGGTAGAAGGAATCTTCTGTTCAATTTTATATCATTTAAGATTTATATTGTTTACATTGACACATTCGTGCCATTACTCCAAAATGTATTACATGTGTGTTAGGGATCAGAGAAGCTTTGAAGTTTGGGGTGAAATACCTGTAGAGATTGCTATCTAATATTTTTGTGATTATTTTAAAACTGTAGTTTGAATATGTATTTCTTCTTAATGAGTTTTTACGTTATATTAAAAATCTTGATTGGTGGAAGTGATGTGTCATAATTTTCATAAGGAAGTAATTCATTGTCTGTGTGAATAACATATTTTACAGTGACATTACTTACAAGAGGTGCCTCTGGTGGAATGCCAGGCACTAAGCATTGTATCTCATTAATCTTTGTAATAGGTCGTTAGAGTATTATAATTTTAATTTTGCAGGTGAGGAAACTAAAGCTTAAAACATTTTTTTTCTGGGTGCCTGGGTGGCTCAGTGGGTTAAAGCCTCTGCCTTCGGCTCAGGTCATGATCTCAGGGTCCTGGGATTGAGGCCCGCATCGGGCTCCCTGCTCGGCGGGGAGCCTGCTTCCTCCTCTCTCTCTGCCTGCCTCTCTGCCTACTTGTGATCTCTCTCTCTCTGTGTCAAATAAATAAATAAAATAAAAAAAACCACATTTTTTTCTAAGATTTTATTTATTTACCTGAAAAAGAAAGAGCAGGAGCAGAGGCAGAGGGAGAAGCAGACTCCCCACTGAGCAGGGAGCCCAATGTGGGGCCCGATCCCAGGAGCCTGGGGAACATGACCTGAGCTGAAGGCAGATGCTTAACTGGCTGAGCCACCCAGGTGCTCCAGGCTTAAAACATTTTAAACTTGCCCAAGTTCACGTAGTCAGCAAATGTCTGAACCTGGATTTTCCCTCGTCTGTCTAACTTTAGTGCTTCCTGTGATGCTTTTTGTTTTGTTTTTTTTTAAATCAGGAGGGGTGGGGGTGAACTTTGCTTTGAGTAACTAGCCTTATATTCAAGACGGTGTCTTTTAGAAGAACTCCCCACTATTAAGTCAGAACGAATCTGGAAGTTCTCTGTACTTTGGACTGGTAAAGAGGAGGGCATTTGTGGCCTGCGTTTAGACTCCCTTAGATCTCTTTGTGGAATGAGGCACTTCCTCCCCTCTGGTGGCATGGGACTCTGGGTGCACCTGGTCAGGGCAGAGCATTAGCGTATTTGAATCCCCCACTTAAGTGGGGGATTTTAAGGACTTTGGTGATGCTCACATTTCTCCCAAGCTTCCAGCCCATCTAATATTAGCTATGTTATTTCAGATGTTCCGGTGTGCCGTGGGCTTAGGTGTCCTGACACACGTCACTGCGAAAGGCAGTCCTGGGTGCTGGGGCTGTCAGGGCAGCGCATCACAAGGGGGGACGGGTTTGCAGCTATCCCTAGAGCCTGTCCTTTAGGACTCTACTTGGTAAATTGGGTGGATGTGAAGATGTCCCAGATAATCTTAGCTACCTCCTATTTTTCTCAGGGCGTAGGAAGGATTTGTTGAGTTTGGGAGTCACCCAGGACCTAGAGCATGTGGCTGAGAAGGAACCTTCCTGTTTACCCCCTTATCTCTGAGGGAAGCAAAGTCCGTCCACCAGGGTTGTGGTCCTTGTGATTATGAAGAACTTGAAGCTGCCCTGGTGTCTTCTATTTCATCTGTATAGACTAGCCCGGTGGTAGAGTGGACGTTGTGGCTGTTTATACACAGTTTGGTGTGCAGACTGTTGGTTGCAAAGTCAGAAGACTTTGTTTCTTTCCACACAAAGAGGACTTACAAGAGAGATGAAATGTGATTGCCACGGATTATTTGTGGGGAAGTAGCCCAAGCTACTTCATTCTTAATGCTAAAATGGGCTCTAATCCTTGTTTCCTTTTCGGTATTGGATTAGAAAAATGTAGGGCAGCATTAGAATTGGCTGTTAACAATACCCATGACAAATATATCTCCTGAGAATTTTGGAATGGGAGTACCTAGGCAGGAAGAATTGGAGTCCAAATTTTTACCTCCAGCTGAGGTCGCTCTTCCAAGCTTCAGCTTCGTGCTCTCCATCCCCCCTCAGATGTCTCTCAGCCATCTCAACCTTTAATTAAAAACAAACAGACAAAAAACTTCTTGGTAGTCTCTTACAAATCAGTTCTTCCTCTAAATCTTTTCTGTATGTATCTCCAAATATCTTTGCATCAATTTCTCTGCTTGAGCCAAAAACCCAGGAGTTTTCTAGGTTTCTTCCCCATCCCCAGGGCCCCACATCCAATTCAGCAGCTAGCCCTGTTGGTTTTATTTCCAAAATATGTATCAAACCCATCCACTTCTCACCATGACCCCTACCACCAATCAAGTTGATTTTTTTTTTTCCTGATTGCAAAGTCCTCCTAGCTCTACGCCCTGCTTCTGTTCTCGTCCCTTCCAATCTCCCCTCAGATCAAGTCCCTGCCTTCAGTGGTGTTCCAGTGCCTGTCAGATAAAATCATATTCCTTATCGAGGCCCTAAATGATCTGGCCTCCAACCTCAGCTTATACCGATCTCCAGTTCCAAGAAGATGTCCAGCCCCTTTTCCAGCCCAAGCCTTTGTGTCTCTCCTTCTCCTTTCCAGCCTTTGCATGGCTGGCATCTTCCTTTTGAGGTTCACTTCTTCAGAGAGGCCTTAGCTGGCCCTCCCTTTAGGGTAGCTGTCCACACTGTTTTTATTTTTCTGTCATAGCCTTCGTTTATTCACCTTGGAGAGCACTTATGAAAAGCTGAGATTGCCCTGGATTCAACATCTGCTCCCTCCACCAGGCTGTAGGCTCTGTGGGAGCTGCGCCATGTCTCTGTTTCATTCCCGGTGCCTGGTCCACTGACTGGTAAACAGTGGTTACTCAGCAAATGTTATCGAATGTGAGAGTGGATGAATGAATAGATATGTTACCATATCATTATTTCTAAGGAGTGCATGGTATTCCATTATATTAACATAACCTAATTGACTTAACCACTACTCTATCATTGGATGTATTTGTTCCCAGTTTTTCACCACACTGAAATATGGGAAGTGATCTAAGTGGCTATTGGGGAAATTGTTGACTAAACTAGGGACTGTTATGCAGGCATTTAATATCAGGAAGCATTTTTATTAACATGGGGAAAATGAGCTTATTCATGAAAAATATAATTCAAAATTATATATACAGTATGATCTTAACTACATAGAGTTGCATGGAAAAAGCTAGCAGGAAGTAAACTAAAATGTTAATTATGTACTTCAAGTTGGCAGGATTACAGGTGATTTTTCTTTTTGATTTTTTTTTATGTACACAAGTAGTACATGGTATTTTCTTCTTTATACTTTCTGTTTTCCATGCTTACTGCAGCAAGTGGTTTTTTAATAATCAAGTAAAACGTTCTTAAAGATTTTTTTTTAAGATTTTATTTATTTATTTGACAGAGAGTGCACAAGCAGGGGTGGTGGCAGGGAGTGCTGGCAGAGGGAGAAGCAGGCTCAGCAGGGAGCATGACACAGGACTCGATCCCAGGACCCTGGGATCCTGACCTAAGCCGAAGGCAGACGATTAACGGACTGAGCCACCCAGGAGTTCTCAAAGACTTTAAGCAACTTTCATGACATGTCAGATTATTGAACGTGATCAAAAGCAGAATTCAGAAACATGCTCTGGAGAATGACCTAAATGTTTACAACACACTTGCTGATGGCAGCTGCTTACCTTTGAGTCCTTCCCAGCCTTTGTATTACCTGGATTTAGAAAGAGTGGCAAAAGCTTTATTTCCTGTGAAGACCTCATGCCTGGGTAGACCTGTGTGTGGTATGGAATTTCTAGGAACTGTGGCTTAACAAAATTGTGATTTTGGTTGTGCTCAGGGTTAGAAAGACATCACAACTGCCCTTCACATCTGTTTTTGGAGCTCAGGGTATTCACATGGTCTGAGGTATTGTCATAGCCTCTTAGCCACTTAATTTAAGACAGTGGTTCTCAAAAATCAGAGATCCCTTGGGAAATCCATGAGCAAAACTATCTATAATATGACTAAGATGTTATTTGCCTTCTTCACTCTTATTCTCTCACAAGTGCACAGTTAGAATTTTCTAGTTGCTATATGATCCATAACAGATTGCAGAAGCAGATAGAAGAACCCAGCTGTCTTTTATGAAGCCAAAGAGATTTGTAGAAATTTTTTTTAAAAAGCCAGTATTCACACTAAAAATTGTTTTATTGTAGAAAATATAATTACATTTAATTAAAATGCTATTTATGTTAACATATAATGGGTTTCTTTTATTTAGTTATTTATTTAAAGTAAGTTCTATGCCTCGTGTAAGGCTTAAACTCATGACCCAGAGATCAAGAGTCAGCATGCTCTACCAACTGAGCTAGCCAGGCACCTCTGTTGTTTGTTTGTTTTTTTTTCACCTTTTTTTTTTTTAAAGCCTCAAGGCTCAAGACCTGAGCTGAGATCAAAAGTCAGATGCTTAACTGACTGAACCATCCAGACGCCCTTCTTCTTCTTATTTTAAGTGAATTAAAAAATTTCTCAGTTTAATTTTTTAAAGTTTTTTTTTTAAGATTTATTTACTTTAGAGAGAGACAGAGAGAGCATGAGCAGGGGGAGGGGCAGAGGGAGAGGAGACAAGCAGACTTCCTGTTGAGTGGAGAGGCTGACATGGGGCTCCATCCCAGGACCCTCGATCTTGACCCAAGCCAAAATCATGAGTCAGATGCTTAACCAACAGAGCCACCCAGGTGCCTTTAAGATTTTGTTTTTAAGTAAATTCTATACCCAACTTGGGGTTTGAACTCCCAGCCCCAAGATCAAGAGGTACACACTGACTGAGCCAGCCTGGCGCCCCTCTCAGTTTAATTTTTAATATGGTAAATATAAATAGATATTTAGCCACTTAGCAAACATTCTTTGGAGTCCTCAATTTTTAAGAGTCTAAAGAAGTCCTGAGACCAGAAAGTTTGAGAATAACCAAATTAAAGGAACAGGAAGAGGGCCCAGTCAGTAGAGCACGTGATTCTTGATTTTAGTTAGGGTCACAAGTTCAAGCCCCACTTTGGGCCTTGAGCTTACCTTAAAAAAAATTAAGAAAAAGAATAAAGGAAGAAAAGTTTGTGGTAATTTGATTGTGGCTCAGTAAGCAGGTGGGTTGAATTGCATGACAAGGAAACAAAGCCTGCGGGGGTAAGTGACCTAGTCTGACATAGAGCAGGTGTTGAACGTCATTAATGTTGCATTAAATTGTCCCTCCTTCTCCCTCCTTTCCTTCCTCTTTTCCTTCCTTTCTTCTTTCCCCTCCTTCCTTCCTTTCTTTTTTTCCTCTCTCCTTTTTTAGAGATCATGCATGATGTGATAAAGAAGGTAAAGAAGAAGGGGGAGTGGAAGGTGAGTAGAAGAGCACAACTAATGGTCTTTACAGGTGAGTTCCTGTGGAAAATAGAACTGGTGGAAATATAAGAAAATAGAGTTGGAGGAAAGGTTTATAAATAGGAAATCAAGACTTTTGCTGTGTCCAGAGAGTACAAATAAAGGTAATCCATTCTCCCTCATTTTATGCAGTCCTGGTGAAGAAATCTCCTGGTCATAAAGCTTCTCTTAAAGATCACCTGGTGGGACACTTTAGCAGTGGAACTCTTTCATTCAAACAAAATATTGCCCGGAACCTCTTCTATGAAGCGGAAGAAAGTGAAATCATTCTGCTTGGTATGGGAGAGTAGGAAGTCCCTCTGGTGCCCAAAAGCATCTCCTGGGAGCCCACACGACGGTTTGGAAAGCCCTCGTCCTCCAGCCCCATTTATCTGTGACTATATAGGACAAAAAAGGAAGCTTGTTTATTCATAGAACATTGAGAGCAATGCTAGAAGCAAGTCCTTAAGCCAATCAGATTGATTACATCCTCACTTATCAGAGTGGGTGATTCAAGTGGGAAAACATGCTGTCCTCCATTCAGAAAGTCACTTGGTTGTCTGGGGCCAGGCATTATACTGGCTGGGGGAACACGCTGTCTTACTTGAACTTCCCCATGTGTCACTGGAGGGTTTATACCAATCATTCTTGCCCCTGAATTGTCCCACAGTCAAGAACCCACATATTTGCAAGTTCACTTGGTCCAGGAACAGCAGCGCCATGTGGTACAGAAGGGTTTTGGTCTCTGCCTCAGCCTCTGAGCTTCTGTTTTAGCCAGCACGTCCATCCTCCTCTTGATCCATGTCCTCCTCTTTCTCTTCCCATCAGTAATAGACTTAGGGACTTGTGAATTTTATTTTTTAATGGAGACTTTTAAAAAAAATTTTATTTATTTGACAGAAAGAGAGAGAGAGCACAATCAGGGGGAGTGGCAGGGAGAGGGAGAAGCAGGCTCCCTGAGGAGTAGGGAGCCCGATGTAGGGCTCGATTCCAGGACCCTAGGATCATGACCTGAGCCAAAGGCAGATGATTAACCAGCTGAGCCACCCAGGCGCCCCAGGACTTGAGGAAATTGCCTCATAAAATGAGAACTAACTGGCTCTTAGAGCTTTCTGGTCCCCATTGTGTCTAGCTCCTGTTACCTCGGTTTATGTCATTAAAGAGGAGGAGAAGTAGCCTTGTTTTAGCTAATGGCTTCTTTTCTACCCTGTGGGCTGAGTAGAGATAAGAGCGATTAGCTGAAGAATTGCAGGTCTGTAGCTTTTAGACCTGGACTGCTGTGTTCTTGCCTTTTTCCGTCCGGACTGAGGTGGAGTGTGCTCCCAGACAGTGCACGTGCTGGTGCGTCCTCATGGTGTTGGCGACAACGTCCTCATCTTGCATGCCGCATGTGTGGCGCGAGTGTCCATTCTCCTTGTTAAAAAAAAAAAAAAAAAAGCTTATGCTCTGAAAAAATAATCTCCAGTATGGTTTTCTCTGAGTGTGGCTGCTGTAGGTGATTTTTTTCTTTTTCTTTTCTTTTCTTTTTTTTGCCTTTTTTATGAGTAGTCATTTTCTTCATCATGGAAAAACTTTAGTTTTTTAAGCGTATACAATTAAGTCAGCGAGAACAAACTCTAACTCCTAGAAGGTGAGGTTTGGGTGTGGCATGGGAGTGAGAAGCTAGCCTGTATGTTAGCAAACTTCTGGCCCATAGGAAGTATCTATAATTTAATGTTCTATTTCTCTGGGGCACGTTTTGAAGTCTGACATGGTAGGCTGATGGGAGAACCATAGCAAGTCCCAGGCAGGCCGTAAGCTGTTCTTTTTGCTTCCAGGTGCTGGTGGTCGATCAGCTGAGCATGAGGATGCTGTCCTCCTGCTGTAAGATGACAGACATCATGACCGAGGGGATAACAAGTGAGCACAGATCTCTCTCTGCCTTTGAGTGAAACTCAGGCCTCCTCTGTGGTGACCTTTCCCCTTCCCTATTTGTTATTATGTCACCGACTTCACATTCTTCCAACAACCCACGTGGTAAGGCTGTAAGCTCTTGAGAGACACCCAAGGCTTTCTTGTTTATCACTAAATCCCTAGCATCCAGGGTAGTACTAGACGATCATTAAATATCTGGTAAAGGTGCTGAAAGGCAGGTTAAGTCAAGGGGAAGAAAGCAGGCCACCAATAGAAACAGTGCACAAAAGACCAGATCAGCCACTTAACAAAAAAGAGATCCAAGAAATCCAGGAAACATTGCCCACCTACATTAGTTGGTTAAAACCAGAATGAGATCTTGCTATACACTCATCAGATTGGAGTATTTAAATTCTGTTAATGCCAAGTGACAGACCGGATGTAGAAAAATGGGAACTCCTCCATGACAGAGTGTTCATTCATATAGTTACTTTGAAAAACACTGGCAGTGTCTGGTAGAGTTGAAGGTGTGTGTGTCCTACAAGCCAGACAGTTAGACATGTGTCCTAGACAACCTCAGGCATGTGTGCCCAGAATGCACATGCAGGGGTGTTCACAGAGGATTGTTCATAGTAGCCCCAAATTGGAAACAACCCAGACATCCATCAAGGGTACAAGGACTAAATAAATCATGGTATAGTCACATAGCAGAATGCTATAGACAACGAAAATGAACGAACTCTGGTTGTTCACAAGCACATGGGTAGATCTGATACACATAATGTTGAGCAAAAGAAACAAGATACAAAAGATACTTACAGTGTGCTTTCATTTATATAAAGTTCAAAACTAGGCAGAACTAAGCTGTGCTGTTGTGCAATGCAGGTGTGCGTTGTAAGACCGTGAAGAGCTGTGATCCCATCCGACTCAGGACAGTGGTTCTCTCTGGAGGGTGGGGCAGGATATGGCAAGTCATTTCCATTAGTGCTGGCCAGTTGTTTCCTGACTGGGGAGGCACTTACACAGGTGTTTACTTTGTAATTATTTGTATGTTTATGTGTTATTCACTCTTTGGACTATGTGTTATAATTTCACAATCATAGGCTTTTTAAAAAAAGTTAAGTCACCTGCTCAAGGTCACTGGCCAGTGTCTCACACCTGAGACTCGGACTCAGACCTCTGGCTCCTGTCCTTGAGCTCTTATTCACATTTCTGTGTAGCTCTTGTGTTACTCAGTATCTCCTTTCAAGAGAGGTCCTGTATTTTAATCTTTGAAATAGCATTCTCTTCTGAGCTATCTCAGAGGATTGAAAATCAATACCTTCCAGCTATTGTTTCAAAGAAGGAAGTTAACCTTTGTTTTTCCTCTGAAAAAAAAATGTTGGGTGGAACACACCTGTTGCAATTTATTACTCCCTATTTTTTTTCCCCTGGAGACGTCCTATGATGTGTGGCTTGCAGACTGTTGCTGACCTTTGTCAAAATTACTACCAAACCACAATTATGGGAGGAAGAGCTAGGAGGGTTGAGATTTCATTAAGCTAAATGAATTTCATTCAAAGGTTTGTCCTTTATTCTGAGAGTATGTCTTTCCTATTATTTGGTGTTAAAATGTTTTGAAATTGTGAAATTATGGTGACTATATCGTGGATTTTCTTATTGATTAAATTCTAAGTGAAATATATATGTATGAATATATATGTAATGATTTGTGGGTATAATCACACCTTAGATGTGAGTCCTTCATTTTTATTTTTATTTTTTTTCAGATTTTATTTATTTATTTGACAGTGAGCGAGAGAGAGAGAGCAAGCATGAACAGGGGGAGTGGGAGAGGGAGAAGCAGACTCCCCACTCACCAGGGAGCCCAATGTGGGGCTTGATCCCAGAGCCCTGGGACCATGACCTGAGCCGAAGGCAGATGCCCAACTGACTGAACCACCCAGGCGCCCCAAGTCCTTCATTTTTAAAAAACACTTTTCCAAATCCAGTGTATCTATCGCCAGAAACCTAGTCCTATAAATGAGAGTACACAGTTTTTACTCTGACCTCTTGTCATTCAGTGATCGAAGACTGGGCTTGCTCCTATTTTGAGGAGCCCTCAAATAATTACAAAATTATTTTCTTCATTGTATTTTTTTTAAGATTCATTTATTTATTTTAGAGAGAGAGCCAAGGGAGGGGTAGAGGGAGATGGAGAGAGAATCCCAGACTCCCTATTGCTTAAGGAGCCCAACGTGGGGCTCTATCCCTGGACCCTGAGATCACAATCTGAGCCGAAATAGTCAGTCACTCAACTGACTGAACAACCCAGGCATCCCTCTTCATTGAATTTTTAAAGCAATTTTTTCTTCTCTCAAAGCAAAAAATGTACAGAAGTTAAGGGGGGGATAGAGCCAAATGGAGCTAAAGAGCTTCTAATGATGAAGCAGCAGCATCCTGGCCCACTCTTTTCTCCCTCGGGGTCTCCTCTATCTTCTGGTTATCCTTTTGATATTTCTAGATGCTTAGACTATTATTTTTGGATTCATCGAAGGTAAATGTTATCATTTAGCTCCCTGTGGTAGATGAGGGTTCAGCTCTCCCCCTGCTACACACAGACTTTTCCCTACTCCCAAAGGTGCGTTCTATAAAACGTCTCTGCTTGGCAGAATTGAAAAGTTAGCAATCCTTTGTGGAACCCCCAAAACATTTTGGGGGAAATATTGTTCACATATGAAATTCAGAAATTTACAACTACTGGTAAAGTAGATGGCTGAAGGATTTTGGTATTTGAACATTATTTGGGGTGAAAAGTCTTTATAATATTACAAGGTATCATCCTGAAGTGATACTTTTATTTGCTTAAATCCTCTGCATGGGAAGAATGGCACCAAGTGACTGTACTGTTCTCTCTATACCAGAGGACAGTACAGATAGATAGCACATCCTAAACTTTATCAGGCGGCTGGTAAGATGAGGATAATCCCAGAAGCTCTTCTTTCCAGGTGAAGTAGCTGACATAACTTTAAAAGAAACAAGCAAACCAAATGCTTGTGGTTTAACAAAATATAATGTTTATCTTTGAACTATTGGGAAGGAGGACTGTATTATGTAGAGGGCATGTTTGGAATATCTTCATGTAATATACAGAAGAAAATGATACAAACTAATTGTTGATAAACAAACTCAACCCGGAAATTCTAAAGGAATTGGGATTATTTAGGACAGATGAGGAAAAAAAGCGAAGGTAGGGGTAAAAGACTGTTGGTGACAGAATGAGGTAGCATTTTTTTCCATTTTTAACCACGAGATCAAGAAGTTTACTTAAACTGAAATGGGGGATATTTCATGTGATAAAATTTCAGGTTTTCTAACCTCTTGAGCACTGAGGCAGTGGAATGTGGTAACTCCAAGGAAGGGGCAATTGAGTTCCACCTCATGCCCCAAATTTTCACCTGCAGCTATTCTGAAGGTGGCCTGTCTAGATTGTTTCTAGTTCTATGATCACTGGTTCCTTGTTCTTTATTGACTGAGAGCTGCTGTTTGTTGTCTAGTCGTGGAAGACATCAACAAGCGCAGGGAGCCGCTCCCCAGCCTGGAGGCTGTGTATCTCATCACTCCGTCCGAGAAGGCAAGTCCGCCCCCGGGAAGAGCGTTGGCTAAGGTTGCACGTGCTGGCTTAGCGTCTGTGGCGCAGGGTGTCTGACATTTCTAGGTTAAGCGAGCATTTAACACACTGCTCTGATTAAAGCGTGCAGTCCACAAACAGGGAAGGAGGGGTGCAGTGTGGAGTGAGAGTGCATTAAGCTGTCTGAAACACCACCACTGTCCAGGNCCCCCCCCCCCCCCCCCCCCGCCGCACCCCTTGTACTCCTTCTCTAGAGAGAGATCCACTGTGTCTAATTAGTGACCCACCTCCAGAACTCTGGTATTTTATACTTTTGGGTCTGTTTCATCAATATCCAGGTTGTGTTGAAATTTACCTTTCTTATCATTTTTGGAGGTTGGTTCAAGTCAATCTCCAGACAAGACACACCTCCTTGCATTTGGTTGATAGTTTTCTTAGGTCTCTTAATCTGTATAAATCCCCTTCAGTTTTCCATTCCCTTTCTTTTCACTTCTGAAAATTGGCTTACGTCTGGGTTTCTGCAGAAGCAACTAAATTCCCCGAACTTCATCAATATGAGTTTCCTGGAAGGTTTTTGACCAGTTTCCTCTTCTGTGAATATCTTCTCAGGAACCCAAATTATAGTGGCTCCAAAGAACTGATGCTGTCTTCCAGAATGAGCTAAGAAGGCTTTTGTTCATCTAAACTCTGAAACAATCCTAATTTTAAGTCTTCAGAACTCCATTATGGGCAAACATGAATTACACATTTAAAAAATCCTCTGTTATTTTGTACAAGCAGGTTGGATTTAACCCAGTTCAGAAATAGGTCCCATTTGCTTCTAGAACTGGATTCAGTTCCCTCTTTTTTTCCTCTCTACAGTCTGTCCATTCTCTCATTGGTGACTTTAAGGACCCACCAACTGCTAAGTACCGGGCTGCGCACGTCTTCTTCACGGACTGTAAGTACGGCTGGCAGCTGCCACCCGTGTCCTGAGTGTTTCTGCTCAGCAAGGCTGATCAATAGGGAAGAAATGGGTTGTTGCCATGTTTCTCCTGAGATTTTATTTTCTCTTCAGAAGATAAATTGCATAAGAGACAAAAATAAACACACAAAGACAAACCTACTCGGTCATGCAGTCTTTCCTGATGAAAAATAGCCTCTCTTCTAAGGACTAGAGAGTTTAATGCTGAAAAGAATTTTCCAGTGCTAGCTTTGATGTTTCACTGTATAGACTTCCAGGTATCACCATAAACTGTAGTATATTTCCATGAGTTTTTCATACAAAGATAATCCAATCCTGTGGTGATGGTAGCAGACGGAAACTGCGTCATTGTCCTGGAATTCACTTTCTTATCTTGTGGAGGTTTTGCACATGGAGCCTCGTGCAGAATCATCCTGGTCAATCTTTGTTAATAGCAAAGAGTGAGGAGTCAAGCTGGCTAGCTTACAACTTCAGCAATAACAGTGCACCTGCTGCTCGTCCCTTTAGGGAAAGCCCCACAGAGCTCCCCACTGAGAAAATGGGAAAGGTTCTTGCAAAGAGTAATTGTGTACTATTCACATATGCATAAAAAAGGAGTAGAGAGGTGACATTAGCAATAATAAACTGAAAAGGCATTTCTGAGAATGTGAAGCCATTTGTTTGGCCCCAGAGAGCCCCTGGCCGTCTTGGTTTCCCCACCAAGTGGGTTTCCTGTGCATCCAAGCTCCTGCAAGCGTCCCGGAGAAATGCCTACACCACCTTGTGGGCGGTTTCATTTCTCCTCATTGCATTTTTCATAAACGTGTCAGGTATGTGGTGTCTGTTCATATCATAGGACTTTTCCTTATCCCTTTTTAATCTCCTGGGCTTTTTCCTTTCGTTAATATCAGAAAGTAGTTTTTATTAGCTCATTAGCTCTCAACATCTCAGTCTTTTTTGCCATTTGCTTCTCTGTTAGATGTTGAGGGCCTTTTAGGTGGTTTTACATTCCTTTTGTACCCCAGAGATAAGGGATATTCTAGGATGGGACAGACTTCCTAGTTGCCTTCTTAAAATACTAATAAAATAGAAAATCCCCCAGATGTGTGCAACTGTTGAAATGGACCCTAAAGTGGGCGGGTAAACCTGCTGTCTTTTGTCCTTCTTGCAGCTTGTCCAGATGCCCTGTTTAATGAGCTGGTGAAGTCTCGAGCAGCCAAAGTCATCAAAACTCTGACGGAAATCAACATTGCATTTCTCCCCTATGAGTCCCAGGTGAGGCTGAGTGGAGAGTGCGTAGAAAGTCTGCATCCTCACTGCTCGCTCAGGAGCTCTGGCAAGTCCTGGTGGGTGCAGTGAGCAGAGTGGGGGAGGAAGACATCGTATTCTGAACTGCCAAATGACCTGTCGTAAGTGGACATTGATGGAATGGAAACAGAGTTCCTTATGGATCTGCCTGAGGCCATCATCTTACTCTCCTCCGGTTATTTCTGCCTTCTTCTTCTTCTTCTTCTTTTTTTTTTTAAGCCCTCATGCCTTTCTTTGTGTGCATATCATCCTTGCTCACAGTGTTCACTCCTACTGGCTGACTCCTTGAATAACCAAAGGTAGCCAGTCCAAAAAGAGCAGGGGAGGAGAGCAGGGGAAGGGATCAGACGACACCCATCTGCTGCACAGGAGACTGGTTTGTGCAGAGATCACCTCCCTCATGCTCTGCTGGAGGAACAGATGGTAGCCTTCAGCAGTGGCTGTTAACCCTTCGGATGCCGGAACAGTGACAAACCTCTTCCCTTGGGAAAAAAACAAGTTGTTAAGCCAGTAAAGGTGAAGCTGATTGTGGGAGAGCATCCAAAATGTCTATCTTCGTTTTGTAATATTGGTTAACATGTCTTCGCTCAGCAAACAAGAAACAAACTAACAGAATTCTTAGGCATTTTGTAAAAGTTGACTGTGGCTCCTGGCATCTTTACAGATCAGCTTCTAGACATCAGAGAATGACCTGTTCTTGGGTAAGAAGGGATGGAGAACATACGGTGTGAAATCTACAGTGTCTTTCCCTTAGCACTTAATGTCAAACCTGTTTCCAGCTCGAAGGCAGGATTTTTTCTCTCTGTGTGAGCCTACCTGGATTAAACAAAAGTCAACTTTAGTGTATTCAACCAGGTTACATTTCATATATTTTTTAAAAAGTAATAAGCTTTTTTTAACCACAGATTTTCTAGATGATCGGGGTAGTTTATGTAAGTGAGATTCTGAGAAAATACTGATAGCTGATAGACTAGGTAATTTAAGAGGAAATTTCTTTCTAGAATAAGAAGAAAAATACTTATAATGTATTACTGAGGATAGGAAATTATTAAATCCATAAAAGCCCCTTTATTTGCCCCCAGTCACAGATGATTTCCAGGCTGTTCCTTACTTAAAAAAACTAAATCTATAATGGCCCAGAGGGTCTTACACTAACCTCCTCTCCTGTTCTTCTGACCTCCTCATTGTTCATCAGACACCATGAGCACAGGCCTGCCGCAGGGCCTTGGCGCTAGCTATTGCGTCCACGTGGAAGTCTCCTGCTGGCGAGAAACTCCTCACCTCCTTCAAGCCCTTGCTTATGTATCCCTTCTCAAGCAGGCCTGCTCGCCTCCCTCCCTGCTGTCCTCCAGGCATTCTTTCCCTGTTCTGTATACTCTCATACACTTAAACCAGTTTCTCACATATAATATAGTTTACTTTTCATTATGCTTATTGTTTATGGTTATGTTATTCTCTTGTAAGATTGCAACAACTCAAGGACAGTCATGTTTTGGTCGCTGATAGTTCCCAAGTGTTTAGCACAATGCCTCACCTGCAAAAGACACCCAGCACATATTTGTAGAATAAATGAAAACATGTTCTATAGACTCACCACTAAGGTTGGAGAAAACTCCCAACAGTTCACCATTCTGGATGCAATCATGATATATATATATATAAATATAAATAAATTTCTTTTCTTGTTTCTTTTCCTTCTCAGGTGTATTCCTTGGACTCTGCAGACTCTTTCCAGAGCTTCTACAGTCCCCACAAAGCTCAGATGAAGAATCCTATACTGGAGCGCCTGGCAGAGCAGATTGCAACTCTGTGTGCCACCCTGAAGGAGTACCCCGCTGTGCGGTATCGGGGGTAAGGCAGCGCGCCAGTCTGCCTTCAGTGGCCTCCCGTGTGTCCACTGGGCAAGGAGCTTCCTTTCGTCTTGAGATTCCTCTGGCAGTTGTCTCAAGAGGGTCCAGATTTGAGCATCTTGGGTTTATAATCGTTCTTCCAATGTTTTTGATATTCTCTAAATTTTATTGTAAAATGTTATAATGCATCCAGAAAAGGGCATGAAAAATACATATTCAGTTACTGAATAGCTAAATGTGAACCCTTATGTAACCACAGTCTAGGCTTCCTGTGGTTTTGTAGCTCTTTCTAACCTTTCAAAACAAATACCATCTTTGTAGAAGGTATTCTGGAGTAAGATAAAATACAAGGATGTTCTCCAAAGGACATATTCCCCAGACTTTATAAAATTATCCACTTATTACTTATCTGCTGTGTGCTAAAAGCTGGGGGGAGTACTCATCTTGAAGACAGCCCCCGCGCTTAGAAGCCCTTGATCTCTGTGAAGGGTAGGTAACATGCTTACCAACACATGCGTGTGTAAGTGGTGCACACCTGAACTACAGTAGGGCCTGTGAGACCAGTGCCCGAGGACAGGACAAGCCAAGGACATGGGCATCCAGAGTCAGGAGAGAGCCCTTTGAGCTGAGAGGGTCAAGAAGGGCTTCGGGGGCGCCTGGGTGGCTCAGTGGGTTAAAGCCGCTGCCTTCGGCTCAGGTCATGATCCCAGGGTCCTGGGATCGAGGCCCACATCGGGCTCTCTGCTCGGCAGAGAGCCTGCTTCCTCCTCTCTCCTCTCTCTCTGCCTGCCTCTCTGCCTACTTGTAATCTCTCTCTCTGTGTCAAATGAATAAAAAAAATAATAAATAAAATAAAAAGAAGGGCTTCGGACCAGAGGCAACATTTGAGCAAGGTCTTGAAGGGTAGTTTCAGTTTTCAGTAGACCAATGAGAAGCAGAGGGCACTTTGTGCAGATAGCGGCTCTTCCCATTGGAATGAACAGAAATTTGGAGTTGGGAAAACAAAGGGCAAAATTTGAGGAGGATTGGCATTCCGGCGCCGTGTCTGCGTAGGGCTGTGGGGCAACTCTGAAGCCATTCCTGGAGGCTCTGGAGGCCAGGCTTGGGACTGTGTCATTCAGTGGTTATCATTGGGGACCCTTGGGGGGATTTGCACGGGGGTGTGAGCGCAGTACTGTGGGAATGAGAGCAGCAGGGAGACCCAGAAGGGTGGCCACTGCAGGGGGAGGGAAGGGCCTGAACTGGCTTTGCCAAGGATCATCATGGCAGCCTGTCCTTACTGACTCCTTGTCTCCTGGAATGTGTAGCTGTGGAAAAGCCCCACCCTCTATTAGTGGTATTGACAAATACCACTATTTGTGGCTGACAAAAGCCAGGTGGAAATTAAGAAATGGGGGCCTAGGCCATATCTTCTGATGGTTCAGGGGAGCTTGGAGTTCATTCACTGGGGGGAGTGGGGCTGGGAACGGAGCTGCTTGAGCACTGAGCCTGGCCAGGAGACAGGCAGTAGCCTCATTCCTTACAGTCGGGAGGAGCGCCGGGAAGCACTGTCAGGCCTGGCCAAGGGGAAAGGCCCACCAACTCTCACTTACATCTTTCTGGCTCTGGCAGCAGAAATATCACCTGCCAACTACACAAAACAAGACTCAAGGGGATTTAAATTGAGGGAAGTGAGAACCCGGTAGGTGAGGCTCAGCCTGATCATGGGAGAAGGGTGGATGGCCAGGACCCTCTGCTGAAATGCAGCTGTCTTACTAAAGCCAGTGAGAGAGACTGCCGCTGTATCCATTTGGATTTTTTTTTTAAAGGAACTAGAAAATCATTTATGTCCCAGGCACTGAGCAAAGTATTTTATTTGTCATTTTAAATTATATTTATAATACGTGAATATATCCTCAGAGTAGAAGAGCAATACAGGTGAAGCTTATCTCCCCTGACCCTCCTTGCACTTCCTGCCTTCCACCCCGAGGGCAGTCAGTGCGGTTGGGTGGGTGTATGGCCCATTCACCCTGTGTCACTCCTCCTTTGTCAGGGAATACAAGGACAATGCTTTGCTGGCTCAGCTAATCCAGGACAAGCTCGATGCCTACAAAGCCGATGACCCGACAATGGGCGAGGTAAGTCCGGACTTGGTCCATGTGGCTCTCTTGCCAACTGACCACAGCGTTTGTATGGCAGTCCTGGAGACAGCTCAGTTCTGTTGCTCACAGAGTGTGCATGGGTGCCTCTGTTCCTGCACACTGGCCTCCAGTGAGACACTGGAGCCCTTGGGTGGGGGGGGGCTATAGATTCTCCTCAGTGTAGCCCGGGTGCCCAGCCTGTTTCCGTTTGCTGGGACCGTCCCAGGGTTAGCACTGAAAGTCTTGCATCCTGGGAAACCCCTCAAAAGTACAGTGTCAAAACCAGAAAATTGATGTTGGCACCATCTCCAGCCCTTAATCACATTTGACTAGTTTGTACATGTGCTTGCGTGTGTGGATGGTTCTGTGCAATTTCATCACCTGTAGAGATTCGCATAACCCCCACTGCAAGCAGGACTGAACTGTTCTATCACTATCATAATTTTAAAACTGAAAGTCCCAGGTCTTGGGAACCCCGAGGGTCCCGGGCAGACTGGATGATGGGTCACCCTGTTGATAGGCAAATCCGGGTGGTGTTCTTCATAAGCTCACTGTGGACCCCAGCCACAGTTTTGGATCTACTTTAAAGGACCCTTGTTAGGAAATAGACACATTGGATTTTTGCATGGTGTTTACCGATGTTCCTGTCAAGCAGCAAATGGACTAGTCAGTGGTGCTATTTTAGTAGGTTTTATCTCCGATGTCACTTCCTGAGGCTGCTTTTACAGGAGGGGCAGCTGTGCCAGCGGGAGAGGCTGAAGTTGTATGGGTAGCCTGTGAAAGCTTTCCCTGTTTCTGTCCTTGCAGGGCCCAGACAAGGCACGCTCCCAGCTCCTGATCCTGGACCGTGGCTTCGACCCCAGCTCCCCCGTGCTTCATGAGTTGACTTTTCAGGCTATGAGTTATGACCTGCTGCCCATTGAAAACGATGTATACAAGTAAGTGTGCAGACCTGGTACGGCTTTGCAGACAAACCAGATGCACCTCTAACCTAAGAAAAAGGATGTCTTTCACCCTAGGGAAAGCAGGCACATTGATACAGTCTTGCTAATAAGCCTGCAAGCTTTTCTATGAGTTTCCCAAATCTACTTGGCATTAACAGCCAGGAGCTCATGCCCTTTTTGAGGGAGAACAAGAACTTTAGATGTCATCTCAGCTCAGAGCCTGCTTGAGGGGTTCATACATTGGGTGTGTCTCTGTGTGCACATATCTTATTCAGAGTTAAAGCTTCTTAATTATAGGTCATGAAATGTGATAAAATATATCAACAGAAGTTTCTTACTGAACTTTATTTGCAAAGGAGCTGTTTTCTTCGTTGTAAACAACATTTTTCTTGGTAACAATCACCCAAAACTCAGTTTCTAAAAACTAATTTTTCTTTTTTTTTGGAAACAGACTGTATTTTCCTCATGTCATTTAATTTATAACATTAATCATAAAGATAGTGGTTTCAAAACAAAGGTTCTAAAACTATGCCTGAATATCAGTTTTCATCCCTGGATGGGTGGTATCTGTCCTTCCCAGGAAGGAGCAAGTGTGATCTTTGTTTTTTCCTTATAAGTAGCTCTGAACCCACCTATATCCTGACTTGAGCCCATACCAGCTGACCCTGCATATTTTAAAACAGCGCTTCAAGTCCATTGACTCTGGGTCTCTTCCTGCCTGAGAAACTGCTGCTGTGTCAGGTGCTGAGCCGGCACCCCTGCCACGGACAGTGACCCATCAGATGGTCGCAGGCCTGTGGTAGCATCATCCATGAGAACAGCTGTCTGCTGAGGACTGTAAGCTCTTGTCTGTTGTAAATCAGAGGGGATTGGATGAATTTCGTGGGGATGTCTCCTCTCTAGGTATGAGACGAGTGGCATCGGAGAGGCACGGGTGAAAGAAGTGCTCCTAGACGAGGATGATGACCTCTGGATAGCATTGCGCCACAAGCACATCGCCGAAGTGTCCCAGTAAGAGCCCTTGCCTCCCCCTGCCCCGGGACTCCAGCCAGCCCGCCACCCCAGCACCAGGGCTCACCCCAGAGTACAGGGTGAAACCTTTCTCCGGATGGCAGTTGCTAATGTGCACAGTCTGGGCAACTTGCACAGAGCTGCTCGGTGGATGAATTCACCAACATGCTGACCAGTGATGATGGATCCCTTCTTATCTCAGCTCGAGTGACACCAAATTCACCAAGTGAGAAAATCTACTCTGTGTTCAGGTTGCTCTATTTTTAGAAAACATCCATAGCTCCAGGAAATGCTTTGTAAACACTAAATGTTTAAAGCCAGTGCCTGGGGCTCTGGGCTGGCTTAGTCAGTAGAACATGCAACTCTTTTTTTTTTTTAAGATTTTATTTATTTATTTGACAGAGGGAGAGAGATCACAAGGAGGCAGAGAGGCAGGCAGAGAGAGAGGGGGAAGCAGGCTCCCCGCTGAGCAGGGAGCCCGATGCGGGCCTTGATGCCAGGACCCTGAGATCATGACCTGAGCTGAAAGCAGAGGCTTTAACCCACTGAGCCACCCAGGCGCCCAAAACATGCAACTCTTGATCTAAGGTTCATGAGTTCAAGCCCCACCTTGGACACAGAGCTTACTTAAAAATAAATAAATAAATAAGTAAAGCCAGTTCCTTCCATTGAAAGATCCAGGTTCCACTGCATTAATTAGATTTTCTTTGATATGATTTTCTTTTATATAGCCAATGTGTAATTTTCTTCTACTATTATCATCCCTAAAGATTCCAAGCAAGAGCTGATGTATATATATAGAACCTGCACCTTGCTCTGAAAATGTTTCAAAATGTTTCTAACACCTGAATTGAGATTTTGTTTGTTTATTTAAGACAGAGAGAGCTCAAGTGGGGGTGGAGGGGCAGAGGTAGAGGGAAAAGCAGACTCCCTGCTGAGCAAAGAGCTCCACCAGACCGGCATAGGGCTCGACCCCAGGACCCCAAGACCATGACCTAAGCCGAAGGCAGATGCTTAACCAACTGTGTCACTCAGGTGCCCCTAAAACCTGAATGTTTTTGTAAGACCTTTGAGCTGTAGGTAACAATTCTGCTTTTGCAGAGAGACATTCTGTCTGCTACGTTGAGTTGGTAGTATTCTCAGTAAATTCACAAGAAGAGTGGGAAAATAACATAGCCTGGATAGTTCAGTTGTTCAGAAAAGTGGTCCCCAAACTTTTTGGATCACTCAACCTTAGGAAGATGTTGCTTCATATTTCTATATGCAAGTTTATTTATGAATTAAGTACATAATTGTAGTAAAGTGTATGTTTTACAATATATACAAAAATATAAATTTAAGAAGGATGGAGTAAAAGAAACATAACTAGATGTACTAATAATTTCTTCTCTCAAATAATCCTGTACACCACCACCACCCCCCAGAGACCCTGCTTTCAAAAGTTAGGAAAATGGGGCGTCTGGGTGGCTCAGTGGGTTAAAGCCTCTGCCTTCGGCTCAGGTCATGATCTTAGGGTCCTGGCATTGAGGCCTGCATCGGGCTCCCTGCTCATCAGGGAGCCTGCTTCCCCCTCTCTCTCTGCCTGCCTCTGCCTACTTGTGATCTCTCTCTCTGTCAACTAAATAAAAATAAAATCTTTAAAAAAAAAAAAAGTTAGGAAAATGATATATCCTTCTCCTCTTAAAAACTCACTTTAAGGGATGCCTAGGTGGCTCTGTCTGTTAAGCATCTGCCTTCGGCTCAGGTTGTGATCCCGGGGTCCTGAGATTAAGCCCCGAGTCAGTCTCCCTTATCAGTGGGGAGTCTGCTTCTCCCTCTTTCTGCCGCTTCCCCTGCCTATGCTCTCCTGCTCTCTTTCTGTCAAATAAATAAATAAAATCTTTTTTTTTTTAAATCACTTTAAGTGCATACCTTACTGGCAGGGAAAGTTGCTACATGTTCTTAGAGAAAGAATCTCGCACGGCTTCTATAGCATCCACGTGGAGGCCCAAGGTGTTGCTGCGAAACTTAGCTGCCTCCTTCTGTCTTCTAGGGAAGTCACCCGTTCTCTGAAAGATTTTTCTTCCAGCAAGAGAATGAACACTGGAGAGAAGGTAAATGCGTACTAGAGCTTCCGTGTCATTTAGGCTAATCCCTGTCTTCTTTTTGGGAGCTGGCTGGCCGGGCGCCTCCCTGGCACCGGACTAGTGAGCTAGGGGTCGTCCCCTCTCCCTCTAATACCATTTTGTCTTATTTTTGCCTTCAAGATTGAAATCAGAGTCCCCATCTTTTGATGTTTATAGAGATCTTCATTTTGTTACTCTGAGGATTAATATTTACTGTTTTAGATCATAATTCAGTTTAAGCCAGAGAACCATGAAACTTTTTTTAGCTTGTAGTAGAATTAGAACTCATAAATTGCCTTGTCCTCTCCTTATCCTAACTGTTCATCAGAGGTGGCTTACCCATCGTGGTCAAGGCAAATACAGCTCTGATTGTGTCACTCCCTTGCTTAAAACCATTTGGTGACTCTGTTCCCAGTTGAATCAAGTCTTACCCATGGACACACTTTACAGCACCAGGCCATCGGGTCTGCCCCCCACCCTCTTGCACCCACCACCTTGTTCCAGCCATGCCTGAGTTCCTTGACTGGGTCTTGCATTGTGAAGTCCTAGTCCTTTGGCTCAGGCCTCATTTTCTCAGGGAAACCTTCCCTACTCCTCCCTAGACGAGTGAGGTGCCTCTGTGCACCTATGCACCCACATTTGTGATTTTCTGAAGAACACTAATCCTCTCAGTCAGAAACGCTCCTCTGTTAGATGGTAGCTCCACAAAGGCAAGAGTTTTTCTTTCTTGTTTGTTTTGTTCTTGTATCTCTAGCACCTGACCTGATATATGTAGTAATTCAATCAATTTTTGTCAGATAAGAGTGGAATTAGGTGGGTCATACAGTTTAGCAAGTTTACAGACCCCTTTCACCTGTCAGGATGCACATCCCAGCCCTTTCCCACCTTCTTCCTTCTTCCTACCCGTCTATACAACTGTAGCTTTTCCTCTGAGATGAAATGTGAACTCAGTTTCAAGACTGCTTGAGCTGAGTATGCAGAAAAGCAGCTCAGAGAAGAAAAATTGCTCTTTGCTGGCAAGAACTATGCTCTCAGTAACTTTCTAGTCCAATAAGTAAAACATAATTGCTACACTTCGGAGTTCAGTTCCCCACCTATAAGATGGTCATGGTATTTGCATCAATAATTTTTGGAACCAGAGGCCTGGAAATCTAAACCCATGGTGATCTGGGGTTTAACAGATTTATTTCAAGAGTTTCTGAGCATGCACTTGGGGAGTCTGGTGCTGGCTGCTGTCCTGCCCTGTGCCCACCACCCTTGCACAGCCTCCTGGGTCAAGGCCATTGGAGTGAGACAATATGTTTTCTTTCCCCTTACAGACCACCATGCGGGACCTGTCCCAGATGCTGAAGAAGATGCCCCAGTACCAGAAAGAGCTCAGCAAGGTACGACGATCCTAAATGATGGATTTAAATCTTGAGTATAAACAGTTGCCGAAAGACCGCTCAGAGTCCCTCTGTACTGACTGATACATTGAAATCCACAGGTTTTTCATCAACTTCCAGTCTTATTAGGAAAAGCTGAAAGGATGGATAGCTTATTTCCTATAACTTTCTTTCCTCCTCTTCATTTTTTTTCTCTCTTTATCCTTCAATTCCTCTCCTCATGGGCCTCTCCCCTGGGTTGTCATGTGCTCGTGACATGAGAACTGGCCTCCCCCAGAGTGAATGACCTGAGGGAGAGAGAGCCAGGAGGAAGTCACAGTGCCTTTTCTGTCCTGACCTGGGTGTCCTACATCATGTCCTCCACACTCTCTGTTAGAAGCAAGTCACTGAATCCAAATGATGCCCGAGGAAGGGGAATTAAGCTCCATCTCCTAGAAGGACGGGTATCAGAGAATTCGTGGACACATGGTAGAACCCTCACACCACCCTACCCCCACGAAGGAGTCCTCACTCCCCTTGCCTCCTTGAGAATGCGGTTTGTCCCTCTCTCTTGACACACAGAATTTTCTGTCATGATGTTTGTGTTCCTGCTGGAATGCATGTTTTATCTCCTTTATGAGGCTGGAATTTCCTTGTTGCGTCGCATAGTGTTTATATGTAGTAGGAGCTCAGTAAACGTTGCACGAGTCAATGAGGGATTTCTTGATCACACAGTCTCTGCTTTTTCCCAGTATTCGACTCACCTGCACCTGGCTGAGGACTGCATGAAGCATTACCAAGGCACTGTGGATAAACTCTGCCGGGTGGAGCAGGTAGGACTTTTTCCTTCTCTTTCCGCCATGCCCATTGACCCAGCTGAATTGTAACATCTGACCTTGAATATCCCGCAGAATCATAGGATATAGAAGTCTACTAGATCACGTTGTCTCAACTCTGGAGCCAATCAGTATACTTCCACTCTCAATGGTAGGGACTAGATTGAAATGGAATGCTGTGTCATTTGGCTTTTGCATGTCTGACTTTCTACTGGCTCCCTGGAATGTCTGGAGAGATATATGGATCTCTGAGCCCTACACTGACAAGGCTGGCTAGTTTTATATTCTCGAGTGTATTTTTCTTCTGCTGTGGCCACACCAGCTCTGGAGACCTAGAGGCTGAGAAAAGCTAGGGCAGTAGCATGTCAGAAACTTACCCACAGCCTCCCTGATCATGATTAGGACTGAAAATCAGCAGTTTGGGATTTGAGTTCTGTCTCTGTCACTGATTTGTTTGATGTGCCTGTCTCTGCTTAATTTTCCTCATCTGCAAAGGGAAATAACGGTGCTGCCACATTTTCCAGGAGTGTTTCGTGGAGTTACTAAACCTGGCCTTCCGTTCTCCGAGTATGAGAATGTTCCTCAGCTGGGGTCAGCTTCTACGGCAAGGGAGGGCATTAAGTGAGTGTGAAGCCTCAGTGGGAAAGAATGGCTTAGGTTCTCAGTGTGAAGCTAATATCTTCTAGCGTGATGCAACAGGCCAGCTTGGGTTTGTCAGACCTGTACTGATTCATAGACGCTCTTCCGAGGGGAGCAGGCCCTGTGAGAGCCCATTAGTTTCAAAGGAAATCTTGGCAAGCACAGGGTGTCCTCTCCAAAAGAATTGGACTGTCTGGAAAATAGGGTATCCCTAGTAAAAATGTGGTCAGGTTGGATCCTTGGCAGTGTACATTTTTTCGGAAGTGCTCCATAGTATTTGTTGAACTCGTTACATTTAATTGGACCTTTAGAGAGTGTTAGACTCGGGTCCTGCTAAACAAACATCTTTGAGGCTGGTGGTAGCTGTGAGAGGTGAAGGGGCCTGGAGGTGCCCACCTTCCTCAACTTGGACAGACCACGAACTCGAGACCAAGATGGTTATGGACTCTTGAGGTCTTAGAGGAGGAAACCTTCCTGAAGGCAAGCCCTGTCTGGGCTCCAGGGGGAGCGGCAGCTGCTGGTCTCCGAGAACAGAGCAAACGGTTCTTGGTTTGCTGGGGCCGATGTGCCGCCCTCTCTGGCCTCACCACAGTGGATCTGACTATTGCCCGAGTCCTGAAGCGGGGCCGTCACTGTGCTCTCTTATCTCCTTCTTTTGCCAGCCCCTCTCTCCTCCTTCATCTCTCTGGGTTGGATTTGCAGGTTCAGGAGCCCTTGTCTTTCTCCTCACCCTAAAAGTGGTTGGAAGAGTAAAAGCAGGTCAAAAACCTAGAGTAGCTAAAACTCAAATAGCGTGTCCTGTAGCACCAAGGGGGAGCACGTGGGAATGGTCTAGCCAGGCAGCAGCCCCTTAAAATGCCAAAGCTTTTCATGTGTGGGAAGTGCAACCCTTTCAGCCCCGATCCCTCAGTAGGACTTCGTACGACTAGAAGCCCCACCAGGATGGAGGCTTGACCTGAGGAGTCGGTGCAGGTACACCGACGCTCACCCAGAGGGGTGGCCTGCCTTCAAATGAGATGGCAAAAAAATCATGGTGGTTTCTGTTTTTGCAAAGTAAACCCTGGAACTGTCATTACTTCTTACTGTTACCATAGAAAACAATGCCGATGACACCAGTGCTGATTACAGGGCGTTATGAGAACGGAAGCCCCTGCATAGGACCTTCCCCAGCCAAGCGACAAATCCCATTTATGGACCACCAATTGTCTAATAGTTCCCATCCATCCAGACTGTCGTGAGGAATGGGGGCCAATGTTGTGTGTTTTCTGCAGGACCTGGCCATGGGCACAGATGCTGAAGGGGAGAAGATCAAGGACCCCATGAGAGCTATCGTCCCCATTCTGCTGGATGCAAATGTCAGCACTTATGACAAAATCCGCATCATCCTACTCTACATCTTTTTGAAGAATGGTAGGAATGATGGGATAGAGAAGAGGGGAGAGGCTCTTTCTTGGGCAAATGAGGCAGGTGGGAGAGAGAAGACAAAGTAGAAAAGTAGTTTAGGAGACATGGAAAGGGTATTTAATACGGAGATCCCGGGGGCTCTTTACACTTGGGGAAATGTAAGCAAATGAGTTGCAGCTAGAGGCAATGAACTGTAGAGGTGATAAAGGTGTGGCATCGATGGAAGAGGATGGGTGGGAGCAGGGAGAGGCCACTGACTGCACAGCCAGTTTGTGAGGGCATGTCTGCCGGGTACTTGCATCACGTTGGTAACCTCTGCTTTTAAATAACTGTTTTTTACCCACATCATAGTTGCCCAGAAGTGTCCGCTGTGCAGGAGACGGACACTGAGACTCTTGACTTCGATGTGGGTGGGGTGGGCAGGGATGGCTGGGAAGCAGGGGACGGTGGGAAATGTAGACCACAACGGGGAAGTTGCTGATGGTCATAGCCTGGGACACAGTGGCTAGAGTGGAATCAAAATGTCGATTTTGTCCTCATCTTACAGTAAAGTTAATGTGGTAAAGATTCATTTCTGTTAACTCGGAGGAGAAGAGGGACTGTCCCCCCTCAGGTGATCAGCTCTGCTTCTTAGCGTGTGGTGATCAGGGGTTTCGTTCTTGCAGGCATCACTGAGGAGAACCTGAATAAACTGATCCAGCACGCCCAGATCCCCCCAGAGGACAGCGAGATCATCACCAACATGGCACACCTGGGGGTGCCCATCGTCACTGATGTAAGGGGCCAGCCTTGCATATGCGGGGGGGAGAGGCAGAAGGGAAGCTGGCGTGCCTTATTTTTTCTCCCCTGATTTACTTAAGGTGGTTTACGATACATACACTCAACATTAAGAAAGAGAAAACATAAAATTCGAGGAATAAAGGTATAGAGGTGTACTAAAATAGAAGCGTGACTCCCAGAACCAGGATGTGCACAGAGTCATTAAAGCTGAGCTGTGCCTGAAACCAGCCCCAGACAGGAGTCCTGCCAGCTTCATCCTCCGTGTCTTGAGGTCAGTCTGGCTTGACCTTTGCACACCCAGGTCCAGCATCTTCTGTGAGGGTGAGAGCACAATACTTAGCATCAAGCTGGTTTGCCACTTGGTTCTTCACTGGTGATGATTCAGAACCAGGCCTGGGCAGGGTGTCCGGGAAGCCCAGTCACACAGTGTTGAGGGCTCCAGAACTTGAGGAAGAGGGAACAGTCTTCAGAGCTCTCTGCTAGGAACCTTACTGTATAGCTCCTTCCTATGGGCAGTCATTCACACAACAGTGCTATGAAGTTGCAAATGTACTTCTTTTGGAATCTTTGAGTCAAAAACTTTGTCCCTGAGCCCAGACCAAGACCTAGAACTAGAGGTAGTTTGGTGTTTTTAGACCCTTGTTCACATGAGGCATCCAAATGGGAGTGGAGATGGTTTACTTATGCACCTGGACTGTCAAAGCAAAATCAAAGACCAAGCCCTACCCAAATCAATATTTTCTCCTATAATTGAAAGCAAACTATGTTTTTAACTACCAGGATTTTTTTTTCAAGATTTTATTTATTTTACAGAGATGGGGGGCAGAGAGAGAGTGCATTCGTCAGTTGGAAGGGGCAGAGGGAGAGGGAATCTCAAGCAGACTCCCGGATGAGCACAGAGCCTGATGCAGGGCTCAATCCCAGGACCCTGAGATCATGAGCTGAAACCAAGAGTTAGACGCTTGACTGACTGAGCCACCCTGGGGCCCTGTTACCAGGATTTTTTTGAATGCTGCCTATATGTTTGACCCACGTTTGCCATTTTTCATGGCTTTGAAGAACCAAGTGTCCTCCAAGTTCTTGGGCAAAAGCCCAAGAGGCACATGCTGAACTTTCCGGGAAAACCCTCCCACTTCGTACTCTGCCAGTGCTGACTCTCTAAAGAGAGTCCTCAGGAGCGATTTCTAAGGGCCACCAAAGTCGCAGGGGCCCAAATGACCCATGACTCCACTAATCTCACATGTGTTTGCACTCAGTCCACACTGCGCCGCAGGAGCAAGCCAGAGCGGAAGGAGCGCATCAGCGAGCAGACCTACCAGCTCTCGCGGTGGACCCCGATCATTAAAGACATCATGGAGGTCAGCAAGGGAGGGCTGTGGGGGTGTGTGGGGGACAGCCAGGGCCCGGGGCTCTTCACCTACAGGCCTAGAGGCCTCCGGCTTCACCTGCTGTAGGGTGGTGGTGATAGCCTGGGGTATCTGTCCCAGAGGATTTGTATCTGGTCTCAGGGCTCCTGTAGGCCCCGTAGCCTTGTCCTGAGGGTTTAGGAGGAGCCGTCCCCAGAGGCTACCAGATGCAGACCCCCATGACCCATATGACATAGCCCCAGAGTAGAGACCCCTCGATGGTGCTGTATCCAAAGAACCAAACACATCCCAGCATCTGTAGGTCAGATGAGAGCACACACCACTCCAAGGGAGCGGGTGTGCAGTGGCCTTAGGGTTGCGACCTGAGCCAGCCCCTCTCTAAGACTCCCTGTCAGTCAGGGACCCTGCCAGGCATGTTTCTGCCTCTGCTCTTCTGTTCATCCATCCCTTCCCTGTGGTGCTCTCCCTTTCCACTGCTAGCCCCCCCTTCCTTCAGAGCCCCCATCAGGTCTGACTGTTCCCATACACTGCCCCTGTCTGACCACCCAGACCACAGAGACCGCCCCAGACTCCCGTGGTGTGTGTCAGGGACGCCCTTTACGTATATGTATCTGTTCAGTGTTTCGCATCAGCTTTTTATACCTTGGCCTCTGCCCTCACCTCGTGTCCTTTGACACTGTGCCTTGGATATGGTAGGTGTTTCGTATTTGTGAATATGAGGTGTCCCTCTGCTCTCTGCTTGTAGCTCAAAGAAACGCTGCTTAGAATCCTGCCCCACCAGATCTTTGGTGTGGGTCTCGGAGCTGTGCTGTCCAGGTCCTGCTCTGTATAGATGGACAAGACTGGGGTCCTGACAATGAAGGGGCTTTCCCAGAATTCCTTTGTCAATTCAAACAGTCCATGTTCCTGCTGACTTGTATGTTAAAATAAGTAAATTTTAAATATATACACTGAGTCAACTTCCTATTTTTAAAACCCACAAACCAAAAGGATGGGTGAACGTGAACATCTAGAAACCAATTACATTTCTTTGTAATTTCATTAAAGCCCACCCCTCTGTCTCATTTGCTCCTTTGTTCTCTGCTCCCTTTTCCTGCCCCTCTCCCCAGCCCACTGAAGATGCGTGTAGGCTTCACATGGTAGCTGTTAGGAGGAGTGGAGATTTCTAGGCAGCAGGAGGTGCATAGCTGGAATCCACCCACCAGATAATTAGACGCTTGGAAAACTGAAGATGTAAGGTCTTGTCTTGCCTGAGAGACTCTGCCTGTGCCTAGTTTCTACAAGACTGATGGCAAGTGTCAGGAATTTCTTGACAGAATGCAACATTCATACCTCACATAGAATGTAAAAGAAAAAGAAAAATTAGAAGGGAAGCAAGAAAAATTAATGTAGTCTGGTTTTGTTTAAGTTTATTTTTTTTAGTAATCTCTACACCCAACGTGGGCCTCGGACTCAGGACCCCAAGATCAAGAGTCGCATGCTCTTCCAACTGAGTCAGCCAGGCTCCCCATTGCCGTTTTTATTTTTTAAACTTCTCTTATTAAAGAAGCAGACCTGCACACTGATCTCAGTGCACCAGCTGGTTGTAGAGCGTCTGGTCCCTGTGGAGCACAGTGCAAGGCCCCTGCAGCGGGCGGCCAGGGCAGGGGCGCGCTGGTTGTTGCAAACTTGGCCATGTCACTGTGCTAGGTTGTTCTTTGAATCATCTTGCCTTGGTTCTGTCGGCCCTTCTCAAACAAATGGCAAAATCCCAATATCTGTCTCTTTTCTTTCCAGGACACTATTGAAGACAAACTTGATACCAAACACTACCCTTATATCTCTACCCGCTCTTCTGCCTCCTTTAGTACCACCGCGGTCAGGTGAGTGAGAACCCTGAGCCAGTGAGGGGGAGAAGTGGGACCATCTCTGTCCGTTGTCAGCCACACGGTAGTCGTGTCAGGAAGCAGCAGTACCCACAAGAACCACCCCACTGCTTCTCATCACAGCCAGAGTGCAGGCCCTTCGCCCGCCCGACTTCCCACTGCACTCTGACTCATTCCTTACTCCTCCCTTCATTCTCGCCACTTCTGCCACACTAGCTTCCTTCTCTGCACACATTAGGCTTACTTCTGCCTCAGGACCTTTGCACCTGCTTTTCCTTCTGTCTGAAATGATCTGTCCCCAGTATATGTACATGGCTTGCCGCTTATCTCCTCCACCTTCCCTAACTACCCTTTTCAATATTACACTACACTAGTGTTCCTAGCTGTGCTATTCATAACAACTCAAAGGTGGAAACAACCCAAATTTCTGAACTGATAAATGGGTAAACAAAACATGGTGTATTCATACAATGGAATATTATCCAGCCAAAGAAAGGAATGAAGCACTGATGTGTGCCACAACATGGGTGAAGCCTGGAAACATACTAAGTATAAGAAGCTAGTCACAAAAGTCCACACATTATATGATTTCATTTATATGAAATGTCCAGAGTGGGCAAACCTGTAGAGACAGAAAGTAGATGAGTGATTGCTGGGGATGGGGGATGGGCATTGGGGTGGGGGAATGAGGAGTGACTGCTAACAGGTATGGACTTTCTTTCTGGGGTGATGAAAATAGTCTGAAATTGACTGGTGATGGTCCATGGTTCCATGACTATACTGAAGACCCCTGAATTGTACACGCTAAATGAGGGAATTGTAGGGCGTGAATTCTCTCTCAGTAAAGGTGTTACAGAAAATAAAGAAAAAACGTGATAGCCTCCCCCCAATACCTCCTCTCCCCCTTTCCTTTATTGTTCACTCCATAGATTATACCAGCATGTTGTAAAGTATTTGTGTTTCTCCTGTTTACTATCAGTCTCCCCCAACTAGAATGTCAGCCTCATGAGGGCAGGAATTTGTGTCTCTTTTAGCCTCCGTTGCTAAAACAGAGCCTGGTGCAAAGTAGGTGCTCAGTGTTTTCTGCTTTCACTTTTAATTAGTTGATTTTAGGATTAAGAAGGGGATGAATACGTTGTCTGCATAGAGTACATTTCTCAGAATCATTCTTGATGGAAACGTAGATGACGGAAGTACGGATTCCTTGGGTTTACTGGGTCTCTCTCACCTACCTGGTGAGGCTCAGATATTTCACCTCGGAGATGTGAGTAGATAGCAATCCATACTTCCGTCCCTGGGTTCTCCAGCACTCTTGTTTTCTTGGTCGCTCCTGGTATCTTCCAGGGTCTGTTTTCAAAAGCGTTTCCTCTTTTTCTCCTTGCCGTGCATGGGGAAGCCTTTCCTGTTGTGCTCTGCGATGAGGTCTGAAGGCATTTCGCCTCCAGACTTCTTCTTTGGTCTGTGTGGTCCAGGCTGTTCCCTGGCCCACAGCAGCACCTTCCCAGAGGTGGCAGCCAGTCAGGGTGCTACTGTTTTTCTTTGACAACAAGAGCCTGGCATGGCTCCTGAGAACTGTCATTGAACATTTGAGCTCGTAACAGGAGCATCGCTAGCTCCAAAGAGGGTGTGCTGGGCCCTGGAGTAGCACACACTCCCAGGATGAACACTCTCCGTGCTCATCGCCCTGCTCGCGCTTTGCCAGCCCGTCTGCTCTCTTGCCCCCCAGCCCTCGCTTTCAGAGCTTCTATTGGGCCGAGGCTGGAGGCCCGCGTGGCCCTGTGGCATCGCCCATCCCCTCTGCCACCAGTGGAGGCCAAATGTTAATGGCCAGCGTTGGGGTAAAACTCAAAATCCCCGGTGGTGCCTCAGCGAGGAGGGCTGACGATGGCGAACAAAAGGTTCTCTCTGTGTCGACCACCTGTGCCCCTGGCACCTTCAGGATTAGAAAGTGACTTTAAAGCTGTCATTAGTCAGGGAGAAGGGCGGAAATTTCACTAGAGACTTGCTCTCCTCGTTTTGCTTTTTGTTTGGTTTCCCCCATTTTCTTAACCTGGAAGCAGCCCATTTCTCATTGTTTCTGAGAACAAGGTGAAGACTTACTAAAAGAAGCCCGGGGCAGGGGGCCCCTCTGGGAACTGTCCCACCACGGAAACGCCTGTCTTTCAGGGGCAGCTCAGTGACGCGTCTCCTGGGAAGACTTCCCCAGTGAGGCCTGAATGGTGCTAGCAGTTTCTCCCCTGAGTGTGTCCCGGTAGCCCTGAGCTCCTCTGTAGCACGATTCTGACCTGCTTCCTTCCCCCCGACCCACGCCGGTTAAACCGCGAGCTCTTGCAGGGCACGGGGAATCTCCCTCGGGGCGGCACCTCGGTGCTGAAGGAGACCGAGGCCCGGGGAGGTGCTCAGTGTGTGAATCAGCGCGCCAGCCCGCAGGCGGCTCTTGACTCCGTCGTCACCGCTCACCGCCAGCGGAGTGTCCCAGACGAGCCTAGAAACCCGTATGCTTGACGGCAGAAGCCCATCAGCCACTGCAAGGGGCGAACCTGTGGAATGTAACACGTCAGACTTTAAAGCTAACTTGAGCCTGCCTGTTGCCTACATGTTTCCAAGAGAGTGACCAGCTCACAGCATGGGCAGCCAGACCCTTGATAATGTGCATAGTGGTTCAGCTCAACCCAGCTTACTACTACTCTGTTTTGGTCACTGGTGTACAGCATGGATGTATGAATAAGTCATTGAGGTATGAAGTGCTAAATATTTAAGTGCAGATAAACATGATTAATCTCTCTCTCTTTCCCTCTCTCTCCCTCCCGCCCTCTCCCCTTCTCCCTGTCTCCCCCGCCACCCCAGCGCCCGCTATGGGCACTGGCATAAGAATAAGGCCCCAGGGGAGTACCGCAGTGGTCCCCGCCTCATTATTTTCATCCTCGGGGGCGTGAGCCTGAACGAGATGCGTTGTGCTTACGAGGTGACCCAAGCCAATGGAAAGTGGGAAGTGCTAATAGGTGAGTGGGGCATGTGTTCTAGAGGGAAGGGGCTGCTTCATCGCACTTTGACCCATTCCATGCTTTGGTGTTTCATTCTGTCTTCGATTCTCCACTGCCCCTGCAAAACTTAGTCTCTAGACACGTTTGTGGACAGCAGCAGCTAAGGGGCAAAGGGTTCTTTCCTCATGTCTGCACTGGGTCTCGTGATGAGAGGCAGCTGCAAGCGGTGGGAAGCGCCTGATCACAGACTCCAACACACCCAGACTCCCGTCCCTGCTCGGCCACTGACAAGTGGGTCACCTTGAGCAAGTGCCCCACTTCTCCTGCTGCGATTTTCCTGCCCGACCAGACGGGGTAAAGAACACCCACTTACAGCCTTGCTCTGGGCCTGAGGTGGGACGTGTCAGTGTCCTAGCATAGGGCCTCATATCTGGAAGATGCTCAGTGAATGGAAGGTAAATTATCGCCCCCTCCTTACCCGTCACTTGGAGATGGACAGACACAGCGTGCGAACAGATATTGCCCGAAACATACTGGCCTGACTGCTGGACTCTGCGAAGCCCGCCCCCCCCACCCCCCTTACAGTTCCTACCACTTCTAGGTTGGCCATCTCCTTTCTGGCATTTCCTTTCCAGAAGAAAGGAAGCAACTCATTAGAGCTGACTTAAGACAGTGGAAAACTTTATTCCTTTTTCATGCTTGCAGGAGCTTCCACAGTTTCTAGGGGTGGGAGGGGAAGAGTGAGCTGAGAAAAATCATGCCTTCTCCAGATGCCCTCCTTTGGCTCCATCTTGCCCTTAACAAAATGGATTGCACCTGCCTGGGCTGCCTCTTGACACTGATTGACAAAAGGCTGTCAGCACATACGCCCTGGCCTGGCCCCTCGTCTCTGTAAGCTGTGTCCGTTTTACACCTCTGCTTTGGGGTGACCAAGTCACAGAGCCCCCTAAGCTCTCAGAATGAGCAGGTTCTGCACACCAGTCTGGGTGGCCATTCCCGAGTGTGTCGAGATGGACCTCGCACTGTCAACCCCCTTTCTAGAGCCCACCATTCAGTGGGGAGACTGGGCATCCTCTCCTTCCCTCCCCATTCCCTGGAACTTCCCCAGCTGGTCGCCACTTCTCCCTGTATTGTTTTCCCCTTTTTGTTATGTGGACCCTGTGATAAAGCTCTCTATCTCCTGCTCTCGCGTGTGCGTGTGAGTGCGTGTGAGAGTGTGTGTGTGTGTGTGTGGTGTGTGTGTGTTGCATGCACACGTCTGGTAACTCTCAGCTCAAATACAGCTTTCCTGGGCAGAAGCTGTCACAGCCAGGCTTTGGTATAAATCTCCCCCTTCGACTTTGGTCCTGACTTGCAGTTCCCTGTTGGGGGGTGGAACCCTGGAGAGAGAAAGTTGCCCCTGCAGATTCGCGGAGAGGCCTTGCGCAGACAGCGGACGTCCGCAGCGTGGCCTCACCTGCTCTGTGCATGCTGGCTGTCCTCGAGGCCCTGTGCGTGTGCGTGTGCTCGCCGCTTGCTTTCTCGTTCCTCATTGGCTGCATAAAACGTAGGCCTGAGTTGGCATGTTCCTGTAACGTACCATTGTTCAAGCAGTCAGCTGGACTCTGTTCTCCCACAGGTTCTACTCACATTCTCACTCCCACCAAATTTCTCATGGACCTGAGACACCCCGACTTCAGGGAGTCCTCTAGGGTATCTTTTGAGGATCAGGCTCCAACAATGGAGTGAGAGCCAAAGAAACAAAGTAAAAGCAGCTTATTACAGAAAAGAAACTCTTCCACTCTGAAGGGTTTTCTTTGATTATTCCGTCACACTTTTTCTTTATTTTTCCCTTTTTAGTTTATTTATTTGATTTTCTTTCAACAAGAAAATGCTTGCAGTTCTTAACACCGATTGAAAATGTGTCCGGTGCTGCCTTCACAGACCCTGCCGCGAGAGCCTCTGGGCCCCAGCCTGCCAGCTCACTCGTGCCCTGGGTCACCTGCTGCTCAGTCAGGCAGTGCCGCCCCCTGGGTTTTAATCCAAAAGTGCTCGTAACTGCTGCGACCAGTCCTTCAGAGGAGCTGGAAGCTGAGGGATGCCGGAGGCATGGCTCGCAAGACTGCCGGCCCCGGGGAATTTGGAGGGACCAGGCAGGGAACACATAGCCTCCCGCTTGTGTGGGGGTGGGAACTTGAACGTGAGGCCTGCAGGCGTTCAAGGGACCATCAAGTCTAAGAAGGCAGAAGTCCAGTGGAGACATCCACGGGCACCTGATCTTGAGGAAGGCTCGTTGGAGCACATCAAAATAGACTCCACATCAGTGGTAGTTGGAAGTGGAAATTCCTTTTTCCCAGGACAGGCACTCAGCTCGAGGAAGTTTCTAAAGGGAGATGGGGTCACGAGCCACCACGTACTGGGTGAACTCCAGCCACCAGTGGAAAGCTCAGGTCTCATGTTCGTCTGGGGGAAATGGCCCTTAGTAGTCACTTACTCTTTCGGTAATTGCTTGTATTTTCATCCTCCTGCGGATTTTTTCCAGAGTTGAGTCATCATACCCGTCTCTCCCACTGAAGTCCCTTAGAGAGATCTGAGAACCTTTTGGTTAAAATCTGTTGTTCACACAGTGTGCTGTTTGAAGGGGTGTCTTCTCTCTCCCACCACGCTTGTGCCTTTACCTGTTACCCAGGAACCCGCTGTCTGTCTGGGAGGTTATCCAGCTTCTATTCTTGTCCTCATTCCTTCTGCTCTCTTTCCATCCCTCACGTGTGCTAGGAACCGCCTCTGGTGTGTTACGTGACAGACGGTTCCTGAAGAATTCCACTGTAGCATTAGTTATTCTGTGGCTTTCGTGTGCGGTCTGTGATGAGGCCACCCTCTGTGTGCCCGACTTCGTGCATTCCCCCGATGGTGACCACTGGCCTCCCACCCCCCACCCAGGCTGAGATGTGGCTCGGAGAGTCATGGAGCTCGAGTCACCTGTGAGCAGTGGCTCTGCCGGGAGCACCTGTGGGACTACAGGAGGTCCCCCCAGCACACACGTGGTGTGCAGAATGCAGAGGCTGGATTGCAGGGCCCCAGGCTTCTCGAGCTCTGACCGTCTAAATTCAGTAATTCACATCGGGCGCCTCAAAGCCTGCAGGCTCACCCTCACGCATGTGCAGTCTCGGATGAACCTCAGGGGATTGGGCCATGAGAACCATAGCCAGGGAGCACCAGAAACGTGCTTGTTTGCATAAAGAGAACGTGCTCGCTCTAAGAGTCCAGAAAAGGACGCGCTCTAAGGTCAGAACAGGCAGCTGTGCGGTTTGTCTCCTCTTCCCTCTCTGTGTGCCCAGGCGGCTCGCCCGGGCAGTAGGAGGGGAGAAGCCTCTGGTGGGATGAGCCTGCCCGGGGCACGGCGGGCTGGCTGTGGCCTGGGCTCCCTCCCATCCTGCCCAGCCGCCTTCCCCTAGAAGGTGCAGCCAGTGGGTGCTGAATAAAAGCAATCATTAAAAAACAGTCATTGTTCAGAAGTACCGTGGTCGGTGGGTAATCAGAGACATCTGGGTCCGTGTACAGACAGCAGGTAGGTGATCAGCATTTGCTCCAGGATGTATTTTAAGACTCACAGAAGGACAGATGTCCCGTCCAGGCTGCAGCAGCGGCAGACCACGTGCAGGGTCTGAAGGACTCAAGCCCTGACCCCAGGGGCTCCGGCTAGGATTCGCTCTGGGCGTCCCTGCTTCCGAAGCAGCCTGTCCCTCGCAGGCCAATTTCCTGTTTTGTGTTCAGTCAGCACAGAGGGTCCTGGCTGCCGTCTGAGCAGAGAACATGAATAGACTCGAGTTGTGTACTCTTGGCTTCTGGAATGCTTTTGGGGGCCAGTGTTGTGTTTTAGAGTTCCGTGAGGAAGAAGCGAGACATGGACCCCTAACCCCGGGGAGGGCAGAAGGCAGGTAAAACTAGGGCCTGCCCCCTTCTATTGTGATTATCCAGGTGACCAAAGACGACGACAGTGCAGGACAGGAGAGGGCCGGGGTTGTCTCCCGTCAAAGTCAGTGTCCGCAGTGACTTAGCTTCTGAGAGATGAGTTTTCCCGCGCAGCAGTGAATGAGCGTGTCCCCGGCAGGCCCACCTGTGGGGACCAGCGCCCACTTGTCCTCGGGCGCCTCTCTCCCCCAGGTGCTGGTTGAAGGGAGCCCGTACGGTTAGCCGAAGTGCCCAGATGCCCCCAAGCCTCACCCTTATCCCATTAACCAGTCGTCCCTACATACTGCCCAGAAGTGAAGTCTTTGCATTAGACCCTCACCCCAAGCTCCGGAGGGGTTCTGTTGAAAGTACCAATCCTGAGGGAATGTCCAGGGGGCCGTCCGAAGCCAGCGGAGGTGCACGGAGAAGCTGTTACACAGCACTTGCAAGACAGTTTTTGTTTTTTTATATTGAATGTTTTACTTTATTCCCAGTTGGAGTCAGACAAGTCTCACTTTTCAGTGGGACTCAGATTTGAATCTGAATTCAGAGCCAGCCCATCGCCCAGCTGCTATTTTAGCACTCACCTCCCCTCTGGGCCCAACTGCCCGGAGCTGAGACCAGTGGCCTGGCTTCTGGGCCTGGCTGTGCCGCCAAAGGGCCACAGACTAGCACTCTGCCACGCGGGGCTCCAGCCTCCCATCTTCAGGATGTGGGGTGGGCTGGAGTATGGTTCCCAGACCTGGCAGGTGGTCATACTCTCATGGGTTGTTCTTAAATGTACATATTCCCGGTGCCTCCCTGGGCTGTCGGAGCTGGTAGGTCTGTTTTGGCCAAAGCCAGGGATGCCTGGATCTGCTGCTCTGTAAAAACACTCCCGATTTTCAGACTCTCTCAGTGAGGAAAGGTTTTGTCCTGGCAGAGCTCACTGTGTCTGGCCCACAGCTCTGTCTTTGGGGTGACTGTGTTTGAAGACCAGCGCTCATATTTCTCAGTCTCGCAGTTACGGGGCATAAGAGGGGCCCTCAGAGCAGTGGAACCCCTTGTGGTTCTGAAGGGCCTACCTGGTCAGCTCCCCAAGGGTTCAGAACATGGGTTTGCAGCGAGTGTGTAAGAGGCTTACCCAGCTCCGTCTGCAGTTTGTGGTGGTGAAAAGCTTGACTAAGGTATTAAAACGATACAGGTGATTGGGTGACAAGAATTAGCTCTCAGGTGATTCGGATTAACACCAGCTGGTCTTAAAGACACCCACTGAGTCTGGGCCCAGGAATTCCCAAGTCTGTTGCAGAGAAACTCATTCCCGGACATTTTCTTCTCTCAGTCAGACCGGGAACACCAAATGGTCAGCTATCAGATAGTAGAAAGTTCTAGGAGCATGGATTCCTCAACCTTTTTCGGCCTCCCTCAGATCTTGAGTTTGCACGTAAGCAGGGGTGGGGAGCACTTTGGGACAGGCATCTGACAAGAGGCTCCCTTTTGATTTTGCCAGTGAATCGAGTCTTCTGTCTTGTTTCCTAGAACTCAGCTGTATGGTGTGCGTGGGGGGGCGGTGTGCATAAGGGACGGTTTCTCTGACATGTGCACTGTTGTTGCCTTTATCTGGAAAGCCCCCAAGTTAATCTCTGCACAAAATACCCAGAGGCTTTCTAGCTGTTAGATGCACAGACTGCATGGAGTTGAAATTTGGAAGGCCCTCACTCTGGCAATGGTTCACCGTTAAGAATTTGGCAATGCTTATTCCTGTTTTCCCACTTGGGGAGTAGCCTTTGACCTTCTTTAGGACTCAAAGGAAGATCAGTAAGGTCACAGAAGTGAGTCTTCTTTTGGTACCTTTGAGGGAGGGCGGTGCTGTAAAAGCGCCCGGAAGGTGCTGCCGAAAGCCCGTGGCGTTTGCTGCAGGAGCCTCGGGTCTGCAGAGCAATGGGTCAGCATTTGAGCGCAGGGGCTGCTGTGGGCTCTAGTAGCCAGGCACCGGTTCCTCACTCGGGCAGTGACAGGTGCCTAGGGCTTGAACTATCGAGGATGGGATGTTGGAAGAAGCCCCTCATGCAAGAAAGGGCTTTCCAAATCTTCTGCCCGTCTGGACGGACCAGGCAGGTTCAAGGCCTGCGGTCCCAGCAGTCATGGGTCAGCTGAGCACATAGTGGTCGAAGGCACAGGGACCCTGGTATTTGGAACCACCCCCAACAAGCCAGCCAAAGCCTTCTTTTGCCTACCCTCGGGGTGGAAATCTGGCACTTTGCAGTTTCTGTCCCCACTCCCACAAGGCCCACGCCCTCGCCCGCACCTCCAGGGAGGCACATTTTCAAGTACGGCTCTCTTTTGTTCAGTTCTTCTCTCCCACCGGGACCTCTTTCTTTGAAGCCCGCTGCTGCATGTGTGCCGGCCTCATATTCACACACCGGTCACTTCTTTTCTGTTCTAGTAAAGTCCATGTCCAAGCCACACGGTCCATGCATCTTTTTTTACTGCACTTGTTAGCTCTCTCTCCTTATGAAAAAGGACTTCATTTATTTATTTTATTTTTTTATTTTTGCAGTAGAAGTATATCTAATTCCATTAGCTTAAGTTTTTTGCAAGCATTTCTAATCTCTTACAATGTGCGGTCTCTGCAAGGTAAGGCCTCAGGTACCCTGGCCCTTTCCCTTTCACACCTGAGGTCCCACCCACGAGGGCATTACCAGCCCGCTGGCTCTCAGAGGTCAGTGGCTTCCCCCAGGGTGCCCTGCCCATCACTCCTTCCCTAGCAGGCACCGTGCTTTCCATACACAGCCCCCTACCACCCCCCGCCCCCTTCCCAGCCTTTCCCCTGCCATATGGTTTGGAATTCCTCTCCCTGGCTTCACCTCGAGTGCAAGAGAGAATCAGAAATGCAGCTGCCCCGTCCCCTGGCAGATGACACTGAGCCCAGATGGAGAGGCGGGTTCCTTCCTTGGTATAGCCTGAGACCCTGCCTGAGCCAGAGGATGTGTTTATTTATCCACAGCCCCCGAATGTCTCCCAGACCCATTGTGATGTGGCCCCAACACCCCACCCCTGACCCTCTCCCTGATTCCTCTGGACGGGGTGTGGGTGGGGGAGCGGATGCGGAGCTGGGGATCGGAAGAGCAGGAAAGGAGACGTGGTGGGAACTAGAGCCCGCAATCACTGTCTTTTCTGTCCCCCAGGATCCACGCACATTCTCACCCCACAGAAACTTCTGGACACGCTGAAGAAACTGAATAAAACAGATGAAGAAATAAGCAGTTAAAAACATAAGCCACCCCTCCAAAAAACGAACCCTCTTCCCACAGTGCTCCGCAGCCCCTACCGCTGCCCGCCTCGGTTACTTTGCTGACCCGTCCCTCCACCGCCTCCCCCAGCTCTGCACGCCCTGGCCGGCAGTCGCCGCTGCGTTCTCGTGTTTAATGATGCCCTCTTCTTGTGTGAAACAAAAGAAAATAATGCATTGTGTTTTTTAAAAAGAGTATCTTCTATATGTGTCCTAAGAGGAGAAGTTCCCGCGTAAGGGACGCACTGCTGGAGAAGTTGTAGAACTGTCTAGAATGAATGGACACCTTCTCCCCATTATTATGATTCCATGACCTTGTATATAACTCGGTGCAACATGCGCAAATTGCTTGAGTATGGGAAGGTAGATGTTTGGGTGTTTTACAAAATCTGTTTTGGGTTGTTCCTGTTTTTTTTGGGAATCACAGAGATGTCTGTTCCTGGAATATTTCAAACTGAGGATTAATCTGTTGGCTTAATTCCAGTTCTTACCCCTCAGCCTGCTCTCATCCAGATAAGCTTGGCAGTGACGATCAGGTGACATCTCGTGAGGTTTGAGCTGGAAGCGACTTCTTAGCCTTCCCCAGGGGCTTACCCTCCCTGTGCGGGCAGGCCGGTGCTGGCCTGCCTGCGTGCAACCTGTCACTGCCCCCTGCCCCCCGACTTTGCAGCCTAAGTCACAGTGCCCAGCGCGTGCGGAGCGAGTCCCACCAGGGCCTTCGTCTCTTGGAGAAGCAGTTAGGCTGGGCTTTTTGGCCAGACCCTTCCCTTCCCTGGGCACCACCCCCAAGAGAACTCCTCTCTCGCAGTGCGGTCAGCACAGGCGGAGCTCCCAGGTGAGGAACAAACTAGAACGGAATCTGGGCAGAGGGCCCTTTCCTGTAGAGAAGGGTCCGCGCCGCTAAGACGTCAGACCGCCCGAAAAACAGCCCACTGGATTTATGCAGACCCTGTTCTGCTCAGATTATCCTCAGTTTAAGATACTTCATAATACTTTACTTTGTGTTGTGTGGGGTCATATGTCGTCGTGCTTGTAAGAGAAAATGATCGTTTTATTCTCTGTATAAAACTTAGCTCTAAAGCAAAAACGAAAGAAGCAAATGCAGAAAGGATGTCTCGTCCTCCTCCAGACTCAGCAGCTCCTCTCCGTTCCCTGACGGTGAGCGCACCATGTGTTCTGCTGCTGGCGTCGCAAAATATGACAGTGGAAGTCACAAAAATGTCCCCCGCCCAGCCCCCCGCCGCCCTTGAACCCCTGCAGACCGTGTGCATATTACTGTCTCGTGATGTCCTTGCAGACGTGGTGTGTGCTAGCTCCACGCAGCCGCCCGCTCTCCTCTCGGAGCGTGTCCCTCGCCCTCCCCGGTAGAGCTTTGTGGCGTTCTCTTCTCAAGGCTTCGGAATCTCCCCGGCACGCTCCGATTAGTTTTCAGGCTCCTTCTCTCCGTCTCCCTTCTCCCCCTGAAGATACCCCATTTCCTTAGGACAGAACTGTAGGTGCTTGCACTGGTTTGTTTCTTGCTGTCACTGCTTGTTTTGTCCCCTCCCCTTGACCCGACGGGGCTCATGCTTCAGGGCCTTGTGCGTCGAACATGTTGGGTTTTCTTTCTCTGTTATTTATATAAAAATAATTTATCAAAAGGATATTTTAAAAAAGCTAGTCTGTCTTGAAACTTGTTTACCTTGAAATTCTCAGAATCTCAGTGTTGGAAAGTATTGAAGCACAAACATGTATCATCTCTGTACCGTTCTGTACTAAAGCACTCGAGTCTAATAAATCAATCAATCAGCACCCATTCACAGTGTCTGCGGTGACTCCTGGTCTGGCTTTACTTTGAGAGTCGAAGGAGAAAGGCTTCTGTGGTGGCCATCGCAGATGGGACCGCCACCCCAGCCGTGGCCCCGAGTCTTCTGGACCCCAGTCAGCATCGCTGGCGTTGAGGTCTGTAATGGTCTCACGTTCGAGGACCGTTCACGAAGCTTGCCTTGGTCCCGGGGCAGCAGCAGGCCACTGCTTGTGGCCAAGGGAGCGCCTCCTGGTCTTATTTCTCCTTATGGGAACGGTCTCTCTGGCTCAGAGACTGCAGGCCTCTGTCTGCAGATGCCCCCTACTCGGTGGCAGTGTATTCAGGGCATGCGATGAGGGTACTTTATCCATCTGACTGTTCTCCTCCTCTCTTCCTGCTGCCACACCCTCTGGCCTTATGAGCTCTCCAGATCAGAATCTGGTGCACGTCCTGTTGCTCTAGAAGCTTGTTCAGAACCTACACAGATGGAGATGGGTTTGGCTTTGAGTTAGGGTTGGGGTCACGCCGGAAACCTGCTGGAATAGGAGGCACAGAGAGTGGGGTTCTTTGTAGGAACTTCTGGCTCTACTCTCTGGTCCTCAGTCACCGTCTCATTCAAATCCTGATCTCCTTCAAGGCAGACACCTAAGAGCTTGAGGCCAGTTGGCGGAAGCTATAGCTCCTCCATCTAGCTGTCCACTGATAGGGAGCGGAGGGTAGGTAAGGTAATGCCTGATAGGGAGGTAATGATGATGGTGACCATTTACTGAGTCCTTGCTCCATGTCAGACCCCTCGTGTACTGCGTCTGTTGGGTGGCTCCCTTCCCAGTTTCACAGATGAGGAAGCTGAGGCCAAGAGCAAGGCAGTAACCCACAAAGCCCACTCCAGCTGGGGGTTGGGGGAGGCATCAGACACTCACTGTCTTATAGCAATAGTTGTTGCCCCAGTAACCAAGCACCCTCGAATGAAATCCAAGATCATAATGCTTAAATCCTAAGAATTTAGGAAAGAAATCATTCTTTCTTTTTTTTTAAGATTTTATTTATTTATTTGACAGAGAGAGAGAGAGCACAGGAGGGGGGAAGCAGCAGGGGGAGCGAGAAGCAGGCTCCCCACGAAGCAGGGAGCCCAACAGGGTCGATCCCTGGACTCCAGGATCACAACCCGAACCAAAGGCAGACGCCTGACTGAGCCACCCAGGTGCCCCTAAATTCTAAATCATTCTAAACTGAATTTACATTAAAGCAAAGTAAATGCCATTTGCTCCTTCCTTCCAGGCCGCCCATACCCTCCAGGCCCAGGCTAGGGGCTTGCTAGTCTGTCCCTGATTGTGTCTGACATGCTCTGACCCAGGGTTTCTGATACCTCTCTTCATTCCACCCCCTCGCCACCAGCTAGCAGCAGAGACCTGGCCCTTTATATGCTTCTGGCAGTTCTTCCATATTACACAGCACAGATGGAGCCTGTGGCCACCCCTCCAGAAAGTCTCCAGTGATGTTAGATATTCTTGGAGGAACAGGAGGTTCTGAAGCCAAAGCAGATGGTGCTGACTCAGTAACTGAGCAGTCCTCGACCAAGACAGATCTAAGAGCTGTAGCTGGTCACCCTGCCTTCCCAGGGGGCCAGACCCTGCTGGGGGGGCCTGTCCACCTGCCTCGGTGTGCTACCAGGCATTCCTCCCTAGGAGACGAAATGGGAGAGCGGCTAGGAGCACAGACCCCACCCTCTGGCAGGCCTGGGTCGAATCTGCTGCCGGTCTCATTCCACGTGACCCTGATAAGGGACTTTGTCCCCTCCTGTTTGGAAGGCCGCGGAGGAGTGCTGCCAAGCAGGCCCACGGTGAGTGTGGTAAGCACTCAGTGCCGATGGTGCCGCTGCTGGTCCCCGGCTGAGTCTGTGGAAGAAAGAACAAACATGCCCAGCCATTAGGAAAAAACCCTATGTCCCTCAGCTAGAGAACAGGTAAACTGTGGCTAACTATGAGGCAGTTGGAGATGCATGACCCCACCTGTCAACGCGAATAAATCTCAGAAAGTTACTATTGAGTGAAAAGAGGAAGTTACTGGGGCGCCTGGGTGGCTCAGTCGTTAAGCGTCTGCCTTCGGCTCAGGTCATGATCCCAGGGTCCTGGGATCGAGCCCCGCTTTAGGCTCCCTGCTCTGCGGGAAAGCCTGCGTCTCCCTCTCCCACTTCCCCTGCTTGTGTTCCCTCTCTTGCTGTATCTCTGTCAAATAAATAAATAAAATCTTAAAAAAACAAGAAAAGAGGAAGTTAACAGAAGAATGCACAGGGAACAGTGCATTTATATAAGGTGTTAAATCCTCAAAAAGCACTACACATGCTTATGGATACACGTGTTGTAAATGTGCAAATTCACGTGCAAGAGTGATAAATACACTGAAGTCAGGAGAGTGGCCACCCATGAGGCAAAGGGTGGTCATTGTGGTGTTACCTTACATCTCCAATCACAAAATGAATCCGTGGCTTAAAAATACTTCACTGAATAGAAAAAAAATAGATAATAATTCTAACTGTAGTTAACATATGTTGAGCAATTATCATGTGTCAGACATGAGTGTTTCTATCTACTTTGCTGATTCTTCTCAATTCTAGGAGTTAGAGGTCATTATTAACCCTGCTGACAAATGGGGAAATAAAGACACAGAGTAATTTGGCCAAGGCCTCCAGGTGGCACATGGCAAAGCCTAGATTTAAACATGGCCGTCTTGACTCTCGAGCCCAATTTCTCTACTATCAGAAAAACATCACCGGTGTAAAAAGATGACAGGATTCTAGTGTGAATGCAGAACATGAGTCTGTATGGGCTGAAACTAATAACTCTTTAAGAATTAGTTTGGGGGGTGCTGCGCCTGGGTGGCTCAGTGGGTTAAAGCCTCTGCCTTCAGCTTGGGTCGTGATCTCAGGGTCCTGGGATTGAGCCCCGTATCAGGCTCTGCGCTCAGCAGGGAGCCTGCTTCCTCCTCTCTGCCTGCTTCTCTGCCTACTTGTGATCTCTCTCTGTCTGTCAAATAAATAAATAAAACCTTTAAAAAAAATTAGTTTAGGGGCACCTGGGGGGCTCAGTCTGTTGAGCATCTGCCTCTTGATTTCAGCTCAGGGTCCTGGGGATTGAGCCCTGCACTGGGCTCTGTGCTCAGCAGGGAGTCTGCTTGAGATTCTCTCTCTCGCCCACTGCCCCTCCCCCCATCCTGCATACACGTGTGTGCGAGCTCTCTCACATAAATGAATAAATCTTTTTTTTTTAAAGAATGATTAGTTTACACAGCAACCAAGAAAACAAGAGTGGAAATAAGACATGAAACAATAAAAATTGGATTTCCCAGGACAGCAAGCTACACCTCCCTGGTTCCCCGTGCACAACCTGCTGTGAAGGAACACTGTCAGAGAGAAAGTACCTGGGCAGTGACCTTGTCCGTAAGCCAAGCCACTTTCCTCACACCAATCGCAAAAGAGTATATTCCAGAATGAAACCAAGTAATTCCATCGCTAAAGGTAGGGAAGAAACCCAAACTGTAGAGACAGCAATCAGAGTTCTCCTTAGAGGCAGTGTTGCCAAGAAGCTCGTGAAAAACCAGCCGCTGCCGACCACCAGCATCCTTGGAGCAAATGACAATTTGCCTGGTGGAAACAGTCACTTAGAGAGTGAAAAGTGATTAGGAGGACCAGTTGTCAACACACATGCTTCCCTTTTTAATTGGATCAAACAGCGATGAACAGAGTTTGAGTCCCCTCTTGGCAGAGATCTCCCTTAGCAAAGGCAAAGGGCTCAGAGAAGGCTTGTTCTCTTCATTAAAATCTCATGCTCACACGACACCAAATGCACAGGCAACAAAAGGAAAAATAGTCTGAACCACATTCGGCTTTAAAATTTCTGTTTATCAAAGGACACAATCACAGAGTGAAGAGGCAGCCCAGAGAATACAGGAAAAAAATTTACAAATCATGTATCTGATAAGGAGTTAATATCCAGAATATATAAAGAACTCCTGCAACTCAACAACAAAAAACCTGAATCAAAAATAAGCAAAGGACCTGCATAGACATTTCTCCAAAGGAAATATACGAATGGCCAATAAGTACATGGAAAGATGCTCCACTTCACTAATCATGAGGGGAATGTAAATCAAAGCCACAAGATACCACCTCATGCTCATGAGAATGGCTACTATAAAAAAGTTAAAAATAACTTTAAAAAATTAAAATTAAAAAAACCCAAACAAACAGAAAACAAGTTCTGGCCAGGATGTGGAGAAAGTGGAGCCTTCCTGCACTGTTAGTGGGAACGTGAAATGGTACAGGTGCTGTGGAAAACAGGATAGAGACTCCTTAAAAAATTAAGAAGAGAATCAACATATTCTGATTCTGTACCCAGTTCCAGTGTGTGGGCATTTTCCCCACATCAAGCAGTTCTCCAACGGCAACTGGGTTTCCTACAAATCAGCTCCAATCTGACACCAGCTACCCAGAGATCAGATTCCACAGGTTAAGGGCTCAGTCGCATAAGACTGTCCTGCCCCCCACGCCAGCCACCCATCCCAGGTCCAGGCTGTCACCTGTGCTTCAGATCCACTGGCTGTAAATCAGAGATTCCGTGACCCCCTCCTTGGGCTCAATTAATTTGCTAGAATGGCTCGCAGACCTCAGGAAACCAGTTTACTCACTGGATTACTGGTTTATTACGAAGGATATTAAAGGATATAAATCAACGGCCAGATGAAGAGATACATAGGGCGGGGTCCCAAACAAAGGAGCTTCTGTTCCCAAGGAGTTTGTGGCCCAGCACTGGGACACATAGATGGATTCTGGTTTTTCAACCCAGAAACTCGCTAGACCTAGTCTTTTTTCTTTTTTTTTTCTTTTTTTTAATGGAGCCTTTATTACATAGGCACGGTTGATTAAATTATTGGCCGTTGGTGATTGGTTCTGCCTCCAGCCTCTCCCTCCATCCCTAGCAGTCAGGAGGTGGGACAGGAAGTTCCAACCCTCCAATCACAGGGTTGGTTCCTCTGGAAACCAGCCCCCCTCCTTAGGTGCTTTCAGAAAGTCCCCTCCTTAACATAAACTCCAGTGTGGTTGAAAGAAGTTTGTTATAAATATTGAGACACCTTTATCACACTTACCACTTAGGAGATTACAAGAGTTTTAGGAGCTCTGTGCCAGAAATAAAGACCAAATATGTATCTCATAATATAAATCACATATCACACATACGACCTAGCAGTTCCACTTCTGCGCACATACCCGAAGAGCTGAAAGCAGGGTCTCTAAGAGGTATTTGTATATCATGTTCATGCAGCATTATTCATCCAGCCGAATGCTGGAAGTAACCCAAGTGTGTGTTGACAGTTGGATGGATAAACAAAATGTACCACACACACACAATGGGATGTTATTCAGCCTTAAAAAGGACACCGGCGGGCGCCTGGGTGGCTCAGTGGGTTAAAGCCTCTGCCTTCGGCTCAGGTCATGATCTCAGCGTCCTGGGATCGAGGTCTGCATCGGGCTCTCTGCTCAGCAGGGAGCCTGCTTCTTCCTCTCCCTGTCTCTCTGCCTGCCTCTCTGCCTACTTGTAATCTCTCTCTCTGTGTCAAATAAATAAATAAAATCTTTAAAAAAAAAAAAAAAAAAAAGGACACCGGCTACCACAGGAATGAACCTTAAAGACATCAGGCTGTGTGAAGTAAACCCATCACACAATGACAAATACTGTATGATTCCACGTATATGAGGTACCAGGAGTAGTCCAGTTCACAGAGACAGAAAGTAGAAAGGTGATCACCAAGGGCTCAGGAGAAAGGAGTGGGTCGTTAGTGTTAAATGGGTAGAGTTTCAGTTTTGCAAGGTGAGAAGAGCTCTGGAGATGGATGGATGGTGGTGGTCGCACAACAATGTGAATGTACTAATGCCACTGTGCACTAAAAAACGGTGAAGACGGCGGGCGGGGGGCCGCCCGGGTAGCTCAGTCGGTTAAGCGTCTGCCCTCGGCTCAGGTCATGATCCCAGGGTCCTGTGATCGAGCCCCGCGTCAGGCTCCTTGCTCAGCAGGGAGCCTGCTTCTCCCTCTCCCTCTGCCTGCCGCTCCCCCTCCTTGCGTTTTCTGACAAATAAATAAATAAAATCATTAAAAATGGTTAAGATGGTAAATTTTATATGCATTTACCACAATTTAAAATAAAGATAAATTTTTAAAAATCCACTATGGATTGAATGTTTGTGTCCCCCCCAGAACTCATACGCTGAAAACCTAATGCTCAAGGTAATGGTATGAGGCAGGGCCTTTGGAGGGCGATTAAGGCCTTTGGAGGCTCTACCCTCATGAATGGGACCGGTGCTCTTCATAAGGAGACCTCACAGAGCTCCCAGTCCCTTCTAATCTGTGAGGACACCACAGTAAGTCTGCAACAGGAAGAAGGCCCTGGCCTGACTCTTGCTGAGCCTGACCTCAGACTTCCAGCCTCCAGAACTGTGAGAAAGAACTTTCTGTTGTTATAAGCCACTCAGTCTGCCATTTTGTTTTGGCAGCCCCGACGCGCCAAGACACTCCCGTGCGCAGAAGTAGTTTTCTGGTTGGTCGTTGCTTTCTTTGTGAGCCAAGGGTCCCTGGGGCCAGAGTTGAAAGACCCCTGTTTCCGAGAGCGGTGAGGACAGCCCAGCTCCGGGAAGGCCCGGCTTGTCGCCTGTGCCCCTAGTTGGCAATGCCTCCTGACCGTCATGCAGCGCTACAAGGAACAGAACTTGTGACCGCAGTCAAGTTCAAGCTCTGGGAGTTGGAGGTTCTTCAGCATGCCGGAGGAGGCACTGAGACTACATTTCCACATGGAAGTGTGAGGGACACGAGGCTGAAAACTTCTCTTCACAACGCTGAGTAAGCCATTTCTCTGGTAGCAAAGAGCTTGTTCAACTGGTTTATCTTCGGGATCTGAGTGGCCCCCATCACTCCAGAGCCAATATATCATGCTTTTGTTAAGCCGTATTTTAAAACTATACCAAATCCCAGAACAAAACTTGAAGAAACTCCTTCCAGAGCTAAAAGCAAAGATTGGGGTCAATTGTGAAAGTGACCACCATGCTCTGCGTCCCCTTGCCTTTCGTCTAGGCTGCCTGTGACCTGCTTTGAATGCTGGAATGTGGCAGGAATGGGCTTGTACTCACTAAGCCTAGACCTCAGCAGGTCCCATCACTCCTAGTCTTATACCCTCATGACTCTCCGGCTGCCATATTAGCAAGCTGGGCCAGTCTGCTTGGTGACGGGAGGCAGGCCCTCCATTGCCCCCGCCAACAGCAGCCACACCAGGCACATGAGCGAGAGGCACAGGTTGGGCCCAGCCAGGATCAGACAGGCCTGGCCTATCTAGAAGAACTCTATTCCAGAAGAACCCCAGGGAGCCAGGAGCTCAACAAATGGTTCTTGGCTGAAGCCACTCCTCTTAATTGCTCTCTACCAAGATCTCCATTGGTTTTGACAGCCCCCTTATTCATGGAGTTTTCGAAGCTCTGATCCAAATAGTCAGTTCTCTCAGGCAGAACTGTGGAGCTCTTTTCCATACAGCCCGTCTTTCCCCCAGGGCAGAACCCATGAACCACTGGCCCCAAGCTGAGAGGCAGACCTACTCTTCCTGGGGTGACACTGAGCACTCCAGGGTGGCAGGCCCTGGTCGTCTGAGCTTGCCCCGACTGGTGTGGGACACCTACCCTGTGAGCTACCTGAGGTGGGGGCCGTCAAGGTCCAAGTATTCTCAGCCTGCCACCAGCCGGTCTAGACCTTCCACCTTGCCAGTGGGCTCGTGTGGGAAGTCCTCTCTGCGGTACGATCGGAACAGAGATTCTGCAACACAGGACTGGAGGGGGAGTTTGAGGAAGGCCAGCAGCCTGCCCCTCCCGGGGATGGAGCTGTGGCCCCAGACTACAGGCTAACTGGGGATGGGGAGTGGACGTGTTTTCTTCTGACACCAATTACATGGCACTTTTCTATACCGTCTCTCCAAGTCTGAGTCTCCAGTGGTTCAGTTCTAACACTACTGAATGCAGACCCCACAGGTCAAGGGCTCAGTCCCACAAAACTGCCCCCACTTCGGATGCCAGCCACCTGTGGGGGACCCAGGCTACCCATACTTCTGCCCAGCTGACTACAAATTCGAGAGTTTCCAAGACCCCCTCCTCAGGTTTGATAATTCATAGAACAACTTGCAGAACTCAGAAAAGCACTTTACTTACTGTTTTATTATAAAGGATACAACTCAGGAACAGCCACATGGAAGAGATGCACAGGGCAAGGGGCGGGGGTGGTGGTGGCCCAGAACTGCCCTGCCCCCTCCAGGGACACCACCCTCCCAGCACCTCGATAGCTTCACCAACCCAGAAGACCCCCAAACACTGTTGTTCAGGAGTTTTTATGGCGATTCCGTCACATAGGCAGAGTTGGTTAAATCCTTGACCGCTGGTGACTGAACTCCACAGCCCCTCTTTCCTCCCTAGACGTCTGGGGCAGGGGTGGGGTCTGCGGAAAGTTCTAACCCTCCAGTTATGTGCTTGGTCTTTCTGCTGGCTAGCCCCCATCCTGAAGCTGTCTCCCACCCACTGTACCCTCATTAGCATAAACGCCGGCACAGCTAGTTCTGAACAACAAAAGATACTCTTCTCATCTGGGATGTTCCGAGGGTTTTAGATCCTCTGCCAAAAATCCGGGGCAAAGAGCAAATACATATTTTTTTATTAAGCCTCAGCTGATAAGGGGGTGGGTTATTGCTCAAATACCACACTCATTCTTGCAGGGATTTAGTAGATTTTCCTGAATGAATGTTTCTCCATTTACTGTATGCCTTTAAAACAATTAAGAGGTGCTTTAAATGATTCTTTTGCGGGGGGAAAGATTTAATTTATTTATTTGACAGAGAGAGACACAGTGAGAGAGGGAACATAAGAGGGGGAGTGGGAGAGAGAGAAGCAGGCTTCCCGCTGAGCAGAGAGCCCAATGCGGGGCTCAATCCCAGATTGAACCCCGGGTTGAGCTGGGCTCCCTGCTCAGCAGGGAATCTGCTTCTCCCTCTCCCCCTGCCCCTCCCCCCTGCTCGCGCACTCTCTCTCAAATAACAAATAATCTTTAAAATAAAATAAAACGATAAAAAAATTGTTAAAATAATCTTCATGAGGGCGCCTGGGTGGCTCAGTGGGTTAAAGCCTCTGCCTTCGGCTCAGGTCATGATCTCAGGGTCCTGGGATCGAGGCCCGCATCGGGCTCCCTGCTCAGCGGGGAGCCTGCTTCCTCCTCTCTCTCTGCCTGCTTCTCTGCCTACTTGTGATCTCTCTTTCTCTGTCAAATAAATAAATAAAATCTTTAAAAAAAAAGATTAAAAAAGAAATAATAATCTTCATGAATTAAATTGTTGTTTTGCTGGGGAGAGGGTCTGTCGAGTTCCTTACTACACCATTCCAGAATTCCCTCCCCGTGCAGTCTTAGTCAGCAGAAGTTTACTGTGAGCCAACTTTCACCCTGGGCTCCGAGGATGCAGCCACAAACAAGGCCGACTGCGTCCTCAGGTGCTCACATTAGTGAGAGACAGTATTACATCTCACACACACACACCCAGAATGAATGGATCTCTGTCAGGCCATGTGCTCCAAAGAGGTGGGCAAGGCTTCAGGCATGCCTAGCCTCCCCTTTTCCCTTGGGGCTAGGCTTCCTGCCTTCCAGAGTCTCCCAGAGGTGGCCGGGGCCCCAGCCCCACCGCCTCTGCCCTGGGCCGAGGCTGCCATCTGCTGGGCTGTGTGTGCGATCACAACTCCCAGCTGCTGGACTTTGTGGTCTGGCAGCTCCAGGCTCACCACTACCGGTCCCCGAAGCAGGACACAGAAGGTGGTTCATGCAACAGACTTGAAAAGGTGTCCCTGGGGCAGGTGATGGCCTGTGGCCCCAGAATAGGGAGCTTTGGAGAGGATCCTCAAACAAAACTCGGAAAGGGATATCCTCTGACCTGCAGTTATCTCCTTCCCCGCCCCCCCCAGCCCCTGGAAGTCCAGTGGGGCGCCCCTGCCTTGGGACTGCGGCTGCATTCACAAGCCAGCCCCGCCCCCCAGGTGCTAACGAAGGAGGAAGTACAGGTCCCAGAGCTGAGCATTTCTGCTGGCTCCTGGCCGGCCAAGGGGCGGCTGGCCACGCTCTCCCATGAGGCTGGGGATTCAGAGCTCCCCAGAGATGGGCCTCAGGTAAAAGAAGGTAGAAACACAGGCATGAAGAAGGAGAAGGGCAGCTGAGGGACACCGTGGTGATCCTTTGCCTGGGCTAGGCTCCTGCCCCCACAGGAGGTTGGGGAGGGAGCAGTGTCCAGCAGGAGTAGGGGGCGTTGCATTGGGCCGGAGGGGCCACCCTGAGCCCCCAGCCCTGAGTCTCAGGCACTAGGCCAAGCGCCTCTCTCTCTGGAGCCTTAGTGTCCCCGTCTGCAGTTCCGGGCAGGCAGAGCCCCCTGTACAGTTGTGTCTGTGCAAAGGCTGTTGCCTGTGTGCAACTGTGAGGGCCTCTCCCTTCTGCCAGTCCTGTTTCTACCCTCCCAGAGCTACCTTAGGCTTCAGGGAACAGATACCCTAGGCAAAACAAGCCGCTCACTGAGGGTATTAGGATGTTGGAAATCCCAGAGGCTACCTAACCAAGAACGGGCTGCAGCCTCACCAATCTAGTCTGTTAATGGTGACATTGGCTGCCACTTACTAAGCACTTACTGCACCTCTGGACCGTACCCCTACGCTGTGCACTTTACATACAAGGTCACCCTCAGTCCACAGCCTTGTCTCCCCATTTTACAGCTCAGAGATATCAGGCTGCTGGCCCAAGGTCACACTGGATAGAAGAGGCTGGCTAAACTTGAGCCCACTCCTAACCAACCACTGCTTCAACCTGCTTCACTCCCAAGAATAAACACCCACCGCCATGTGTTTCTGATCTCTCTCTGTTCCCCTGCATCTATTGCAAGGATCCCACTGTTCACCACCTCAAATTCGGAAGTGACCTTGTCCAGCCAACTGGCTTTCAGGGGTGGAGCTGCAGCCATCTCTTGCTAAGTGCTGAGCCCTAGGACGATGATGAAAAGCACCTGGTCACCGTCCCAGGGAGTGCCTGGGCTCTTCCAAGCACTGGGTGGACAGCAGGCATACAGGCATAGCTGGCTGGGAATGAGGGCTGGGAGGTGGAGCATGGTGGAGCTGGTGCCTAGGTGGGGGGGTCACAGTTGCAAGCCAGGGCATCTGCCAGCTGGACACCTACCACCTATCCCACTGCCCCAGGATGCTGCCACCCCAGGCCAAAGCCTACGGTGGGCCTTTGTTTGCCTGAGTCAGCATGGCGCAGATGGAGCACTTCCACCAAGCCTCATGGAAAATGGACCCAGTCTCTGGACAGGGATGTCCTGGGACTCCAGCTTAGTTTTTGATATAGAGCATCTCTTAGCATACTGCCTCCCTACCATGCTTTGGGTGAAGTGAGAAAATAATTTGCAGTGTAGCTGTATCACCAAAGAATTAACAAGCTGGTCTGAGGGCTCAGGGGAGAGGCTCATTGGCTTGGGAACTGGCTTCTAGTTCTGGGGGGCTCTGGGAAAGTCCCCCTTCTCTGATTGGCAGGGTGGTGGTTTCTAGGGCTCACCCAATATAACATTTCCACCTGGGGGAAGGTGAGGTGGCCCCCAAAAGTGCCCCAAGAGCCTGGCATCCCAATCTTTGAGATGCCATGGCCTGGGACACCCGGGCCTACGGCCTCTGTGGTGCTTGGCCTCGGAAGGAAGGCCGGTTGCTAGTTAGTCCCCAGCCTGGCCTAGAAGAGCACCAGGGTCCCTTTAAGCTCTGCCTCACTTTCTCAGCTTGTTGCTATGTATGGGACCAACTTCCTTAGCAACCACCTGGCTTCTTAAAGGGGCCCTGGAGCAGTGGCTGCCACCAGCCATGGCTCCCAAAAAGAAGGCAACCAAGGGGGCCAAGGAGCCCGAGGTCAAGAAGAAGAAAGGTGGCAAGAAGGATGCCAGCATGGCCAGCAAGCCCATGGATACGACTTTAGGCGAGGATATCCGAGAATTCTACCACATCCAGATCCGAGACCTGGAGGACAGGCTGGCCCGGTGGGTGGAGGGTCAGGGAGGCTGGTCCTGCTGGGTCAGAAGCCCTGCTCATAGCTGACCAAGGAGCAGGCTCACTCAGGCGGCCTGTGCGTGGGATGTCTAGACCCCACCCCAGACCCACCCTGTCTCGGCTCCCAGAGCCCTGGGGTCCTAATGCTAACTGGCAACCCTACCGCAGGCAAGTATCACTCCCCCTGCCTCACTGCTTTATAAAAGGACAGAGTTCAATCAGTGGGATGAATTGAAAATGGCAGCCCCCTGGCAGGTGAGTGGATCCTGTGTCTTCTTCCACCACCCCTCCCACTCTCACGATGCCTGTGTGGATTCCCTGCGCTGCGTGCCCCTCTGGCTTACCCACCTGTCGAGCCCAGGTGTTTTTTCACGCTGGGCCTGTGTCCCCAAATGTAAATGAGGAGGGTTGTTTCCCGTGACTGTGTGGCATAGATGGTAGTGTGTGTGGAAGGGGTCTCTAATTTCTGAGACATGCACACTTGCCCATTTTGCTTACTTTAAAATTGGTTTCCTCCAAGTTCTGATGCACCAGCCTGGTCTCAGGGTTACCCTTAAAAGACAAACCCCTTTAGTGACCACTAGGCAGCAGTTCTTCCCCGGGTGATGCTGCAGGTACAGCTAATGTTGAGGCCTTCATACGTGCGGGGTGGGTCCTGTGCTGGTGCTCACTGCATCCTTGAAACAGTCCCACGAGAGGTCCTGACATCATCCCCACTGTACAGGTGGAGGGACTGAGATTCAGGGAAGTCACCCCCAGGGGGTGCCGTGATGGGAGCCCTGGCCCTTCTGACCTCCCTCTAACAAGTTGCTTCCTCACTCCATAAAGCAGGTCATTCAGCTCTGTAGCGCCCGATGCCCCGTATGCAGTAGCCCTTCAAAAGATGTTGGCTGAGTAAATAATGAAGTAAAACATCTTTCCAAAGAACTTCTACAAATTATTCCATTGGAAAGCCAGTAAATCGATTATAAAAAATTTTAAAAATTCAATTATAAAAAAATTTAAAATTCACAAGTTTCCCTCAAGCTGAGACACCAGATGGAATGTATTTGGGGATAATGCATTTGGAAGCCAGTTATTAGGTGCTTACTGTTTGCCAACCCCACTGTCAGAGCCCAAGAATACAGAGGTGGAGAAGGTCAGGGGTCTGCCAAATGAAGACAGATACGACATCAGGTCTTGACTGCCCACTGAAACAAGGGCCCACTTACAGGAAGGCGCCAAGAAGAGGGTCACAAATGTGGCTCAGGTCCAAGAAGGCTTTATTGAGGAGGCTCACCAAGGTTCACTCGGAGAATGAGGGTAGGGAAAACAGGTTGCCCACTGCCCTGGACCTCTGCCCCACCCCTGCCCCAGGTATCAGCGGAAGTGGGATGAGCTGGCCGTTCAGGAGAAGCTGTTCCGCCAGGAGTTTGAGCAGCTGGCCAACAACAAGAAGGAGATCGTGGCCTTCCTCAAGCGCACACTCAACCAGCGCGCGGATGAGATCACTGATCTCAATGAGCAGCTCCAAAGCCTGCAGCTGGCCAAGGAGATGGAGAAGGACGCCTTTGAGGCACAGCTAGCCCAGGTGCGCCATGAGTTCCAGGAGACCAAGGACCATCTCACCACGGAGAACATCATCCTTGGTGAGGGGGGCACTGACAGGCGAGTCTGGGGGCACACACCACGGGGGAGGGAACCCAATGCTCTTGCTTTTGGGGCTCTAATCCCCAGCTCTGCCACTGACTTTGTGGCCTTGAGCAAGCACTTCTCTTTGATCTTCAGTTTTCTCATCTGGGAAATGGGTATGTCTACCTTGAGTAACAGCAGCTATGTGCTGCTTCTTCCCACACATTATCTTCTCTAATTGTCCCAGTCATGGCCCAAGGCAGGAAATATTATCACCCAGTTTGTAGGTGAGGAAGCACCTCAAGAAGTTGAAGTGTCTTGCCCAAGGTCACCTAGTTGGGGAACATTGTTTTGAGGATTAAGGACAGCATTAGTGCCTGGCCCAGAGAAGGTGTTCAAGTTCAGTGGCTGTAGTCACTGTCACTTTCCAGAAAACAGAACTCAAGGGAGGCCTTTCCGAGGAGGTGGAAACTAAATGAGGCTTCATAAGATTAGTGGAAGAGGGGGGGCATTCCAGATGAAAACCATGAACATGGGCAGGACTGGGCATGGCATGTTGTAGGGACAGAGGTCTGGCCCCGCTGGATTGGGGAGCATAGGGAGGGCAAGAGGACATGGAGGAAGTGGGGAGGGAGGAGCACTACTCAAGGCCAGCGCTGCCCTGCCGGGGCCCTCTCGAGGTGGCCCCTCACCGGCGTGTGCCCTGCGGTGGGGCAGGGGGGAAGCTGGCAGCTCTAGAAGAGTTCCGGCTGCAGAAAGAGGCGCTCACGGAGAAGTTCGAAACACTGGAGGACCAGCTACGGAAGCAGGAGTGTGAATACAAGGATTACGTGTACAACCTAGAGAAGAAGTCCGTGCTGGACAAGGACAGGTGGGCAGTTTGGGTGGTGGGGCGAAGCACAGTTCAGTCCTCTGGCCTCCGACAGCCTCTGCTTTGCTTTGGGGGGATTGCACTAGCTCAGGGACTCCCCAGCCTAGCTGGTGATTTATAGAGGGTAGGAGAAAATAGATAAACTCCCAGCTCTAGTCCTTACACTGGCATTACTTAATCCTTGGGACTTCCCTTTGTCACTTTTTGTGACTTATATTTGCTTAATAGGTAATAATACATTGATATGGTTCAAAATGCCAAAGGTACAAAGGGTCTACAGTGAAAAGCCTCCTGCCTGGAGCCCCACTCCTCTTGGGAAATAGAGCATAGTGGCGGCCCTAAGCACTCTGGGGAACCCCAGCTGGGAGGGTGATGCCTGTGCCACTTGGCCTGATGCCCTCTCCTTCCTACCCATACTGACTAGATTGAGGAAGGAGATCATCCAGCGTGTGAACGTAGTGGCTACTGAGTTCCGCAAGGTGGCCACTAACCAGATGTGGGACACGACAAAGCGGGCCATCCTAGAGAACAACACGGTCACCCTGCAGCTGTCCAAGATATCCCGGCAAGGCATGCAGCTGCTGCAGGAGAATGAGCAGCTCAAGGGCACCCAGGACAAGCTGTGCAAACAGCTCGATCTGTTGGAGAACACCCAGAAGGTCATGGCCAGGCATAGCAGAGGCCACCATAAGGTGTGCCCGCCAGGCCCTCATCACAGGGCATTTGGCACATTAAATAGAGGAGGGAACCCTAGGGGTGCTTCTTCAGGGCAAACACAGCCTGGCAGGGTGGAGCCAAGTTATAAGGGAGGCAGCAATGAGGGGACAGGGTCCTTTGTGGGGGCTCCTGGGCGCACCTCTGGTTTTTCTTTATTTGGTCTAAAGCCCCTGTAACTCACTGAAGTGGAAACCACCCCTGGGCAACCAGGGGCTCTGACCAGACACGGTGCTGGGCCCCCAAGACCTTGGCTGGCTTCTCTGTACAATGGGGTGAGCTCAGGTTGAGTCCGGAGCTGGGGGAGCAGGGCTGGCTGAGGGCCCACGGGAGCCTAGGCCATGGCCACCTGCCCATCTGCAGATCATCCTCATGTTGACCGAGAAGTGCCGCAAGCAGCAGCAGGGCATGGTGGAGGCCGAGCAGCTGCGCCTCCAGCTGAGCCAACTGGAGCAGAGCCTCAGGCAGCTGCAGCACGACAACCAGGCCCTGAGGTGGGGCACAGAGAAGGGCGAGTAGTGGTAGCAAGGGGGGCTGTGGGGGGTGGAACTTGAACCCATCCCTTTGGGGCCTCATGAAATGACATGACACAGGCCTGCGGCTTCCCCTTTCTCGAGGGGCGCTGAGGCTTTGTCTGTCAAACAGGCTAAGGCCTAGGGCTGGAAGAGGGCCCCTGTGGGCTAGAGAGAAACCACCTGGCACGGGGAGGGGGCTGACTCGTCCTGGTTCTGGGTCCAGGAGTCAGAGAGACCAGCTCAACTTGCAGCTGGAGAGGCAGCGGGCTAAGGCACAACGGCTACAGCAGGAGCTGACCGAAGAGCAGAAGGTTCGAGCAAGTCTGGAGACAGCCCTGGCCCAGGCCACCTTCTTCCTACAGGACATTCTACAGGTGAAAGGAAGTGGGTAAAAGTCAGGAGCGGGGGCAGTGGGCCAATGTCAGACACTGCTTGGAGATAACAGGGACACCAGGAGATGGCTAGGCCTAGGCCAGAGGCCCCATCTGTCCCTTGAGAGAATCCTGGCAAATCTGTCCTTTCCTGACCCTGCACTCCATATATCCCCTGAAGGTCTCAAAGTTGCTGGAGTCCCTCTCTGAAGCCCTGGAAGGCCTCACGCTCGGGCTTCCAATCTGAAGAATGGGTATTCCACTGCAGCCAGGGTACACTTAGAGAAAACAGGCACCCCGGTTGGAGTTTCCCAGTGGTGGGTGCTGGGGCCACTCTGGGCCTGATCCCCTTGGGTCCACCCCCATCGGCAGATGCAACCTGAGGAGGAGGACGGCGACTTTGATGTAATGTTCCAGCTACAGCGCAAGAAGATGCTGCAGCAGCTGCTGACAATGCTCAGCTCGGCCATGGTCCTGAGCCCCCAGCTGGCTGTGTGTCCCCGCCGGGAGAGCCACCCCCATGGCCTGCCCAAGGAGAGGTAAGTGAATGACCCTAAACGATTTCAGAGGAGGCAGCTGTGGGAACTTTTCCAAGGGGTCTTCTTGGCTGACCCTGGGCCACCAGAAACCTGGCTCCCCAAAGCCTTTCTGAACCTCATATGAAACAAAGTGGTGATGCCAGCCCCCCCTCCACAGCCAGCCCAGCACCCAGCCACGCAAGATGGGGTCTCTGCCCTTGCAATCCAGCATCACACCCCACCAGCCGGGGGACCTGGGCCTGGTGCCTCGACGGGCCCACATCCCACCCAACCCTGAGGACCTCAGGCTGCTCTCACACACCACCCGTGTGGGAACCTTCCAGGTGCACAGCTGCCCTGAGGTGAGAGTGCCAGGGGCCCCAGGGACAGCAAGACAGCAGCCAGCCCAAGGTACAGATCATAGCTGTGCAATGGGGCAACTGTACGGCCTGGGGGTTGTGCCTAGCCCTCTAGGCCTTCATTTCCCCATCTGTAAAATGGGCCAAAGAAAAGTGTGGCAAGGCCTCTGAGGCATGCCCACACATCGCCTGGGAAGGGGGCTTGCTGGACCCTGTTGGCCCTCCTCCATTGGCAGGGGAAGAGGGGGGACCCGCCTGAGGAGGCCTCAGCTTCAAGCCACATTTTTAATCTTACAGATCCACACCTCTGGTTCTCCAAAAAGGTTCAAAAAGTTTAGTCTCCCTGACGTTTCTCTACTTTCCAAGTAAGATACAGAGAGACCAACCCTCACTGCAGAAATGGGACACTGTGGCCACAGTCCCCTCTTTAATTCCCAAGCAGCCTGGGGCACCCCAGAGAAGAATTCTATAAAAAGTGGATAGCACAAAGTTGGCATGGCATCTCTGTGAACAAGGCTGAGGGTGTGGGCACGGTGGTCAGTCAGGCACATCTTCACCGATGGCAAAGATTGACGGGGGGCCCTGAATTCGCTGACGGATGTGGTCCAGGAGCAGGTCAGTAGCTTCCTCCAGTAATGGAGGCAGCAGCTCCTGCTCAGCGGCGGAGAAGCAGCCCAGCACGTGGTCCTGCACCGTGTCAGGGGGTGTCGGGCGCCTGATGCCCACCCTCACCCTCGGCATTGCCTGCGGGGGTGAGAGGGGCCCAGAGACCTTCCATAAGGAGTGTGGGCGGCCCCATGCTGGCCCACCAGACCCAGGGCAGGGCAGAGGGGCAGACTCACACTGGAGTTGAGGAAGATAACGCAGGAACGGACTCCCTTGTGACCCCTTCAAAGGGATATGGAAGGAGCAATTAGTGCTTCCCTGGATGGGCACCCTTCGCCCCTCCAGGCCCCGGCTGGGGTCAGAGCACCCCTCCTCCCTGCCGAGACTGGGATCCGCACCGGCACCCCACTCGCAACTGGGAGGCTCCTCCCCAGCCCACCCCGACCTGCTGAGGCCTCACCTGGAGCTTCCCCCAAGCTTCAGAGTCAGTTTCCCCAGGGGATTGTTCAGGTCATCGTGCACCAGGTAGACCTCCTCAGCAGTCAGCCCAAACATCTCCGCTGGGCACAGACGACAGCGGCCCTGGTCACCGCCCACGGGGCTCTCCCCCCCCCCCATTCACAGCTCTCACGGGGCGGGGCCGCAACTAACCCCATTTCCCAACTAAAGCGCCCAGAGTCCTGCAAGCAGCCGAGGCCACATGCAGCAACTGGGGCTCGACAGGCACCAGGAGGGGAACGGATCTGCCGCCGCCCAAACCCCTCCTCTGGCCCCCGCGCCCTCAACTCACCCGCCCGGGCCACGCCGCGCGCGCTGGCGTGCGTGAGGCGCCGCGGCCGGAGCAGGACCAGCTGGACATCCCCGAGCGAGGCCAGGGCGAGGTCGGCGGCGCAGCGCCGTTCGCGCGACCAGCCGTCCGCCACGCCCAGCCGCTGCGCCAGGTGCGCCAGCACCGCCAAGCCCACGCTGCGCCGCGCGCTGGGCAGCCGCGGGTTCCCCAGGCCGGCCACCTGCGGGCGGCACCGGGGACACTGAGGCCCGCCAGCTCCCGCCGCCCGCGGCCTCACAGCGCCCCCTACGGCCCAAGCCGGAGAAAGGAAAAGGGAGGGCAGGGAAGAGCGGGGAGGGGGCGCGAAGGAGGGGGCCCGGAAACCCCGGGGCCTCCAGGAGGCTGAGGGCGCCGCCAGCTGAGCACTCGGAGAAGAGCTCCCGGGACTTTCGGGCCCGTCAGAACACTGGACCCGTTTTCTAGGGAAGAAAGCCGAGACGAGGCCTTTGGGGAATGTTGTCCGGAGACAATGGCCGACCAGGAGCCAGTTAGGGCCCAGGGGCCCCTACGCCGCCGCCCGCCACGCCACTCACCAGCCACCGCTTCCCCGGGGGCCGCGGTTCCAGAGGGAGGAAGCTCATGGTCCGCTGCAGCCACGCCGCCGGCTCTCACGCGGCCGAGCGGCGGCCTGCTACCCTATGCTCGTCCTCGGCCCCGCCCCCTGACGTTCTCAGCCCTCGACCAATCGCGTTGGCCAACTGCCCCCAGCGTCCAATCCCGGGCGAGCCACGGGCCGCGGGCTTCTAAGGAGCGGAAGTGGCGGGGCGGGGCCTTGATTGGCGCGCTCCGCCTCACAGCTCGCTCCGCGGCGCCGCCTCACGGCGTTCCTGTGGGATTTCTTGTGAACTCGCGGAGCCCTTGGAGGACCTCCGGGTGGGGAGGAGGGAGCCTTGTACCGGGCCCTGCCGTGGTCCCGCCTCGCTCGCCGCGGAAACGTGACCAGGCCTCTCCCTGACGTAGCCTCAGGCTCCCGGGCGGGGAAGTTGGCGAAGCTCCTGCCGGCGCTAACGGGCCTCAGAGCCCGGCGGCGGCGGGGGCGAGGGGGCGGGGCCTGTGGGGGTCCCGGAGACGGTGCCTAGCAACGGGGGGAGTTCATGACACACCGCGGAGAGGTGCGGGGCAGGGTCGGGCGAGAGGAGGCCGAGGCCAAGTTCGCAGGGAGGGATTTAGGTTCAGGAGGGGCAGCATAAGCTGAGCGACCCGGGAAGGCCCGTGGCCGCGGTGCCGGAAGTGAGGGCTGGAGACGGGCGAGCGGCTGGGGAGGGCGGAGAGTTGGCAGGAGCTGGCGGCCCGGCAGAGAGGGATCCAGCATCTGTGGGAAGTGGGACAGGCGGGGCCTGAGGACCGACGAACACAGGTGACTGGCTGAGAAGGCGGACTCGCCAAGGTGGGAAAGCCTGGGGCAGAAGGCAGGTGAGGTGTTCAGCTCGCGCTGCGGGCACGAGCGTCCCACAGGATGTGCAAAGGGCTGCAGGACCTCCTGCGCCTGAGCTGGAGACATCAGAGTTTTGGGGGGTTTGGGGAGTTGGGGAGCTAGAGGTGGCGCTGAGGGGCCCAGAAGGAGAGCAGAGTGCAGTGTGTGAGAGAACTCCGGCCCCTGACCTTGACCCTGGGAGAGGGAGAGAGGCAGGACTGGAGAGAGAGAAGTTGGAACGTCCCTAAGGGGAATGGGAGTGGGACTGCCACCAGAACCCAGACTGTGCCTCCTGCCAGCCTTGTTTCCAGGCTGGTCCACCCTGTAAAACCCCTGAGGACAGTGTGTAAGAGGAGCGGGGGTCGTCTCGAGGCCTGCCCCACCTTGCTGTCCCTTGGTTCTAGGATGCTCTGGAGCTTGGCCCGGCTCCATCAAAGCCCATCGTAAAGCCATGGGTGTATCCAGTCCCAAAGGGAACCCTACGGCGCATCTTTGGGAGCAGCCAGGCGTTCCAGAACTTGGATGATGTAAAACCGAAGATCACGGGGTTAACAGTGCCCCTCAAAGTCAGGGAGTAGTGAGTGACTACCTTGTCCCCGGGTCCCGGGTTCCTGTCCTGCACAGCCAGTGGCGTGCTGTACAGCCTTGGGTCAGTCACTCTCCCCCTCTGGGCTTCAGTGAATTCCACTGTATGGTAGAGCTCTTCCGCCTCAGCAGATGTAAGGCTGCTGGCCGGGATGAGCTCCAAGAATACCAGGCTCCCCTCCCTGGGTCTCTGTCTGCTGGCCCCACCTCCTCCGAGCCGGCTCCCGCCGCCACAGCTCTATGCCCTGGGCTGGTCAGAATCAGGGCCAGCCCCTCTGTCAGTGCCCCCCCTGCCCCCACAGCTACCACCAAGGCCTGCAGTGCTTGGAGAAAGAGGACTGGGAGATGGCTGTGCTGTTCTTTTCCCGTGCCCTCCACTTGGACTCCAAGCTGGTGAGGGGGTGGGGACGGGCGGTTGTTGACACTTTGCCCTCATTGTCTTGCCTGCCAGGCTCCTCCTCTCGGGGCCGCCAAGTCCCTTCTGGTCGTTGAGCACCAGGCCTAGCAGACGGTGGAGAGGGACAGCAGCCTGGGTCCCCTCTTCCTCAGGTAGACTTCTATGCTTTACGAGCTGAGGCCTACATCCAACTGTGTGACTTCTCCTCGGCCGCCCAGAACCTGCGAAGGGCCTACTCCTTCCAGCCGGAGAACACCAAGCACCTGGAGCGGCTTACCTTGGTCCTTTACCTACAGGTGCCCGGGGCTGCTGCACGCCCACCCTCAGTGCCCACCTCACACCCAAGCCTGTTGGCTCTCCTTCCAGCTGTGCAGGGTTTTCCTTGCTCCTGGGACCAGCTCTGTCTCTCTAGGGACCCTCTTGTCCCTGCGGCTGCATCTGCACCTGCTGTACCTCTCATGACCTCTCCCACCTCCAGAGTTGGTTTACCACCAGGGCTGGATAAAGTTCTGCAGCATTGCCCAATAGACCTTTCTGCACTGATGACAGTGGTCTACTCGGCACTGTCCAATCTGGTAGGCATTAGCCACGTGGAACTGCTGAGCCCTTGAAATATAGCAAGTGTGAGTGAGGAACTGATTTTTACATTTTATTTAGTTAATTAGTTTAAATCCGTATAGCCACATGAAGTGAGTGTCTGCCGTACTGGACCACACAAACCTAGCATCTAGAGGCTCTAAGCACTGGAAACATAATAGCATCCCCCATTTACAGTTCAGAATAAAAATATCAAACCACAAGATACCAACAAAGTCCAAGGTTTTCTGTTTCTCTCCGTTCTTGTTTCTGCATTGCTGTCTTGCCAACCGTAGAATTCTGTCTCTGCTCTCTCCCCCTGCTCTGTATCTCTCTCCATCTCTGTCACCTTCTCTCCATCTAGCTCTCTCCATCTCTGTGTCTCTGTCCCATAAAGTTTCCCCCAGATCTAAAGGGCTGTGTCCCTGGCTCTTGTCTCTCTCCCTTCCTGCCCCAGTGGGTGCCCCCCGTAGCTAGTGGGTACTGCTGGTCCAGAGTCACAAGCAGAAGGGACTGCCCCTGTGTCTCTCAGGGCCAGTGCCTGTTTGAGCAGTGTGCCTTCCAGGAAGCCCTGAGAGTCTTCTCACAAGCCTCTACGCTCCAGCCCGAGAAAGCCAGCTTCCGTTACCGATGGTGAGTGCCGGACACGTGGCCGTGTTCTGTCTGCAGCCCCTTCCTGCCCCTCTTGCCTGGCAGACGGAGTGCCTTGCCCTCTGTCCTCAGCATGGCCTGTCTCCTGGCCCTCGAACAGCATCAGGACTGCCTCTCACTCGTCACCAAGGAGGTGGAGCTTGGCACGACCAATGCCGATGTCTTCATCCTCCGGGCCAGGCTCTACAACTTCTTGCAGAAGGTAGAGCGGGGGAGGGCGGGGCTGGGGTGACCCTCCCCCTCCCCCTGTATGGGTGCCCCCAGCATACCCTGAGACTGCCCCAGCTGCCTGTGTGGTGAGGACCTTCGCTGACCACCCAGCATAGTTGTCCGGCCATCACTCAGCTCTAGCTCCGTGCCAGGCCTGTGTCGGCCCCCAGAAGCCACAAGGTGAGAAACCGGTGCCATCCTTGCTCTCGTGGAAGTCAGAGCCCAAGGGAGATGTCCTTGAGCAGATAATTGCACAGAGAATGAATTCACAAGTGTGGGAAACAGCACGATGTAGGGGCACCCAAGGATCCTTTAGATAAGGTGACCCTTCCTCCTCCTCTCCTGTCTCTCCTTATTTGCCTCACTGTCCAGGCTCGGAGCCAGACAGTACAGGGAAGAGGCTGGGGACAAGGGAGACTTGGGGGTCACAAGAGAGGAGGGGCTGCAGGTGTGAGAGGGCATCGGGCAAGGTTTTGTGAACAGAGGAGGCCCCTGACTTCTTCCTGGGGGCACTAGGAACCTCAGAAGGGTGCCCTCTGGGGCAGTGGGCTTTAGAAAGATCCTGTGGCTGCCGGGGGGAGTCTGGGCTGGAGGGGCAAGTCTGGAGGCCGGAAGCCTGGTGCTGTCCAGCCAGAGACGAGGGTGGAGGCAAGCATGGCTGTGAGGGTGGCCAGAAAGGGGCTGGTCCCACAGTTCTTTGGAAGTCAGGAGCCAGTCGGGTGGGGGAGGGCATGAGGGAAAGGGAGGGATCCAGAACAGTGGCTGGTGTTCAGGCTTGGCCTGGTGCACGGGAGCTGGGAAACTCGGGGGGATGCAGGGGTGAGCGGATTCACCTCAGTCACCAGGTGGTGCATCCCGGGGGTGGCTGGAAACCCGAGCCTCTCTATTTGGGAGGCTGGGCTTCCGGGCCCCCGCAGTGAGTCAGTGACAGAGTCTCCTTCCAAGGCAGGAGACTGGTAATCATTGGTAATTGTTGACTGTGGGAGTTCAGCCCCTCCTGTCACCTCAGCCTCTGTAATGCATAGGGACTATGTTCTAAGCACCCGACTCACGCTGTCTTTGAGACTCAAGGTAATCCTTTGAGTAGATACAACCCATTGTCCTCTTTTCACAGATGAGGAAACGGGTCCAGAGGGCCTGGGTGACTTGCCCAAGGTCACATAGCCAGTTCTATGTGGTGCCGCCCTTGAACCCAAGCCTATCTACTCCAAAGCCCTGCCCTGAGCCTCTGCCATCATCCCCCTCCTGACTTCCACCCACAACTGGTGTCCACACTGTTTGCCCTATTCGTCATCCAACCCCTTACCCTACTTGACACAGGATGCTTGCTAAAACTGTTTGTTGACTGACTGACAGACTTGCTCACCCAGTGGAAGGTATTTGCCTGGGGATGTTTTCTGCTCAGGCCCAGGCCTGCATCTTTTGTCAGAGTTGCCTTGGGCTTAAAGGTCAGGGGAGTTGGGGAGGGCATGTGCATGGGACAGTCACCGTCAGGAGGACACACCCTCCCCCCACCTTGAGGGAGCTTGTGAGCAGTCCTCCATGGAGGAGGCAGCCGCAACACCATTCTACAGCAGAAGCCACCTAGGCTGACCTGGCTTTCCTGAGGTCACGTCTGGAAAGGGACCGGCAGGGATGGGGCCTGGGATGGGTTTTTCCCATAATGCTCCCTGCCGCTTTCATGAGGCAAAAAAGGTGGCACAGCAACGCAGGGACATTGAGGGTGAGTGATGTGGTCTGGAGGTGTGGCTCGCCACGGGACAGGGCAGAGCTCCGCTCAGCCTGTTTCCCTGACGCCACCCTGACCCCCTGCAGCCCAGCCTCTGCTATCGAGACCTGCACAGCGCCCTGCTGTTGGACCGCAAGCACCCGCAGGCCAAGGAGCTACTCCAGACGATGGTGGACCAAGCCCAGCAGGCACGTCAGGATGCCGGGATCCTGGCCGTGCAGGGCAAGCTGCAGCACGCCCTGCAGCGAATCAACTGCGCCATCGAGAACAACCCTCTGGACCCTGGCCTCTTCCTCTTCCGGTACTATGTGGGCAGGTCCCCATCTTGGATCCTGCTGTATGGTCTCAGAAGAGGCTTTGATCCTTCCTGTGCCTCAATTTCCTCAAGTAGCCTCTAATAATCTTTCCCTAGTCCCCATCAGGGTCAAAGCCAGAGAAAGGTCTCAGTAGCTGTTGCCCTCGGAAGAGGGGGCAGGCAGCCACCTTTGTTCACCTGGGAATCCTGAACCCCTAGAACCACTGAGCTTTCATGCTGGGGGGCTCAGCCCAGCTCAGTGGACAAGGCTTGGGTTTGAATCTATCCCTCGCCCAGGACTTTGGGGCCATTTAACTTGCTTGAGTCTAGGTTTTCTCATATAAACAGTGGGGCAAAACGTCTGTCCCAGGTACAAAAAGACCTTAGCATAGAGGTTGGCACGCATGCACCTCCTTCCTAAAAAAAAAGACGGAAGCTATTTTTGGGCAAAGCAGAACTACCCGTGACCAGCAGGTTATCCAAGTAGTAATCCTGAGCCAGCCCCACACCCAGAGGGCCCTCATGCCACCTGACCAGGTCAGAAGGCCCAGAGTGGTCACTGTCCCGGCCGGCCGCCCCAGTGTGTGGGGGCACCTTGACCTTCACGTTCCTCCCCCACAGGGGCACCATGTACCGCCGGCTCCAGGAGTTTGATGCCGCTGTGGAGGACTTCCTGAAGGCGCTGGACATGATGAGCGAGAGCCAGGAGGGTGCAGTGCGGCAGGCTCAGCGGCAGCTGCTGCTGACCTACAACGATTTCGCCGTGCACTGCTACCTGCAGGGCGCCTACCAGGAGGGCGTGCTGCTGCTCAACAAGGCTCTCAAGGATGAGCAGCAGGAGAAGGGCCTCTACATCAACCGTGGCGGTGAGCAGGAGCGGGGGGGNNGGGGGGGGGGGGGGGGGGGGGGGGGGGGGGGGGGGCTGCCCATCCCCCCAAGGCCTGGGCTGGTGGGGTGGGGGGGGAAGAGCCTCAGGGCCCTGGGGACACACTCTGCAAAATGTTGCCTTAGACAAACTGGCTGCAGTCTCTTCAAAACAACCAGGTGGCTGGGAAAAGGTGCCTGAGACACAAAAAACCTTGGCGGGCACCCTCTACCACCCACAGGAGCAGGAGTGGGAGTTCGGGAGTTCACAGCCACGGGTCTTGGGATCCCCTGGAAGGTGCAGCAGGCTGGGCTCGGGGCTCCAGGGCGCTGGGGTTGGGGGCCTGCTCAGCCCTGCATCCATCCCTGGGCCCTAGATTGCTTCTTCCAGCTGGGCAACCTGATCTTTGCGGAGGCTGACTACCAGCAGGCGCTGGCGCTGAGCCCACAGGACGAGGGGGCCAACCTGCGCATGGGCCTGCTGCAGGAGAAGATGGGCTTCTGCGAGCAGAGGGACAGGTGTGAGCTGCGGGCAGTCCTGGGGGCTGCAGAGGTGGGGGGGAGGGGTGGAGAGGGGTTGGCACGGAGCTGCCTGCTGGGACCCCTGGGTCAAGATCCTCTGGTCTCCCAGGTATGTCTCCTAAACAACTGTTTTAGTTTTCAAGCTTTCGTGAAAAATTCTTCACTTTTTCCTGAATATCATTATGGTAATGGTGCTTTTTATAAAAAATTGAAGTGTTCAGTAATGTGTAATTCAGAACCCGAACGTTCCTTCTAATATCTGTCTCCCAACACCAGCCCCCCCATAGGTTGGGTAAAGATCCCTCCAGATTGTTTCATATCCATATGTTAACAATTATTATCATTTTATAAAAGTCAAGTCATGCTAAATTGTTTTTTGACTTTTTTTTTACTTCCAATGTTATTATTATTTTTTTAAGATTTTATTTATTTATTTATTTGACAGAGAGAGAGAGATCACAAGTAGTCAGAGGCAGGCAGAGAGAGAGAGGAAGAAGCAGGCTCCTCACTGAGCAGGGAGCCCGATGTGGGCCTCGATCCCAGGACCCTGGGATCATGACCTGGGCCGAAAGCAGAGACTTTAACCCTCTGAGCCACCCAGGCGCCCTCCTTCCAATGTTATTATATATAGGACTACCTCATTCTTTTTATTTATTTGCATTGTATTCCATTCTATGGATGTACCACAGTTCATTTCTTTAGACAACCCTCTACTGATGACTAATTGGGCTGTTTTCTGTTATTACAATGTAATGAGCATGCAGGACATACATTTTCATGCATTATACTAGTAATGCCATAGTTAGATTGCTAGGAGCTAAATTGTTGTTATGGAGTGTGAACATTTAACATTTGAAAACATAATAATATCTGATTGTTCTCCACAAACAGGGAGCCACTATAAACTTCTTCCAGAAAAGGAGAGTCTTGGTTTGCCCAAACCTCCATAGTGTGGGGAGTTAAGACTGTTTTTAACTCAGCTAATCTAGGAGGCAAAAAAAATGCTGCCTCGCAGTTGACTTATGTTGCATATTTAAATTGCTAGTCCAGCATCTTTATCGTGTATGTTGGTCATTATGGCTGGCCCACACTTTTTGCCCATTTTGCTGTTAAACTGCTCACAAAGGGGTGCCTGGCTGGCTCAGTCAGTAGAGCATGTGGCTCTTGATCTCAGGGTCATGAGTTTGAGCCACACATTGGGCTTAGAGCCTACTGAAATAAATAAAATAAAATAAATAATAAATTTCTCATTAAAACTTTTTGTTGTGGTGGTTGTAGGAGTTCTTTGTAGGCTAGGAAACTTAACCTATTGTTGGCCTTCTATGGGAAAATGTATTTCCCCTATTTATTGCTTTCCTTTGTGATGGTTTTGCTACTCAGTAATTTGGGATTTAATTGTAGTCAAATTAATTTTCTCATTTTTAGCTGCTGGGTTTGTGAGATTCCCGAAAGGTCCTCCTTCCTCCAGGATATTAAAAACATTTACTTTTATTGGGGTCTTGTCCTAGCATAAGTGTTGGAGCCGTTAATAGTGTGGCTGGCAGAAGAACAGAGGGGCATAGTGGAGGTGGGGGAGCAGAGTCCAGCCTGATTTCCCCCAAACTCCCCAGTGGGGCCCAGGAGCCACCATTTCCCTCCCTGGGACCCAGCGCACAGCAGTCTGTGCCCCACTGTGTCCCGCAGGCAGTTCCATAAGGCGGAGAGCCACTTCTCAATGGCCATCCAGCACAACCCCCAGAAGGCCCAGTACTACCTGCACCGGGCCAGGTGCCGGCAGCTCCTGCAGAACATTTTGGGGGCCCGCCTGGATGTTGCCACTGTCCTGCTTCTCAACCCCAAACAACCCAAGGTAGGTTATTGCTGGGCCAGAAGGACAGGCTCCAGAGAGCAACACCTACGGTTGCCTAAAGATACTCCTTGTTCCTCAAGAAGTCTGGTTTCCGAGCAAAACTAACTAACAGCTGCTGATGCCAGGCACTTACACTGTGCCAGGTACTGTTCCAGCCACTTCAGCTGGCATTGCTCTGGTTACCCCTCTTCAGCACCCCATGAGACAGCTAACATTACCCACCCCCCCAATTTGCAGCTGAAGAGGGTAGGGCTCAGAGAAGTCCGTACCCTTGCCCCAGGGCACAGGCTTAGAGGTCAGCCTCACAGGAGCCCCCCCTGCCTGCTCCCAGTGAGCCTCCTCACAGGCTCCTCCCAGTTCTGGGGAGGCGGTCTGGCCCTCTAAAGACAGTAATTAGTAAAGCCTTCCCCTGTCAACCCTGAGAAGGGCTCTGCAAGAACAGGGCGGCACCACACCGTCTGCCCCTGCGCTGGCCCACACCCGGCTCTTTCCTGGCAGCTGCCCCCACTGATGACCAGCCTCTTCCCGGGCATGTTGGCGGAGGAGGTGCTCTGCAGCCAGGTGGCCCACCTGGCCAGGCTGCAGCTGGATCGGGTGTTGGAGAGAAGCCTGCAGGCTGGCATCCCTCAAGGCATCGTGGGGCAAGTTCCTCAAGTGGGGGCTGTAGGCCGGGAGTGGGAAGTGGCTGGGCATCAAGGCTCTCCCTGCCCCTGCTGCCTCCTCAGGCCACTCTCCGGACCCTGGGGATGGTGGGCCGAGTTGGGGGGCTCACCCAGCTCTTGGGGCCATGGCTTGGCAGGCAGCTCAGGGAGCGGGAACGAGAGCGTCAGAAGGCGCGGGCCCTGCAGTTCTGGTGGAAGCCCTTGTTTGGGGTCTCTGAAGAGCTCCAGGCCACTCCCCAGACCCTCATGGCAGAACCAGCAGGTGCAAACGAAGCTGAGGCCCTCCACAAGGAGGAGGAGGTGAGTGGGCTACACGCTGGGGCCTGCAGTGCTAGAGGTCTGGGGTGGGGCGTACCCCGAGCCGGGGCTGAGGGAGGCAGAGTGCTAGAGCCTGGCATCCGGGCCTGATTCTGCCGCCGCTCTGCTGTGTGACTTGGGCTGGGGTCTTTCTGCTGTGTGATGGGGATGGTATCAATCAAGAGGTATTGAGGAGGGCCCGGGGATGTGGGCCCCTCGTGGAGAGGCCTCCCCACACCTTGCCACACTCACCTTCATAATTTCTGTGTGCACTGTGCATTGTGCCAGGATTTTCTTAATTCTTAAATCCGCCTGTAAGCACTTTTTATTGAATGTCACATAAATATGGAAGAGTACCCAAATCATCACTGAGTGAGCTGACGAATTTTCACAAACCGAGTACACCCACGACACTATTACCTATCGAGATAACACTCCCAGCTCCCCAGAAGCCCCCTCATGCCCCCTGCTAGGCCCCTCCCTGATCCCAGTGCATCCCCAAGGCTGTCCAGATCCCTAACATCACAACGGAACGTGCGTGTTCTTCACATCAGTGGATGAATACGGTGTGCCTGCTTGGCTCGGATTCCCTTCACTAAGTGTGTTTGTGGGATGCTTCTAAGTTGACTGCTTGTGCTCATCACTGGTCGAGAATTCCATCCTACAAAAGCCCCACAACCTGTCCACTCAGCAGCTGACGGACAGCAAGTACCTTTGTGCCCAAGGGAACTTTATGAAAATGAAGTAGGTGGAAGATTCGCATCCCTTGCCATAAACGAAGAGGTTACAGTTCTCTAGCTCACACCGGAACGCAAAGTACAAACCTTGTGCCCCCACTGAGGTCAGTGTGAGCTCCCTCCCTCGGGGAGATGTGGAGCCGGCACCTGCTGGTTGCTGGGGCTCTGCCTGCCCCCTCCCCACTCCCACATGTTCCCCCACTGCCAGCAGGCATGAGGGGGCCAGAGGCGGCCAGCAGCCAGGAGCCCAGCTGTGGAGTCCCGTGGGCCTGGATTCAAGCTCTGCTCCCCTGTTTCTTAGCTGAGTGTCATGGGCAGGCTGCTTAGGCTCCCGGAGCCTTGGTTCCTGCTCCAGGAAATGGTAAAAGCAGTAGTTCCCTCCCAGATACGCAGGAGGACGAAATGGGATAGAATGGTAAGCATAGAAAGCTCAGTTCTTCACTAGCCATTCCCCAGGGTACGGCACTTTACAGAGCACTGCCCCACACTGAAACTAATTTGCATTTTGCAGACGCAGAATTGAGACCCAAGCAGCCTCTCGAACGCTGCCGAAATTTCTCACAGCGCCCTGCCAGTCTAGTCTGACCACTCCCGTTCCTGTCCAGTCTTTACCTCTCCACGTGCCGCCCAGCGCCAACTGGGCCCCCCGAGGAGCTCTAAGCTGCTGGCCCAGGGCCTCTCACGGCCTACAACTGCCCCACCTGTCTTCTGCCCTAGGAGGAGAAGCAGGAGCCTGCAGCCAGCAGGGTGAGGTCCCTGTCCGACAGCTACCTTGACCAGACCTCTTCAGGCTCTGTCTTTGGCTGTAAGTCCCCAGTGCTCCTGCCAGGCCCGAGTAAGCCAAAGCAGCAGAGGGGGCCAAGGTCAGGGGTCAGAGACTCCTTGGCCTACATGTGCATTTGGGCTCTGCTGCTCCTAGTTCTGTGATCACAGAGCAGGAAGAAGTATCCTCACTTTGAGGGGGGGCATGGTGAGCCCTCAGTGTCTTCCACTTATCCCACAGCCCTGGCCCACCTGCAGGGCTCAGGTTGCTGAGGAGCGCTGGGCTGGTGTCATCTGGCAGGTCTGCCCCTAGGCCATGCAAGACCTCTGGGATACAGGCAAGGGTGAGGCCTACACCTCCTTCTCCTGGAGCGGTATGGGAAGGGCAGCCTAACGGATGCTCTTGGCACATCCTTCCCAGTCAGGACCATGTCCACCTCAGAGACATCTACTATCTGCAAGGAATACGAGAGCACCTCAGCCACCGCTGTGATATCCTCCGACTCCTCACTGCTGAAGACTCAATCCTCAGACCTCTTGGAGAACAAGAGGGAACACCTAAGCTTGAGCCATAGTCCCAGAAAAACCAAGGTCACCCAGGGCCAGAGCCAGAGCCCCAGCAGGACCAAAGCCACCCAGAGCCAGACCCGAAGGCCCAGCAGGACCAAAGCCACCCAGGGCCAGAGCCAGAGGCCCAGCAAGATGGAGGCCACCCAAGGCCAGAGCCAGAGCCCCACCAAGACAGAGGCTGCCCAGGGCCAGAGCCAGAGCCCCAGCAGGACCAAAGCTGCCCAGAGCCAGAGCCCCAGCAGGACCGAGGCCACCCAGGGCCAGAGCCAGAGCCCCAGCAGGACCGAGGCCACCCAGGGCCAGAGCCAGAGCCCCAGCAGGACCAAAGCCACCCAGAGCCAGAGCCCCAGCCCCAGTAGGACCAAGGCTACCCAAGGCCAGAGCCGGAGGCCCAGCAGGACAAAGGCTGCCCAGGGCCAGGGCCAGAGCTCCAGCAGGACGGAGAGCACCCATGGCCAGAGCTGGAGGCCCAGCAGGACAAAGGTCACACAGGGCCAGAGCCGGAGGCTCAGCCAACCTGAGGCCACCCAAAGCCCAAGACAAAAGCCTAACAAAAAAACCAAGGCCACTCAGGGCCCAAGGCAGAGACTTAGAAAGATCAAGACTGCCCATGGCCGGAGTGGGGGACTGATCCGAAGTTCTAGCAAGACCAAGGATTTCTATGATCCAAGTTGGAGCCCCAGCAACACTGAGGCCACTCAGGACCAATGCCAAAGTTCCAGCAAGACCATGGATGCCCAGAACTGGAGCCAGAACACAAGCCCAGGTTCCAGCAAGACTGAGGTCACCTGGGAACTGAGCCCAAATCTCAGAAAACCCCAGATCAGAGAGCCTGACCCAGAGCCCCAGAAAAATCAAGTCTGGCCCAACAGTGACACTGCTCCCTGAAGGGTCCATTCAGCCCCCTCGCTTGTGGCTGGGTATGGGAGAGATTCTAACCCCCCCCCACACACTCACTGGCACCAGCAAAAGAGCCTCCTTCCAGAGCAATTAGATACCTCAGCTAACAGTTCTCTGGTCCCATGGCTAAGTTTATTGTATTTGTTCTCTTATAAAATTAAAAACTTTAAAAACCAGGCCCAAGTGGCAGCTCGAGTCCCTCTGTTCATGAAGACTGAGAAGTCTCAGCCTGGCTTTCCAGTACTGGGACGCAGGGTGTGCAGGGAGAGCACAGTGCCAGAGCGCGGAGCTGAGAGTAAGCGACCGCAGAGGGAGAGAGCAGCCAGGAGCCACGGTCCCTGAGTTACACTTCACATCTTAAGAAGGCTTAGGCTGGAGGGTAAGGGCAACATCAAGTCCCACGGAAGTTCTGGGGTCATCAGCGGTTTCTTTAGGGAAGGAAGCAAAGGCCAAGAGGCCCTCTGTCCCATGGCCTAGCCAGGGTCTCATCTTCACTTTGGGCTCTGGGTTTCACACTCCAGGAGGCTCAGGAAAAGGGTCCCTACTGCAGAGGCCACAGGGCTTTCCTGCACAGCCTGGCCCGGGACAGGAGTGACAAGGATGCCATCCGGACAGTCAGAGGAAGAAGGCAATTCTGGAGGCCACAGTCTTGCAGCCGTTGGAGGAAAAGAGTTGCTCTTCCTCGGGGAAGAAGGTGGTGCTGTCCAGCACAGCCTGGACAACCTCCTCCCTTGGCTCCAGGCCCAGCTGGGCCAGCTCGTTGAGCACACAGTGCCGCACGTGGTGCCGCTGCAATGGTAGGAAGGGCACCAGGACGTCCAGGAGGTGCTCTTCCACAATGCCCGAGCGCCAGAAGCCATCTGCAGGAAAGGGCAATGCGGGAAGGGTCTGTGCAGGGCTCAGGGAGGCTGCATAACAGCCAGGAGCACCAAAGCCTGGGCTGAGAAGTACCAGCTCAGTGGGCCGCGCATCAGACCCTAGGAGAATCTGGCCCCGCCTGGTGGATGTGGGTGTGAAGCCTCGGCCTGTTGAAGTTACCCCGGGGGTGGGGGTGGGGGGGCTCCCGAGCTGAACTCACGGTGCGGGTTGTCCAGCACAGCCTGGGAGATGACAGGCTCCAGCTCCTGCAGGCGGATCTCCTCCCGGTCCCGGCGGCTGCGCCATGCCTCCAGGGCCACCTGGTTGATCTGCTCGCCACCAGTGTTGCTGAAACCATGGGGGACGTGGGGCCCAGCTCAGACTGGGGGGGGCGGGGTTTGGCCCTTGCTTCCCATGTGCCACCCAACACGACCTGAGCCTGGGCACCCAGCTCAGGACTGGCAGGAGCCAAACCCACTGAAAACACACCATAAGAACCACTTCTCCTCTCCAGAGCCTGTGTCTACAACCATGACACCTGGAAATTCACCTATATGTGCCATGCACTTTAAAGTTTACAAAACACTTTTGGGTCCCTTAACTGACTTTCCCTCCCCCAGCCTCTAAGAGGACAGTGGGACATTAATCTTGGCCCTGCTGTGCAGAAGAGGAGATGGCAGTTCAGAGAGGTGAAGTGATTTGTCCAAGGAAACACGGCTAGAACTCTTAGAGGCGGGACTAGAATTCTAGTCCTATTTTTCCCAGGTCTGTGTCCTCTTGGCCACAAAAGAGGGAAAAATCCTTCCACAAAGAAACAGTGAGGATCCCAAAGACTGATCCCAGAATGGGCTTTGACAATGTCAAAACTTGAACGACAGTGTCACAGCCAGGGCGAGGGGCTTTGAGAAAGCCCAACTGGGCCCGGGGGAAAGGTACTGTGGTGTGGGACCACCGGCCAAGACTGGATGGCTGAGACCTTGCACAAGTGTCCCCGCACCATGCTGCTGCAAGCTGGGCCCACCTGATGAAGATGAAGATGGCTTTGCGATAGTTGGTCCCGAACACAACCCAGGAGGAGCCCAGGAAGGGTAGCAGGACCTCCATCAAGCCTGGGGCCAGCTTGTCCATCTCGTCAAAGAGGAAGAGGGAGCGGCTGCAGGCTGTGAGGTTCCCCTGGACCCAGCTCTTAAGATCTTTCTGCAGGGGAGAGGCAGGAGTTTGAAGGCACCTGGAGATACTCCTCCCCTCACACTTCTTCCCAAGGCAAGAACCAATCCCCTTTGCAGGAAGGTATGGTCTCCCAGAGAGAACAAATCCTTTCATGGGGCTGGTGGCAAAACTGTGGCGCCAAGGGGTCAGAGACTTGTTCAAGCTCACACACACAGCAAGTCAGCAAGCTCACAGAGACTCAAACCCAGGCCTCACATTTGCCCGTTCAGGACTCCTTCTCTGACACCTCCTACTTTCCATTAAAGAGGAAGGTCCCCTCCTGCTCCCTGAACCTTCTCAATAATGTTGACAGCTGAAACAGACCAGCCTGGAAAGGACCCTGCAATTGACAACAACGAGAGTAGTAAGAGCTACTATTTACTGAATGCTTACTCTGAGCCTCAAATCGGGACCATGCTTTCCAGAAAGAAGATAACACAGACTGGCAGATAATACCTGCAACTATACAATCCCATGTCCCTTGTCCATCTCGAGCTCTGTTCATGATGGGTCCTGAGAGCTGAGGCTCCAACTGGCTGTGTGGCCTGGAGCGAGTGGTCCCTAACCCCCCGGACTCCCTAGGGTCTGGCACCCCAGCATGCAGGTGAATGGTGGTACAGGATGTCACCAGCCTACCTTGTAGCGCTCCATGTGGCTGGTGTGGGGGAAGTGGATGACAGGGGAAAAGTGATGAACATGGGGGCTGCGGAGGCCACCCCGGAAGAGGTAGTGTGCCAGCAGGGAGCTGACATAGGACTTGCCGGTGCCTGTCCAGCCATGCAGGGAGAGGACCAGTGGCTTGGTAGGGGCTGGGTCCTGCACAAAGGCCTTCAGTGCCTTCACCACCAATGCCCTGGCCAAGTGCTGGCCAGCCAGGTGCTGGGCCAGGTCACACTCCAGACCTAGGGCCACAAGAAGGACAGTTATCAGAGCTGAGGACACATGCTTGCCACAGAAGGGGGTGGGGAGGAGTCCTGTCTGGAACCTGGTCTAGGGATCCCTGTGTCTCAGACACTTTTGCAAACCGTCTTTGGAAAGGGAGTGGGGCCCCTGGGGACTCCGGCTGCAGCAGCCACCCTCATACCTGACTTGGCTCGGTTGCATTCCCACCAGCTGGCCCTCTGCACTGTGCTCAGCAATAAGGGGCTGCTGCAAGCTGTCAACGGGTTTGACCCCAAGACTCCTGCCCATTCCCAAGGCAGGCCTCTCCCCTGATGGCCACTCCACTGTGGAGGCCCAGTCCTCCCCCGAAGGCCCTGCTGTCAAATGCCTCTCTCCATCCTGGCAGGGCTCTGCCTGGACCCCAAACATGCTTCCCCAAACCCTCGCCCCAAGTCCAGTACTCCAGGTTCTCAGTCCCTCAACACCGGTCCCACTTGCGGCCCGGGCCACCCGGAAGTCTGCGGGTCCCACCCCTCGCTCGGTTCTACTCTCCAGGTCTGGCCCGGGGACAACCCCAGAGTCCGAGGGCTCCCCGGTCAGCCGGCCCCTGCGCTCCGGGCTCCTGCGGCTCCTCACCCTGAAAGTCTGGCTGGAAGTCACATTCGCAGAAGGTGCCGAAGTGGCAATGCAGCGAAGTCAGGTCCCAGGCGGCGGCCGCGGCCGAGACCAACCCCAACAACCCGAGGAGCGAGCCCCAGGGCCGGCAGCCGCGAGTCGCGGCCGCCATGCGGGTGAGGCGGGAGCAGGGTGTGGGCCAACGGTCCCTCCCCAGGACCACAATTCCCGGCGTGCCTCTCTCGGCCGCAGCCACCTTCCGTAGCCTACAACTCCCGGCTCCCCCCGGAAAGGCCCGATCCATCGTCCCGCAGCAGGACCGGAAAGTAGCCTCTAGGGGGAGCCCGCGAACCGTCCCAAGCCAGCGGCGGGCCGCGTTTCCATGGCCACGGTAACTAGGAGACCATAATAGCGCCGAAAGAATAATAAAGGATTATGACCACAAAGGGTGACGTCACAACTGTAGCAAAAACTTGTGCGGCACCTTAAACCTTGCAAAGCGCCTTTTCCATGCTCTTTTTTTTTATATGACAAGAGAGCGCTCAGTAATAGAGCTTTCCGTGAGCACCTACTAGGTGCCATTAGTGTTGGATGTCTTATATGTCTTATGATAACAGTAACCTGCCATACAGAGAGACGGTGGTATTTCAATGAGGAACAGGCCCATAAAGTATTTTGACTCGGCAAGTAATCAATAAATGATTATTGGTAATCCATTATGTATGAAACATAGCAGTTCCCTACCCAGCAGCTACTCTGCCTTAAGTGCTTTACCATCAATCCTAAGGAATCGATTTTGTTATTGTCCTTATTTTATTGAGGAGGAAATTGGGATCCAAGGGGTTAAGCCGCTGTCCAGGGCTAGTAAATAATAGAATTGAATCCAAGTCAAGCTGCTGCCAAAGATCTAATGCACTATGTTATCCAGCCTCTCTTGGTCAAAGGATTCAAAAGGCAGAAGACACGAGACGTTTCATATTCAGTGAACAGGCTCCCCAGGCCTCCAGCCTGGACGGGAATCGTGTTGATCCACATTGCCTACCTCCCGTACCCATGGAATCAAGACAACTGCTTTCATGGCCCTTCTTAGAGATTCCCTGACCCACCCACCCTACACACACACACACACACACACACACACACACACACACACGCGCGCGCGCGCGCGTGTGCGCAACTTTCTGGGGCCCTGAAAAGAAGTAAGTAGGTCCCTCTGTTGAGAAAAAGAAAGAACTCCAGGGCAGGAGGTCCAGGTTCCAGGCTTCCTCATTCTGCTGCTGTGACCCCCAGGAGAGTCCCTTCTCTCTCCAGCTCTGTTTTCCGGGGGAGAGTTGGGATCCTAAATTCCAACAAGCCCTTCCACTGCAAACATCTGGAATGCTTGGCTGTGCATTTGTGGGAAACTTTGCCGGGATTCCCAAAGCAGGAAACAGGTCGGGAGTAGGGGCTGGCCAGGATTTCTCCCCCCTGGTTGAAATTAGGGGGTTCTTTCGCCCACTGGTCTGTGAGCTTCTCCAGGACTGGGACTGGGTATTAGTATTGGCTGTAACTCTGGCTCCTGGTAGAATCTGGAATGTCCCAGGTGCTAAATAAGTATTTACCGTTGAATTTTTCCAACTTTCATCTGAGAGAAAAGACACTACCTTCCACCAGGGCCCCCTGAGAGATGGAAGAAAGAGTCATAAAAGTTTATTATATGAAAGAAAGAACATGGCTTCTGTACATCTATTTACAGAACCGACAGACATATTTACAACCGGGTGGAGGCCTTGGTGTCCGTTGCGGGCAAATGCCCGGAGAAGAGTGGGGAGGCGTGAGGACCCTCCTATGGCTCGAACACAGGGCACCTCAGCAGGAAGGGGGAGAAGCAGAAGCTGGAGGGAGAAACAGGGTTCCGGTTCTTCCTGAAGGGAGACGTGGTGGGCACGTGACAGGTGGAATGGAGCCCCGGGGTCCATGTTGGACCCTGGAGGGGTAAGGGAGATCTTGGTTTGGGCCCAGAACATTCTTGGGCTGATCACAGTGTCTCTGGGGTGCTCTGGGGAGAGGTCTGTGCCCCTCTGTCCCTGTTGCTGCCCGCAGCTGCAGAGGGGATGGGTCTGCAGGGGTCACAGCTCGCTGGAGCGGACAGCAGGTTCCAGTTTGTGGGACAGTGCAGTTAGGACCTTGTCGAATTTCTCGTAGCGCCGGGCCTGGTTGCTGCAGGCACCCTGGCTGCCCCAGAGGAGGCGCATCTGGAACTCGGTACTGAACACCTCCAGGAGCTCTGGCCGGGCTTGGAACCCTGTAAGGCAGAGCACAGGAGTCAGGGGATGGCCATCCAGTGGGGAAGGTGGGGGGGGGGTCCCCACCTAAAGCCAACATATCCCTCAGGGCCCTGTTCCTAAGGGCCGACCCCCACCCCCTAGCTCCATCAGGAATCCAACAAGGTTTGTCAATGAAGAGGACCATGTTTGCAACATATAATATTTAAATTACTGAAAATAAAATATGAATGTCAATTTGGAGGGACTTTTCTTTCCTTTTCTGCATTTTTTCTGTAAGTTCCAAACTTCCTCCTAAGAAATGTATATATTTTGCGAATAAGTTTTTGTTAAAAAAAAATGTTTTGTTCGCTCTGAAAAAGAAAAAGGCAGGAAAGACAAACACCCGGATGTTCTCACCATGTGCCTCTGGGTGATTGTGGGTGATTTTGTTTTTTCTTTTTGCTCAGTTGTAATTTCCAGTTTGCCTACTGTGAACTTTCATGACTTAAATAATGCCTAAAGCAGTAAAAGCTGGATCGCTTGAGGCCACTTCCTCTCTGCTCCATTCACGAGGGAGTTTCTCCCTTTCCCCTAGACTGGGAGCCCCTTGAAGGCAGGGCAGGTGTGTCTCAGCCCTAGGCCAAGTGCTCAGCCCCAGACAAACAAACTTGTAATCTGTTAGGATGTCCACTTCACAGATGAGAAAACAGAGGCCCCAAGAAACAGACACAGCTAGGGTGCTCTTTGAATCATATCTGTGTCCCTGCACCCCCACCTGGTGCCTTCCACTCACAGCTGAACTGGTGAGTGACAAAGGGGAAAAGGAAAAGAAGCCGGGGAGCAAAGCTGGACAGGGGAACGGAGAAACACGAACGGAGGTTTGGGGGAAAGGAGAGCGCAAGTCGCTGTCTCGCCCCCCCAGATGCAACCTGTGACTCACCCTGCAACTTGACCTCCGCATTGGTGTGATACAGGCCTCCGTGGTGGGCCACGGTGCGGGCAGCCTCCAGGTGGGCCAGCACCACCTCCACGCCATGCTCCGTGCTGCCCCAGGGCTCGGGGCCCTCTGCCGGGGCCGAATCACACTCCAGCAGAGTGATGAGCGGCAGCACATGGGGAAACGTGGTGTTGCTTAGTGGTGGGCCTTCTGCGGGGAGGGAGGCAGGCGCTTAGAGGCCGTGGAGTCCCCACCATCCCCGGCACTCCAGGGAGACAGGTGGGGCAGGGGGTGGGTCTGCCCGAGGTCCCCAACTGAGCCCCAGGGCTCCCAAGACTAGCCCCCTCCTTTTGGAATCCTCCAGCTGAACCCACTGCAGCCTTGGCGCCGCCCTGAGGGCTCAATTTCTAGGAGAGTCTTTGCCGGCCCAGAGAGGGGCTGGAGCCTGTCCAAAGTCACACAGCAAGGTGGGGGAAGTACCTTTGCCCTCGTTAAGGCTCTTGAGAAATGGCTTGAGCTTCTTCTCGTAGAGAATGGCACCCTCCGTGTGTCGCTGCCGAAGGGTCACCCATGTCTGCTCCAGCCGGGCAATCTGCGGAGAGCAGACTGTGAGCGCCCAGCCAGGGAAGGGGCCTGCAGGGGCCACAGGCCACCCTTCTGAGTGGACACCCAGATGTGGGATAACAGTTACTATCACGGTCACCTTCCGTGTACCTGGGACAGTGCTGGCTGCTCCTCACGCTCTCCTGTGAGGCCTTGCAACAGCTCATTTTACAGATGAGGGAACTAAGGCTCAGCTAGGGGGACGACTTGCCCAAGGTCATAACAAAATCAGGTAGCAGAGCTGCGGGTCGAACCACAGCCTCTGGGACCCTGTTGTTACAATTGACTAAGCATAGGAGAGCAAGTGTAGGGTGTGGACAAAGTTCAGGCTGGGAAATGGATCTGCTTCAAATCCCAACTTTTTCGGTCTCTGGTGACCTTAGTCCAAGTACTGCTGTGCCTCAGTTTCTCCATAAGTAAAGTGGGACAAGAAAAGCACTTACTTCCCAAGATCGTTCTGAGGAATCAATGCTTATAAAGTACTTAGTGTAGCACCGAGCATATATTAAGGGCCGCTAAATTATAGCCATTTTATATTTATTCTTGAAACTCACACAATGCTCCGCACTCATTTTGCAGGTGGGTAACTGAGACCCAAAGAAGGGGCAAGACTTGGTCTTGGAGCAGGTCACCACTGTAGAGAACCCGGCTCCCCTTTCACCCATGCTGCCTAAAAGTCCCCATTCGAACGTATCCCAGGGCTCCTCCGGACAGCAGATGGGCCCCTCCATACCTGGGCCATATCCAGGGCACCCATGACCGCAGCGAAGCTGAACATGTTGCCCATGGTCCCCCGAAGTTCAGCCGCCAGCTGGATAGTCTTGTGCAGAAGCACTGCCCGCTCCTCGGCGGAGCCGGTGCAGCCCAGGATGTCCACGGCCAGCATGATGGACATGGTGTGGAACCTGTCACAGCGGCAGGTCAGAGGGGAGAGGTCCTGTCACTGCTAGCGGTTGGGCGCCAAGGGGCGGCGGGGGTGGGGGCGCCTAGCCCAAAGTGACAGGTTGGAAAGGGTCAATGAGATTGGGGGCGCGGCCAGAGTGAGGGAGAGCCAGGCTAAGGGCTTCTGATTGGCCGGTATAACTCGGGGGCGGGGCCAGAGACTTTTGAGCGCCAGGCCGAGGGGGCTAGTGATCGATCAGTGGAATTCACGCGGCAGAACAGTTTTAAGAAAGAGTAGCCAGAGCTGATGGGCGGGGCTGAGGCTCGCGGAGTGTGTTTGGTCAAGAGGGTGCAAAAGATGAATCCGGAGATAGGACTCACGCTTTGGGAAAACTAGGATTGCTCGGAGCTGGATACCGAGCAGTTGCGATTCGTCAATGGATAGAAGGCGTAGCCAGAACCCATGGGAACCGGGCTGAGACACTCTGATTGGCCAACCCGCTACAGCAAAAGGGCCGCACGGTAGCCCGGGGGATTCCCCGCGAGCCCCCGGGTGCAGGTGCTTGCAGGTGCTTGCCTTACCTTTCCAGCAGGTCTAGTCGTAGCTGCCGGCCATGGGGGAGGGTGAGCAGCTCCATGCCCCAGCGGACTCCCATTAGGGTCTGCATCTCCTTGGTAACGCCCAGTATCCTAGCAACCTGCGAGGACGCCCAGAGGGCTGATTAACTTCCTGTCGCGGCTGGCCCAAGCCATCTGGGAGTCAGAGAGCCTTCTCTATGAGGGCAGCCCGGCTGGAATGACGAGTTTGAATTCCAGCTCTCACCCTCTGCCATGGAACAAATGAACCTCGTTTCCCCCTCATTTCCGTGGAATGAGGGATAAACGGGAAAATGCCCAGAGGTGTTTGATATGTGCCAAAGGTGACCAGGACACCTTTATTCCAGAAGGCAAACCTGAGGCCCAGGGAGGGAAAGGACTTGTCCAAGGTCACACACCAGGCCTAGAACCCAGAACTGCTCCCATCATGCCTAGTACTCTCCATGGGGCAATATCTCTGCACTCTTTTCTTGCTTCCTGAGCTGAGAGACCAGTGTGGCCCCCACATAAAGTAATCAGTGCCTCCCAAACTTCAGAGGGAGAAAGTGAGGTGCAGAGAGAGTCTGGGTCCTTAGATAGTTAAGATTCATTCAAAGGCCCAGGCATTGACAGTTCGAGCCTAGGTTCTGAGTTTTGCTTACTTTGTCCACTAGAGGGGGTGGGGGCAGATAGTCTTGTGGGTTTTTTTTTTTACAGTCTCTGGAACAGCCAGGCTGACTCTCACCGGGCTCAAAAAGTGCCCCAGGGAGCTCTGGCTTTCAGCACTGCTCAGTTCCAGTGCCAAACTGGAGGAAGCAAGAATATCTTGTGTCATTGTTGCCCTTGCTGCTCCTGCTGTTTTTAGGAGAAAATGGAGGCCCAGAGAGGTAAAGTGATCAGCCCAGAGTCACACAGCAAGTAAGGGACAGCTATAAAGCCAGAAGCCAGGCCTACTCACTATACTTTGGGCATTTAGCGGCCAAGTCCTCACCACCCAGACCCCTGTCCCAAAGCCGCAGGACAGAGGTGCTCTCCCTGCACCAGTGCCCACCCAGCACCTTACCAGGCAGTCAACCTTGGTGACGTGCCGGGCCAGCGTCCTGGCATCCACCTCTGCTAGCAGCTCCTTGACCTTGCGCAGGAGGCCCACCTCCAGGGGCCGGTTATCCTTGGGGATCAGTAGTGACTGGAAGGTGGCGGGGTTGAAGGAGGAGGTGGCTTCCACAATGGGGGCTATGAAGGCCCTGCCCCAGTCCCCTTCAGGTGCCCCATTCTCCGACAGTTCCTTTAGCCTCTCCCCGTAGCTCCTGGCCTGCCGGCTGGAGGCCTCTGCTGCTGCCCACTCTCGGCTGCCACGGACAGGAGGCTGGAGCTGGCAGTAATGGCCAGAGTCCGGGTCACTGTAGCTGCTGAGCGACGGGGACGGGGAGGCTTTGCAGAGCGTGTGGGAGGGGCTGGCATAAGGGCCCTTGTCCGACTCCCCAGGGGGCTTCGGGGCACTTCCGGGACACAGCTGGGGTTCACTGGAGCGGCGGGTGACAGGGGAGGCAGGCAGTGCAGTGGCTGACGGAGCTGCAGGGGTGGCGTGGACACGGGTCACTGCAGGGAAAGAAAGGGAGAGGACTAGTTACCAGTGAAGTTCTCTCACCCTCTTCCCAAAGGACAGGCTCCCCCCACCCTATATAGGTGAGGTCCCCACCTCCCTGCACTCAGGCCAGGCCCAGCAGCCTTGGGTAGACTGACCGGGCCTGAAGGTTACGCTCAAATGGCCTGGACCCAAGGACTTTGCTTGCTCCTACCCTAAGGCTGCTGCAGTCTTGGGGAACCACTGAACTACCCAGAGGAGCTTGCCGTGATTCAGGGATGCTAATAAGCATTGCTGGAGTTCATTGTGTGGAATTATTCCTCAATGAATTAGCAATGATTTATTGAGTACACATTTGTCAGGAGCTGGCGACATGCTGGCCATGCCCTGGTCGACAGCAGTCAAACCATCATCCAAAATGAGAGGTGATATATATTGAGCTCTTCCTGCCTGCAAGGTCCTTCTCTGTGGCTTAGCCCATTTAACCCTAACATCCTGGGAAGTAAGTACTTCCGTGACCCTCGTTCTACAAGGAGAACACCGAGGCTCAGAGAGGTCAACTGCCCCGCCTCAAGTCACTACCCGGCACGTGGGAGAGCTGGGCTTTAAATCCTGGGTCCTCCACTCTGTCGTGTTGCTCCGAAAATGTCCAATAAATCATTTGGGGCAAGGATTGGTAACTTTTACACTCAGAGGAGTTGGTTTGAAGGCAGGTTTGTGTTATGACAAGCTGGTGAGCCTGTGTTTAGGGAAGCATGTGTGACAACCCCTGGCGACAACATCAGTAGTTTCGCTGGCTGGTTTTTCGTGTAAATTCTTGCAGGCATCACTCTCAGTAAAGAGGTAGAAACACACATAACCACACACTGTAACGGAAGTCATCACGGACAGACAGAGTGCATGCACACACAAGGTCACTCCCACCAGATTCCTCCCACCGGCCCCTCCCCCTCCGCTGGCCATACCAGTACTGTAGGCAGGGGAGCTGGGACTCTCGGAGATGGGTGACATGGGCGAGTGCAGGTCTGGGATCTGGTCCATGCTGAGGGCACAGTTGCGGATAGATTCCCGGGGGTGGGGCAGTGAGGTGCTGTGGAGCAGATACCTTCATGAGCAGAGAGCCCAGAGGGCAGGGTCCTCAGCTGGCCTTAGGATCCCCGCCTCTGCCTGCATCCTAGACTGACAGAACTTCAGGGACAGAAAACACTTGGAGAGTGTAGTACTAATTGGCAAGTAGAAGACTGAAGCCCAGAGTGGGGAGTGTTTGTACAGTCCACTACCTGCGCAACTGCTCTCTTCCCTGAGAAACTTGCCTCCAACTCAGAGAACCACCTGGGAAGCAGGCCTAGCAGAAAGAATGGGGAGCCTGAGGGAACCAGGCCCACCAGGCTGGCACCTCCTCACTGCTCCTACGCTATGTTCAGAATGCCAGATCCTGGCACCATTATGGGCACTGGTTCTAAATCATGGGCAAAGTGCCCATGGAGAATCCAACTGGCAATTCCTTGCCTGATAACACCCAACCCAGGCCTAGGGAGATGGGACCTATCCAAGTGCTGGTGGCACCGGATGGTGGATCTCTTTGCAAACAACCAGGGAGGCCATAGAAATGAGAACAGACTTTGGAGTCGCAGACCTGGGTTTGAATCTCAGTCCTCCCAATCAGCAAGCGGCTTCCCCTCTCGACACCTATTCCCTCATCTGTAAAGTGGGGGTATGCACAGGAGCCACCTCCCAGGAGGACATGGTGGTTGATGAACTTGGGCACAGAGAGCCCTCTGCGCAGGGCCGGGTGCACACTTGGGCCTCAGGAATTGGTCCCTGCTGTGGCTTTTCCTGGCCTCGTCTCACCCAGCCCCAGAGGCACCTGGGCATCATCAGAGTGTTGCTGGGAACGTCCCATCCTCTGTGCAGTGGTTTGCACCTTGTGAAGCCCTCTGCTCTGATGCCCGCCTTGGCCTAGCTAGGGGGGTGGGGAGGGGGAGCTGCGGCCGCAGGGACAGGGCAGCATCCCCCTAGCTGGGGGCGTCCCCCTAGCCCGGGGGTCGATCTGCACGATGGCCCTTTATGGGTAGGAACACGGTCACGCGAGGAGAGCGGCAGGACCCACGCTGCTCAGCTGAGGCTGTCACCTGGGCCCGGCTGCTGGCAAACCCGGCACTCAGCCCCCCTCCACCTCCTCCTCTTCCCGGCTACACACCGAGGCTCCAGGACGGTCATCCGCCCAGTTCACAGGGGCCGGGCCTCCTGCTCGTCACCAGCACTCTGATGACAGATACCCCCACTTGCCAAATGGGGAGACCGAGGCCCAGCGTGGGTGGGGCCCCTTCTCACCTGGTGGGGCAGCCGTCGCTGCGGGTGACCTTGTCGGCAGTGAGCCCATCGGTCATGGTGACGCTGCGCCGCTTCATGTGGCTGCCCTTGGGGCCCGAGGGGCTGGCGGGGCCGGCCGCCTTGCCGCTGCCCTGGCCCAGGCCGTAGCAGGCCTCCAGGTAGCGCAGCGGGAAGGTGCGGTTGACCGGGCAGTAGATGATGGCGCCGCTCTGCTCGGACACGGCCTTGCGGCTGCCCACGTGGTACCGCACGAGGGCGGGCACGTGGTCGAAGCTCTCCTGCTCGAACAGGTACTGGATGTGGGTGTAGCTCTCCCCGGCCTTCACCACCACCTTGTTGATCTTGAAGTGCAGGGCCTGGTTGCGCCAGCGGCACGTGAGCACGTAGTCACCCAGGCTGGTGAGAGAGTCCCGGATGAGGAAGTCACCGTTGCGCTGCACCAGGGTCTCCGATACCTGTGGGAGGTGGTGATCAGTCTGGAGCAAGGCCAGGGCAGGGGAGGGGCGGACGTGGGATCTGGGGGACACGGGGAACAGAGATATCTAAAGCTTAGGAAGGGGGATACGGTGACCCGGATTCGGAGGGGGCAACTCAGCCACAGGTCCTGGGTCAGGTGCACAGAACCTCGGGAATGGGAGGGCATGACACCCTGGAATGGAAGGCACCGGGACACAGAGTCGGGGGGAGCTGGGGGTCACCATGACCTGAACCTCAGGTCTCAGACCCGCTCCTTCTCAGGCCTCATGTTGGACAGAGTGAACTCCCAATCCTCATTCCTCCAAGCACCCAGTGTCTCCCAGGTCTCTGGGCCTCTCTGGCTGCACGTCCTTCCCACACTGCCCACTTGGTGAACTCCTGTCCGTCTCTCACTGGCCTCTGTCCTCAGGGTCCCCTCCTCAGGGCCGGCCCGCAGTCCCTGCTGGACGCTCCCTTCCTGCACTTCTTCTACTGGGGCTCTGACTGGACCACCAGCCCTGGGGGGGAGCCACCATTCATTTCCTCCCTGCATTCTCGGTGCCCTGCACAGGGCCCGGCAGAGTCGATGCTTGACAAAGCTCCAAAGTATGAATGAAGGAGGGAACAGGTGACTATCAGCCCATCTGGGCCTCAGCGCAGAAACTCAACTTTGCCAAAACTGAGAATCCTAGGCTCTGATACTCACTAACCAAACATACAAGAGGCTAATGTAGAGACCCATGGAAAAACAAACAGTTAAAAGTAATAGTAACAATAACAGCCATAGCAACACTAATAATAACATTGAGCCCACCGCATGTCAGACATCAAGTTAACACTTTATGGGCACTGTTTCATTTATTCTTACAATAGCCCTTTAGGGCAGGTACTGTCATTACCGTCCATCTCATAGAAGAAGAAACCAAGGCTCAGAGAGGTGGAGTGACTTGTGCAAGGTCACACAGTTAGTAAATGACAGAATTCGACCTCACTGCAGTCTACTCGGACTGAATCCACCAAGCAGCGAGTCAGAGCCTCTCTGGGCGGAGCCGGCCGAGGTGGTGGGTGAACTCTAGGGCTGAGGTCCCACCGGGGCCCACTCACCTCACGGGGGATGCGGCCATGGTACCAGGCGTGGCTGCGGAGATCTGTGCTGCTGAGTTTGAGTTCCTCCTCCAACTCCTTGTGCAGTTTCTCAGGGGAGGAGTCCAAGATGTACTTCTCCTTGGAGAACTGGGCAGGAGACAGCAGAGAGTTGGCATCTGGTCTGAAGCCCTCTCCCTTCTTCTCTCCCAACCCCTCCCCACCCCAGGTGAGCTGCTTCCAACCCAGGACCCTGGGAAAACTTAGGCACGGGTGCCAGAAAGGTTCTCATCCATGAATCCCCAGCCCAGCGACAGTAAGGAAATCTCAGTTAGTCCTACTGTGTTCAGGCCTTGTGCTATGTGCTAGGAGTAAATGAGACAATAAACAAACCAGGCTCTGTCCTCAAGGAAGCTCGTAGTCTAGGCAGGGGAAGGAAAATACACAGGAACGTTTGAACAGAATGAGGTCAGCACCACTGTACTGGACAGCGGCAAAGAGCCCTGTGACTTTTAGAAAGAGAAGATAAAATATAGGCGAAGTGGAGTGGTCCAGAAAGCCTTCCTGAAGGGAATGGTAACAACAAAACACTCGGCACCAGAAACACCAACCTGATCTTGCATGGGGGAGAGGCAGGATTTCTACAGGTGGATCTGGGAGGTTAAGGCAGCAGGTACCCAGGCAAAGGCAAGGACAAAAACATAGGGCTGGATGGACGAGGATCCGTTCTGGGATGCTGAATTATACAGTGGAAGGGTGGAGGAGGCAGCTATAAACAGAGAAGCAGAGGCCCCCACACAGACATTTCTGCTGTCCTTTACAATTCCCAAGGCTCTTTCCTCCTTGCAGTCTCAAGCAATCCTGGCCAGATGGCAAAACTGTGGCCAAGCAGGGAAGCCAAAGGTCACTCAATGGAGAGAATGCCCAGGACTCCCCCCTTCCACCTGCCCAAGGGGGAGACTCCTGGTTTCCTGGTTACTGTGGCCCAGGGTTGAATACCTACGACCAGAGGGAGGGGAGTTCCTGTAGCCAGGTGCAGCCCCACCACGAAGCCCAGCCCAATCCTGGCTGTGCCCTGCGAGTTCTCTGGGCCTCGGTTTCCTCCTCTATAAAGTGGGTATTATGGGGTTGCAAGGATGAAAGGAGACAATACTCTTGTGACTAGCCCACAGATGTCCTCGTCGCTGTGAGAACATGCGACATTGCTTTCTCTCCCATTCCCCAACTCCCGACTCCAGAGGTAGCTGTTCTAGGACAGGTAGATCTAGGCCCAAACTGGCCAGACAGCACGACCGAAGAAAGAGGGCAATAGAAGGCCTGGCTTTAGTTCAGGTGACAGTCTCTTTCCAGGACTCCCTACTCACCAGGGTCCAAGGGTCCTCCAATCCACTCCCTGCCTTTTCAGACCTTCTGAAGATCTCAGAGCCTAACCCTGCAGCTCCATTCCCCACCCCTCTGCTCCTACACCGCCTCGGTTTACCCAAATCCACACTACTCCCAAGACACTCTAATTCCTATCTTCAGTGATTCTAGAGTCTCTGACTTTACTGTTTCAACAGTGATTAAGCCCCCACTCTGGGACAGGTCCTGTGCCAGGGGCTGAGGCCCCAAGGTCATCAGGACAGGTGCAATTCCAGTTTTCTGAGTGTTCAGAGATGCCCAGAGAGCTCTGGAAACAGCTAAGAGTGTCCCTCCTCATCTAGTCAGGAAGTTGAGTCCCTGAAGAGGCGATGTTTCCACGGAGGCCTGCAGAAGGACTGGATGAGCCCAGCAAAAGCAACAGGGCAGGGACAGACAGCCAAACAGGTGGGCAGGGGAGGAGTTTCTGGGAAGACAGTGGCAGAGTCAGGGCCCTGCAGGCAGAGCCAAGGTCCTGGGACAGGGGGAAGCTTCAAAGGGGCAGAGATGATGGGGGCAGGTGGAGCCGGGCTGTCAGGCTGCTGTGGGGAGCAGGGGTTTACCCAGAGTCCACGGGCAGAGCCACAGAGGGTTTTTCAAGATTCAGTCTGCTGCATGGAGAGTGGCTTAGTGCTTTCCAGGCGCTGGCAGGGAAGGGCGGGGCACGGGGGTGGGGCCTGGGGAAAAGGGTGTTTAAGCAGCCTTTGCTCAGGACAGGGAAGAGGGTGGGTCAGCGAGGATTTCAGATGGAGATCTTGGGAGGACAATGAGACAACTCTCCAAGGTGAGCAAAGCTGGAGCAGGAGCAGCTTGGTGAGGGACCCATGAAAACTGGGGCTTTGAGGAGCCCTTAGAGCTCTGGGGACAGATGGTGGGGGTCAGCAATGGTTCAGGTGCTCAGGAAAAGACAGGTCCTGGGACGGGGATTCCGTATGCCCCCTACCCAGGGTAGAAACTGGTACCCCTAAAAGGTAGGCAGGCTGAGGGCTGAACTGAATCTGAGGGGTCCTCAGATACCTACACTTCTGTATGGAGTTCCCTATTCTTTGGGGTCCTTGGTCTCCCTCCCTCTACCACACCACACCCTGGGGAGGGAAGACTGGGAGTCACGGGAGAGAGAACACCAGTACCCCCACCCTTCTGAGGTTCTTCTCCTTGACAAAAAGCATGTAATTAAGTACTCACCCCAGTTCCCCAGCGGGGGCAAGGTGGACATGGGGCAAAGAAAGGGAGTGGGCTGTAAAGGACCTGGCCACAAGGCTCTGCCTACCACTGTGTGACCTTGAGCTAGTCATTTTCCCTCTCTGAGCCTGGGTAGCCTCATCTGTAAACGGGGCGGGGGTGGGGAGACTGGACTCCACTTTTCCTGCCATAATCAATGGTCACAGGGAGAATCTGGGGGAACCAACTTGGTCCTCCCACACACCCGAAGGTGGGGAACCCTAGGGTCCTGTGTCCTCCTCCTCACTCTCGACCAGGGGGTCCCCAGCTCCCAAGACTGAGGGGTGGGTGGGAGTTGCTGGCTGGGGCGCGAATGCAGCATCCTTGCGCTCGGCGCACCGCTATTGGCCAGAGATGATCTCACCGCCTCCCCGCCTGCGCGCGCCTGATTGGCCGGTGCGGGGATGCTGCGCTCCGCTGCCGGCGGGGCCGTCATTCAGGCGGGCTCCGAGCGTGTGTGTGAGCCCCGGGGAGCGCAGGGGTGACGCGCCCGGCGTCCCCCAGGGGGGCTCCGGAGGGAAAAGCGCAGAGACCCCCGGTCAGGGTCTTAGCCCCTAACCCCCAGCCCGCGCCCAGCAAGCCCCCTCCAGCTTCCTACGGTCTGGCAACCCCAAGCAAGGCCATCCCCAGATGATGCTCCGCAGAGGCGGGG
>LNAC01000009.1:3205637-3226904 GCA_002007465.1 Ailurus styani | reverse complement strand
CCCCTCCCCGCGCTCCAGCCCCGCAGGGCTGCCTGGAGTCGGGGGAAGCGGAGCAGAGGACCCACCTAGGGGGGCTGTCACGGGGGGACAGGGGGGCAGCGGGATGAGGTGGGGATGTCAGGGCCCAGGATTGGGGGGGTTCCTGGCTCCCCCAACTCACCGTACCTACCTTCGCTGACCCGGAGCGGGCAAAGACTTTGAATTAAATCATACCTAAAGCTGGAAGAATCCCTGTTTGCGTTTGACCAAATCCTTTGTGGCCTCGGGAAATCTCCCAGAGCCCAGGATTTCTCACCTCTGATTTGGAATCAGGGACTCGCGAATCTCGGGATGCTGGACTGACAGGCTCTGGGGGTGCAGAGGGCCAGTAAGGCTCAATGCTTAGGGCACCATCCTGGGTTCAGATAGCGGGGACCCCACCTCCACCCCACCAGCCCCTTCTCTTGGAGCCGGGATTCACTCATCTGGAAAAACATACCTGTGCTGAGCTCACAGAGCTCTTTTGAGCCTTGCCTGAGTTTGATGCCTGTTAAGTTGCCAGGCATAAAGTAAGTGCTCAATAAATGGATGCTATTATCGCCAAGCTTATTGTCTTGCAATCTGGACTTTTTGTCCTAGAATTAAGGGGGGTGGTCATGACTGACACTGCATCAGTCAGGCCTAGGGTACAAATGCTTTTGACAGGCTGTGTGACCTCAGGGAGGCAAGTCCACCTCTCTGGGCTTCAGCTGTTTGGTTGTTTTCCACAAATACACCTGAAGTTCTGAGCGTGGAACATGGAATTTTATGATCTTGGAACTTCAGAATCTTTGACTTGGAATCGAATTACTCACACTGTGGTCTGAGAAGCCTGGAGTTCTGGAAGCTAGTACCTCAGGGCAGGAATGGATTGTTGGTAACTAACTATTGATTCTACCACCGTCTGAGGCTTGAAGCTAAAACTAATGTTCTTTTGACTTCATCCTTTAATTAGTTCCAGTGAACGGGTATTATTTCTTTTATAGTATTTTAAAGTACGTGTTTAGACCCAGAAACTAAAGGAAAAACGCAAGCTAATAATCCTCACAAGGATCTCACTACCATCAGTGACGGAGTTCTCACTACCTTGCCTGAAAACTGTGTGTCCCCACTGGGTAGCTAGTGTCCTACCCACTGGCTCTGGTGCTAGTTCTCCCTGAGGCCTCTGTCCCCCTGTGGTGTAAGGGTTCTGGTTGAAGAGCCAGGGCCCAGATTCCAGGAGCAGCTCCAGCTCAACTCGTCGCTGCCCTGGGCTGCACTTCCTGGGCTCACCCAGCTTGCTTTCTGACCTTGCCCACACTCTTGCCTCTGCCTGGACCACTCTACTGTCCAGCTTATCTTTGCTTCTCTTCAGCTTTTCCTTTGGGGACAGGATATTGGTGAAAGTTCCTGGTCAACTGCAATGGCTTGGTTTCAATGCCTCCTCCTCCAGAAAGCCTTCCTTGATCTCCCCCTCCCCACCTCCCAAACTGAAAGTCATCCCCTACCTGCTGCGCTCCAGTTGCTTCCTGTCTGAGGCTTCTGATGATACTGAGGGGCAGATATCTGAGCACTTCCCATGCTGCCTCATGGCCAATCACTTACACGGGGCTTTATAGGCAGCTTCTCGGGTAATGGAATGTGCCCAGGGTCAGGAGCCAGGCCAGCCAGCTCTATTCCAGATCCAGCAACCCTGCTTATGGGCATGGACTCAGCGAACCCATAGCAGCCCTAGCTGGGAGGAGCCACTGCTACCCCATTTCATATAGGTGAATACTGAGGCTCAGGGAGGTGACCCCCATACCCAAAGTCACATAGCAAGTAAATGGCAGATCTGGGACTAAATCTGCCTGATTACAAAACACAAGTCCAAACCACCATGTCCCCTGGTGGACCAGGAGCCCTTTGAACACGAGACCTGCTCCCCCGGCCCTCTGCTGTATGCTCTGTACGCAGCATGGAGCCTGACTCAGTGTGTGTGCTCCCGGAAGTGGAAGGCCAAGGACTCTGTGCATGGTCTTGGCATCAAGTAAAATTGGATCGCAGTCTCAGTTCCACCCCGTAGTAGCTGTGTGACTGTTGGCAAATCACCGTGTGTATCTGGGCATCTCTGGGCCCCAAGTTCCCCACATGTACATGGGTACAGGAAGGCCTTCCCTGCCCAGTGATGAGAGAGGAAGTCAAAGACCTCATTCATGTACAGAGCTCAGAACTATCTCCCTTCCAGGGCTGGTGGCCAGCACAGAGCTCTGCACACAGTAGGCTCGCGAGACGTTACGTTACTCTGTTTACCATCATCGTTTTAAAAGCATCTTTTCTTGCTCCCACCTCTCAACACCAGCACATGCTCAGAGAGCAGTTGGGATTGGGTCTGCGCATGGAGATACCCCAGGGCCTAGGGCAGCTGGCAGGTGGCGGGGGGGAGGGGGGGGTCTGATGGTAACAAACAGTGGGGGGTCCTGGGTTTGGGGCCAGGAGAGAATGATGGCAGGCATGGGAGGAAGATCCTTGGGAGTGAAACCAGACCCAAGCGCCGCCTGGACCCTGAGACCCTCTCCTCTTGGGAACAGGCGGTGAGGTCTGGCCCCTAACGAGGCTCAGAAAACAACTCTGCCCTTCAGGGAGCAGTCTCTGAGCCATCCAGTGTCCCCTGTTGGCCCCACTTACCTTCACATAGTCCCCGCCAGCCTCTGGCTCTCCAGCGACCCTGGAAGGAGAGAAGAGAAGTGAATGTCCCCAGCCTTTCCTGGCCCCCTGACAGGCAGCATCTGGCCCGAGCGCCCCAAGAGGGCTCATCCTGAAGGCAGGAGGGGGCATGACAGCGGACAGCACTCACTGGAATCTGCTGGCAGGGCTGCTCCTTCACTCGCCAGCTGTGCAACCCTGGACAAGTCCCCTCACCTCTCTGAGCCTGGGTTTCCTACCTGGAAATCGGGGACAGTGACAGCCCTGGCCTCATCAGGTTGCTGCAAGGACTCCGAGAGCTGGTCAGTGTTACAGGCCTAACAAGAGGCCTGCTTCCTGAATCATGCTGTCTGCGCCCAGCTCTGGGATGCTCAGGGGTTCTTACGCTACTCCACTCCAAGCGCTGCAGCCCAGGCTGGGGCTCAGCCTCCTGGCCGCCCCCACCCACCCTACACTCTCTGCCTAGTGCAGAAGGGCCCGCTCAGCAGCACTTCTGAGCTGGTGACTGTTGGCTGTGCTGGAATGGACCCCCTCAGCCTTCAGAGGCCAGGAGTGGCTATCCTTCCCGGGTGCCAGACGAATACTGTCCTTCCTCATGAGGGGCGCTGTGAGCCACCTCCCCTGGTCCTCTACCTCAAATAGCATCCCTTCTCTGATGCAGCCTGGAACTGCCCCTTCAACACCTGCCCCATCAACCCAACTGCCTCCTTAGCATCGCCTCTTGGATGTCTGAAGTCATTGCGAACTTGTCATCTCCAAAGCAGGACTGTCACTACCCGCCCCCTGCCGCCACACCCCTACTCCCCACATCCGCTTCCCATCTCAGTTAATGTCAGCTGCATCCTTGTTGCTTTGTTTGGCCAAAAATCTGCAGTCGTCTGTGCCTCCTCTTCTACTCACACACCACTCCCAACCCATCAGGAAATCCTGCCGCTCTGCTTTCAAAATAGATCCTGACCACGTCGCTCTGAGGGTCAGCCCTTTCTCCACCGGGGAGCCCCCACAGCAAGCAGCCTTCTCGCTGGCTCTCTGTTCTCACACCCTCTTCGGCCTCCCCAGGGGCAGGTGAAAACAAACAGGTCATGTGCACAGAGCAACCCCCCCACGTGCCCTTGGGCGCCCTCCTCTCACCAAACAAGATCTAAACCCCTCTCCGGGGCCTGCAAATGGCTGGCTATGTAATGTATCACCCAGGCCAGAACTTTCTTCCCTTGTGAGAGTGAAACAGCCAGAAAAACAGGCATCAACCAGGTCATATGTTCCGCAGCCTACCAGGCCTTGTGTAGCCTGGGGGCGCCCGACCACCCACCTCGCCAACACCCAGCATGCGCCCCTCACTCATTCTATCCCTCATTCTGCCCGGATACGTTGGCCTCCTTGCCAAGCTCACTCTTGCGAGAGGGCCTTTGCCCTTGCTGTTCTCTCTGCCTAGAACTCCCTGCTTCCAGATCTTCATGCAGCTTGCCCCCCCCGCCCAGTTTATTTAGGGCTCTGCTTAATGTCCCTCCTCAGAGAAGCCTTCCCTGACCACCCTACCTAGAATAGTCCCTGGTCCTTCCCTCTCTGTCCTCAGGCCTGCTTTATCTTCCTCAGTCCCTGCCTGAAATGATCATTTTACATTTACTTGCGGACTGTTAATTACCTGACACCTCCATGAGGGCATTGACTTGGTCTCACTGTTAAGCCCCCAGCACAGTGCCTGGCACACAGTAGGAGCTTACAATTCCTTAAAGGAGTACTCGAATAGTAAATACTCGACCAGTGTTGATCACTAGCATTAGGATTAATTTTGTCAGGCTGGACCCTGTTCTCTGGCTAGGGTAGGTCTCAGTAGTCCCAACTACAAAACAGGGAGGGAGGTCAGACTTCAGGGAACTGCTTCCTCCCATCCAGAAGCCCAATATTTAAATTTGAATGTCACAAATTTAATAAAATCAACATAATTAAAAACATACACCAAAAAAATCTGAGCTTTAAAAATCACGGATGAGGGTGGATTCCCAGGGCAGAATTCCACACAGGGCCCCCCAGCTCCTGAGGCCAGGGGCTCCTCAGTGAGAAGCTGTCTGACAGCCCTCCCTGGTCTGACGTTCTAGAGTCCCTGCTGCCAACCTTCCCTCCTGCAAAGTCCTTCCTGACTTAAAAACATAGTCTCTCAAGCTGCAGCCCAGCCACAGCCGGTTCTCTCCGTCTCGCAGCAGTGGGAGCGACGTGAAGTGTGGACCCCTCCCCTGCGTGGTTCACCTCTGCCAGCTTTTCCCGGGTGAGGTGTCCCATCCCAGAGTTTCCAGAGTTTCCGGCCATTCAGTCCCGGAAATCCGCCCACTGCTGGGAACAGATTGGCCAGGACACTGGGATCGCCCCAGTGCTTCCTCCTGCTTCCTGTCTCCTTCCCCTTGAGCCCTGGGGAGGGAACAGAGCCTTGGGACGATGGGGGAGGGGAGATGCCTGCACCAAGGTACAAGTGGGCTGGGGTGGTCAGAGCCAACGGGGGAGCTCACGGCAGAGGCTGAGGCCCAAGAAGTTGCTGGCTTGGGGCCCCACTTAGTCCCCAAAACCTCGCCCTGCCCCTCTACAACACTCCGGGATTTCCAAGACATACTGTCACCATGTCTGCCTCTGATTCACTGTTATCACTTGCCTGGACTATTGCCACGCCTCGTCACTGGCCTCCCTGCCTCTGTGTGTCCCCTGCGACTTGTTCTCACTCCAGCAGCCAGAGCACTCCTGTTAAAGTGAAAGTCAGATCATGGATCTCCTTTGCTCCAACCCACTGGAGTGGCCCCCAGTGTCACTCAGAGTAAGGGCTGAAGTCCTCCTGAGAGCCTTACAGACTGGCTTCTCACCATCTCTCCTGCCCAATGTCCTACCCTGCTTCCTTCTCTCTCTCTCTCTCTCTCCCTCCCTCCCTCCCTTGCTGCTCCAGCCATGCTCAGCTTCCTGCTTGCTTTTGTCCCCACCTCAGGGCCTTTGCACTTCCAGTTCCCTCTGATGGAATAATTTCCCCCCAGATACCACGGAGCTCCCACCCTGCCCTCCATCAGGTCTTTACTAAAATGTCCCCTTCTCAGTGAGGCCTTCCCCTGCCACCCATCCCAAAGTGTGAACTTCTCAGCACTCCCCACCTCCCTTCCCTCTTTACTTTCCCTCTTGACTTCTCTAAAGCACTTCGTCTGACCTGCCACGCATTGACTATCTTCTTACGCAAGCTCTGAAAGGACAGGAATTGGGATCTGCCTAGAGCAGTGCTAGTCACCCCATAAAGATTTTTTTTGAATGAATACATGTCACACAGCAGCCCCATGCAACAAAGTCTTGTGTTCAGGGCTCAGCTCTCTGTGGCTGACACAGTCAGCCATCCCTTCCCTCTCCCCTTTCTCCTCCTTGCACTCTAGCCTGCTTGCACTTCCTCCAAAGAGCGCTTCAGCCTCCAGCCTCAGGGCCTTTGCACATGATGTTCCCTCTACTTGGAACCTCCTCTCTCCCTTAGGGCCAGAGTGGTTCCGACCTGGCCTTCAGATCTCAGTGTGCTTGGAGATTTCTAGATCATTCTCCCTCCCATTGTAATGATCAAATGCAGAAACCAAAGCTTCCATTTTTAAAAACTCCGCTCCATCAGTTAATTAACTTATTTTTTATTTCATGGACTTAAAAGGTACTTCCTCTCTAATATGAGTGGTGAAATCAATTAATAAATAATACTGACAATTGAGCTAAAACAGTCCCATTAATCAGCCACATTAATTATTCAAATAACCAACCCCTTTAATTGACTGTATTAACTGATTTGTTCTGATAACTGATACCACTTATTGCATACATTAGCTTAATTAATTGGATTAATGAGCAGTGATTAGAGCCCATTATCCTTTATTTCCCCAACACAGGTTTAAATCTGAGCTTTACTTTCAAGGCTCCATCCTGGCCTGGGAGAAAGGGCGAGGTTCCCCCAGGGACCCTGGAGGAGAGGCAGTGGAGAGCAGCTGCCGTCCCATCCCACCCTGGCCCTCCGTCGCCCACCCTGGCCCTCCGTTGCCATGGGCCGCCTTGCCCTCTACAGGGGCTGGCTGCCCGTCCACCACCTCTCTGACCCCCACTTTGATCCCTTAGGCCTCCAGGCCTGGCTGTGTGGCCTCAAGAGGACATTTCCCCAACTTTTGCCTCCTGCTTCTCAGCTTTCCCCCTGCCTTCACCTCTCTGAGGTCTAACTGCCTCTTCTGTAAGGGAGGCCAGAGGGGCCACAAGGATCCTGAGAAGGAAGGGTGCAGAGTTCCCAAAGCCCTGAGGCTCCTCTTGCTGCCCCAGCTCCCAGCAAGGGAGAGCTCCCGTGCTGCCCTTCCTGGGGGATGAAGAGCCTTCCCACCCTTCACTCCGACCATCGCTCACCCCGGCAGAAAAGCAATACTGTTCTGCGCGCCTTAGTTTTTAAAGGCCCTGGGCAGAGAGGGCAGAGGGAGAAAACCCTGTCTTTCCCCGGGGTACCTTGCCGTGGGCCCTTTGGGATTCTCTGCCAGGTGGGCTCTTGGCTTTAGCCCCTGCCCTGCCCCATCTCCTGGAAGATGGGCCGCCACTGTCTTGCAGACACCCCTGCTCCTTCTCCACCATTCTGTGCCCTCGGTCTTCTCGACCGTGGTGAGCTTGCCAGCAGGTGTTCAAAAAGGGTACCAGCCCTGTGAGAATAGGGCAGATGGGAGCCATTCTTTCCAGGACAGAGCTGAGGCTTCTGAGCCCTGAAAGCTACTAACTGGTACTCAAAATCCGCTGGCGAAGAGCGAAGGGGAGGGCACGTGTGGAGTACTGACTGACTGAATGCCTGTAATCTGGAGGCCCAGCTTGAGAGGGGAGAAAACTGAAGTTTGTGACGTGGTCCGGGACACAGAGCTGGCTCAGACTAGATCCGGGTTGGCTCGTCTTTGTTCCTTGCACGAGGCAGGCCCCCCCTCACCGGAAAAAGGGGAGCACTCGAAGGCGGAGAGGAGAAGGTGGGGAGGGGAGGGCAAAGAAAACAAATATTTCAACTGGACCACATGCCCAGAATCAATGTCAAGGATAAATGGAACAGGGATGGGTGGTGAGAACCCTCTTGGGCTCTGGAGAGGGTCTCCACCGAGAGGGAGGAAGCAGCATGACCCTGGGCAGGTCCCCCTCCTTGGGCCTCAGTGAACTTTCCCATAACATGGGTGTGGTGAGAGCAAGAGCAGCTCTTTGCGCGGACACGTGCCTGGGCCAAGCCCAGGACAAATCTCCACTTCCTCTAGTCCTCACAGCGCCCCTATGACGCGGGTGCTGTTATTGTCCCCGATTTACAGATGGGGAAACTGAGGGTCAGACAGGACAAGGGAGTTGTTCAATGTTGTGCAGTCAGCGACGTACCCAACTTCCTCCCCATACTCCAGAGGTCCAGGATTCTGCAAACAAGGTCCCCTGAGAGTTTGGGGGGATGTGGCTCCAGCTGGCGGGTCGGGGTACAGTCCGTCCTTCCTGAGCCAGCGCAGTTCCCACAGCCTGAGGCATCCGGGGGTCTTGAGGACTGTGAGAAAGTCTCCACAGGAAATGAGAGCCGGGAGCAGCTGGGCCCCTTCCGAAGACAAGGACTAGCCGCCCAGAGCCTGAGGAGGCCGAACAGGCTGGACCCACCACAGCCCCCTCCCCTGGTGGGTAATCACTACCAGATGCCCAGCAGCTGACGTCACTCTGCAGGGCTGAGAGGGTCGTGGGACTCTGGGGAGTGCTGGGAATTCTTGGACCAGAGTCAACATTCCAAAAGGAAATGGGGGGGGGGAGATGGTTCTGGGCCTGTTCTCAGTGCCTGGCACAAGGCTGGGTGTCCTCAGCTCTCCTGTGGGGTGCCACCATCTCCAAATCTCCCTCTGAACAGCCCTGAGAGTGGGGGTGGAGGGGCCTGGGTCTCTGTGATCTGGCAGGGAGGAAAGGACGCTTGGGTGTGACACTTTACAATGAGTAGAACTGCATTCAAACCCTCCTCAAAGGAGAGGTCCTCATAAAACATAAGTCAGAGTGAGGCCCTCTTCTGTTCAAGGCCAGCGATGGCTGCATCTCCCTGGGTCAAAGCCAGGTCCTTGCCGGGCCTTCCAGGCCTTCATTATCTGAACCCGTTTCCTCTCTGGCCTCGCCTCCCACTACTCCACTCCCAGCCCCCCATCCTCATCTCCTCCAGCCACTGTGGGTGCCAAAGACATGCCAAGGACGCTCCTACCTCAGGGCCATTGTACCTGCTGTTCCCTTGGTCTGGCACACTCTTCCCCAGATATCAAGAGGGTTTGTTCCCTCCTCCCTTTGTTCAAATATCACCCTAAAGAGACCATTTTCCTGGCTAACTTTCCTAAATCGCTACCACCAGACACTCCCCGGCTGCAACCAATTCCCCTAACTGGTTTCAGTATTTCTCCCAGCACTTCTTTCATGACCAAATAATGCCTCGTCTTATCGTGTCTCCCCCACACTGGAATGGGCCTCCATGATAGCACGGCTTTGTCTGCTGTACTCACTGCTGTCTCCCCAAAACTGGCCAGAGTGTCTAGGGCATAGCTGCATCACAGTAAATATTAAAGTGAATGAAATTCCAACTCACCTAAATGTGTCATCTCAAGCAAGTTATTAACCTCACAAAAACTCAGTGTCTGCATCTGTAAAATGAGCCCCCATTATCTCCCTTCCAGGGGCTTATGGGAGGTCATTTAAGTAACACAGAAATGGCTTTGAGATTTGTACTTGGCAGGAGCTGAAATGTGGCCTAGTGAGCTGGGGGTTGGTCAAGCCTGGGTTCAAATCTAGGCTCTGACACTTAATCTCTCTGTGACCCCAGGAAAATCCCTTCCCCTCTCTGAGTCTCGGTCTCCTCACTAGCAAAATGAAGCAAGTAGAGGTTCCCCTTCACATGGCCAGCACCTGTGGGGTCCTCCAGGCAGGGTCTGGCCAGTTGTGAGCCAGATCTTGACCACCTCTTGGAGGACGCTGGCCTGACAGTTCCTGTGTGCAGGCAGGGGTGTGGGTGGAAGGTGTTGGGGTCTCCTTCCTTCACTGGGCCTCCCCTTCCTCCTCCTTAACACAGACTGAAGGGAAGGGTGTCAGGGAAGGGAAGGGTCTCCGGACCTGCTATTTCCCTGCAGAAGGCTGAGGTGCCGGGAGGAGGGGGGTGGGTAGGGTGAGGAAAGGCTGGTGTTCTCCTTTCTGGGAGCTAAAGGCCCTTCAGCCCCTGTGCTCCTGGCCCCTCCTCCCTCCTTCCTCCTCATCTCCCATGATCTCAGCAGGGACGGGGCATCAGGAAACTCCTGCAGCCTCACCTCTTCCCCTTCCTTCCTTCTGCTCCAGGTGCACCCTGCCTCCCAGGGGGTAGGGGAGGGACGCCATCTACCTCAGCTCAGACCATTCCCTGAGCAGCCACTGAGATGACCCCCTTGGGACACTTGGCAATGGAGCCCCAGTCTTACTCAGTGGCTATTATCAAATACCCTCCTCTCCAAACTGTATGTATCATCAGAGACCATTCCAGTCCCATCTGGGCTGTCGGGAGATTGAGGCCCAGAGTAGGACAGAGCAAATCTGAGATCATACAGGCAAAGCAGCTCCCCAGAACACAGGACTAGGTTTTGGGGGCTCCTGGAAATAACATTTAATTCCTGGCCTCCTGCTTGGCCTGGAGGGCAAGTGGGACCCTGGGTCTCAGGACACCAGGAGGGGCCTCAATCCGATCTGCTAACCCCACCCCTCTCGGGACCCTTGGACACTTTAGATGATTGGGAGAATGGAAGGCAGTCTCTCTATTTCCTCTGCCAGCTATAGGCCAGGCCGGATGCCAGAGGCACTGCCAGGACAACCAGGGCCCCTGCCCACGGGGAGGAAGTCTGGGTCCTAGACTTGACATCCTCAAAGTTTCTCAGGACCGTCCTTTCCAGAGACCCCGGCCCTATTGGAGGGGAACGGGCTGCCCATCCTTTAAGGGCACGAGCTAGGAAGGTGGAGTTCTAACCTTCTATACTATCACAAACCGGCAAGTAAATCTCTATTTCCTCATCTGTAAATGGGGATGATAATTGTGCCCCTCTTCTGGGGCTGTTGTGAGGAGTAAATGCCCAACCTATGCGAGGACAGGACAGGGACAGAATTACACCAAAAGGAAGCTTAAAAGTCCCTGATGCTAAGGGCATCCTGCTTTGTTGGGTGCCCCAAGGGCACTGATTTCCCCTGGAACCACTCCCCGCCTGGCAGGCCCTCCTCTGGCCCAGCTCGGTCACTCACCCTCTGGGTCCCAGTGCAGGGCATCTTCGTCCCACTGCAGTCATGGTTCCCCGCGGTCACTGCCTGCAGCCTGGACACCTCCTCAGCCCGACGGCTCCCGCCTTTCTCAGGCCACGGAGCTGTGGAGCTCAGGGCCGTACTCCGGGGGCGGAGCCTGACCTGTAGACCACGCCCCCGACACGCCCCTCGCCCTTGGGCGGGGGCCGCTCCACAGCCTACACTCCCCGCCGGGAAGGACACGCCCCTCTTCGAGCACGCCCCTCCGCCTCCTGTCTCGCTCCGCCCTTTCCCCCCCATCTGTCCATGTCCGGGGCCCAGGAGGCCACGCCCCCCGAGCGCACCCTTCCTCCTCCGCCCGCCCCGTTCCAACGCCCGCCTCCCCCGACAGTGCGCCGAGCGGCCTGGAAAGGCCACGCCCCTAGACACGCCCCTCCACGCGCCCCGCTCCAGCAAATACCCAATACACATCTCAGACCTTAGGATGCCTCAGAACGGTCCAGAACCGACCCGGCCCTCTCCCTTACATACAATCCTTGCTCCTCCACGCCCAAGTAGGGCTGAACTAAGGAGGGGGATGGCAGAAGAAGCCTGGGGCCATTAGAGACGAAGGAAAAGCACTTACACTTTGTGGTGTGCCAAGCCCTGGGCTAAGATTTTACAAGTCCTGTATGTTATTCTTGAATTCTCCTCACTGCCCTACAGGGTAGGTGCTCTCATTATGCCCTTCTATCAGACGAGGAACCTGAGGCTCAGAGAAGGGAACAGACTTATCCAAGGTCATGCAGTCAGTACGAGGCAGAGTCTGGGCTGGATTCATTCTGCAGCTTTACAAAGTCTTTCTCCCCATTGAACGGAGGTCTAGACACAATTACCCCAGCACACCGAAGCTGTGCTTGGTGTCTCGGGGAAAAGCCATTGAAGGGAGGTCCCAGAACCAGCCTTAGAGTTATTTTTGCTCAGCTGGGGTTTTTTCCTCTTTATTTCAAGAAGCGCATCTGACGGCTGTGGTTTAGACACAGGCTGTGAGGGTTGAAAAGCTGGAGACTGCTATGGTTGGGATTGTGAGGGTCTCCGCTGTAGGGCTTCCAAGGTGGTGGATACAATGTGAGAGGTGAGTGTGTAGCCACAGGAGGCAGGCAGTTTTCTGCTCAAATCCAGCTCTGCCTGGATGAGTCTCAGTTTCCCCGTCTGTAAGATGGGGCTAATGACAGAGGCTTTTGCAGAGTCGTCTGGGAGTAACATTGGTTTTGACACCCAGTAGAATGGGTGCGTCTTAAATGGGAGCTAGGGTCCTATCATCACTATTTGTATTTTACATGAACTCAACTCAAACCAAAGTAACCAAGTTAAGTGGCAACCAGGGGGGCAGTGTTGCTCAGCAAAACTAAAGGTGGTGATTTGGGTGTGGGGGCTCTGGGCAGGGACCCAGCGATTGAGCTTGGCACCCAACCAGCCGCCGAGGGCCCCTGCTGGAGGCTGCCTAGGGCAAGTCAGGTGGGTCTTAGTTCAGATCCCACTTTGTCATTTGCCAGATGTGCAATCGGACGGCGGCAGATGACTTCCCTCTCTGAATCTCAACTTCCTTGTCCATCATACAGAAACGACAGACTCCCCCAACCCCCAACCAGGTTTGTTTTGTTTTGTTTTCTGAGAATTAATTGCAAGTGAAGGACGAAGCACAGTGCCTGGTCTGTAGTAAGCACTTGGTTAACGTGTAGGGGGTTTTGTCCACCCCACCCCCGCCCCCGGCCATGTATGTGTCGGGAGGGTCCTCTCTGGGCTCTATTGGCAGGAGGTTTGGAGACACCATTCATACAGGTCCCACCCTCCCCCTCCCCTGGTGGGCATCTACCTTTCTGGAGGCACATTCCTGGAGGCTCTTTCTTCTTTTCTGTCTGCCCTGGGATCCTCAGGCTTTTCCGTGGGGCCCATTGCCGAAGGGTTGGGTCGCACTGGTGGGGTGTCCTCCTGGGGGACACTGGTCCCCACCACCACCTCCTTGGCTGCCTTTAAGCCTGGAGGGTCGGGCAGACCTTGGGGCACCAAGTGGGGTTCTGGGGCCACCTCCTTGGTCTTCCGGCTAGCCTGTTGGTCCCGAGACTTCCTGGTGCTGAGACGAGGCATGGTGCCCATGTGGCTGTACATGTCACTGGAGCGGGCATAGGCCGGGGGGCTTTTGGGGACAGTGACCATGTCATCCTGTGTAGCCTCAAAGGGGTCAGGCTCCAGATGGGCCCCGAAACTGAGGGTGGTCGAGGACCGTTTCAGAGTGAAGGACCGAGGGAGGTTGGAGAGACTCCCGAGGCCCTTGAACTTGAAGAACTCTGGCAGGGGGGAAAAGGAGGAAAAGGAGTTAATATCAGCAGCAATAATAATAACAGTAAAAAACACACGTCACTCCTCCTATTGAGGGTTCAGGGAGGGTCAGGGCTTCACAGATGTCCCCCTTGTTATGGTATAACCTGGCAGCTCTAGCGTCCCGGAGCCCTGGGTTTCAGTCCCTTCTCTTGCACATCCTAGCTGTGTGACCTTAGGCAAGTCGCTTGACCTTTCTGAGCGCCATTCTCCACATCAGCAAAACAGACTGTAGTACCCACCTCCTGTGGGCAGCAGGAGGACTGAAAGAAAGCTCGTAAATAACATAATAGCCCCCCCCAAGTCATGGAGATAATGATGGAGATCACAGTAAATGCCTCTGGTTGGTCAGATACGCTTCAAGCATCAATTCCCAGCACAGTTCAATGGCACAAGTTTAATTTCCCTTTTTCCAGATGACGAAGTGCAGGTTAGAGCAGTGGAAGGAACTGCCCCAGGTGGCAAAACCAGCAAGTGAAGCGCATTTGTGTGAATGGGGGGAGGAAGGGCAGGGAGGAGGGTGTGTTTGAGCACCTGGGGCGGAGGGGGTTGTTGGGAGCCTGGGGGGCCCACTCTGAGGTTCTGTCCTTCCTGTCAGCTGAGCGCATGGTCCTGACTCAAGCGGCTGGGCTCGGGTGATACCATCTCCTCATTTCCGCAGGGGTGCATGTGAGTTCCCTCCGCCCCGCCCCCCCGCTGTGGGACTGCCCCTCCCCGAAGCCACCACCATCTGACAACCCTATGGCCTCCAGATGAGCGAAAAGGGAAAACCCTGGCATTTTCACTTCCTGGGCACTCTCAGCCTCCTCAGGTCCTCACCACCATGTTGGAATATATGGGTAGGATGCCCCCATTGATGAGAGAGGACACTGAGGCCCAGAGAGGGGAGGGACTTGCCCAGGGTCACACAGCAGGGCTGAGCCTGGATGGGGGTTGGGGCTCTGGATTGCTGGGGTCAGTGTTCTGGGGCTTTCTTCCCAGCCAAGCCTACTCCCTACTTGGTCTTAGCCTCTGCCTTCTGACAAACACTGTCAGAAAATTCTGATGCTCTGCTCTTGGAAAGCTATGCCATGGGCCAGAAAGGGGGACCAAGAACTGCCGTCTCCTGGGCACCGGGGACGGAAGGGGGGGTGTCTGGAGAAACAGTAGTGGGACAGGGAGGGAAACTGAGGCCCGAATTCAGGGACATGGCATTGAGCCCTGCTCTGAAGCCCTATGTGATCTCAGACAAGCCTCTGGACCCCAGTATTTTCATCTGCGGGATGAGGTCATAATCCTGGCCCTAGACACCGGGCCCCTCCCAGCCCCACGCCGGCACACGGAAGGACTCAAGCGAAGCAGAAGTTTGCTGAGGCCAGGAGGGGACCGACCTGGAGAAATAGAGCCTTGGTGGGTGTGATCCCTCCTCGAGTCCCAGCGTCACTGCTGCCGGGGACACGGTACAGCATCCCACAGCACCCCCCCCACTCCAGCCCCAGGAGCTCCCAACCCAGCAGCCCCCGGTACCGCCCCATGTGAACCAGTCCCAGAGTCAGGGCGTGGAATGTGTGGAGGTCTTCCCTGGCCCACCCATGGGGTCCAAGAACACCGGAGATGGACACAGACGAATGCAGGGACAGAGAAACAGAGATGGGCAGAGTCAGAGACGGGAAGCAGAGCTGGAGAGCCAAACCAGCTGGAGACAGAGAGAGCTACCGGGCCAGAGTGATGGGGGGCTGGAGACAAGGAACCCAGAAGCAGGGAGCTCCGGAGAGGGGCAGAGACGGACAGAAAGAGAAACGGAAATGTGACCGTGATAAAGAAGCAATGCCCAGAGAGGCTGAGCTGGACAGACAGACAGAGGGATGAAGGGCGGTGCAAAGGGCACCCCGCACTCACTGAACTTTCTGCTGCCTTTCTTGGGCCCCTCTGTCATCTTGGCAGGTCGTGCAAAGCCCCTGGCTGGTGGGCAAGTGGCCGCTAGCAGCTTGGGACATCGATGTTGAGGTTCCTCCCTCACCTCCCCTTCCCCTTTCTCACACCCTCTCACTCGCTTCCTCTGTGTATTTTTAAACCAGTGAAACTCCCACAGCTCCACCCTCCCCATCCTCTCCACAGGGGGCGGGGGCCAGGGCCTCCCCCATTCTGGGTCCCTGTGGGCTGCCTCCTTGGCCTTGGCTGGAGGGGGGCAGGGGGCAGACCATAAGCCCATGGGACCTGGAGGGCCCGGGAGACAAACCACAGACCCGGGGAATGGAGCCTGCTGGGCGGGGGGCTGTCAGGGGTCTGACCAGCGGCTGGAAGGGTGCCGGGAGTCAGGCCTGCCCACAAGGCAGTTTGTCCTAAGCCTCAGTGTCTGGGGGAAGGGCTGGCAGCAGCGAAGAGTGCTGTGGTTAGGCCTGGGGCCCTGGACCACCCAAACCCAGTTCTAGCCTTGGCTGGCTACTTTGTCACCGTGTGATCCTGGCTAGGCCACTGACCTCCCTGAGCCTCACCGTGAGCAGGGGGCATTTGCCACGCCTACCTCACAGGATCCAGGGCTTGGTGCACAGCCTGGCACAGCATGGGTGCCCACCAAGGCCGGATCCCTCCTTCTTAAGGCGGTGGGGACGCGGTGATAATTTGGCCCAGCATACCCATTGTACAGACTTGGGGGGACTGAAGCACAGACAGGCAGAGGGCATGTCCCAGTTCATATGACAGGTCGATGGCACAGACTAGGTTACATCTCCCCCTTTAGGTCCCTTAGCCCACAGCCGGGTGCTTTTCCACCATACGTGTGTGTGTGTGTGTGTGTGTGTGTGTGTGTGTGTGTACTGTGGGTCTTGCTCACGTGGGCAGGACAGAGATGAGGAAATGAAACTCCCCTACTCAGGTTGTCCCAGACACCTGCGGAGGCTGTCAGCAGCAGCTGGGCTTGAGGGGGCCGCCAGCTCAGGGGTTTCGAATCCCAGCTCTGTGTACTGCAAGCAAGTTACTGCTGCCTCCGAAGCCCCGGTCACCTGTTCTCTAGAAAGGGGACAAATGCAAGGGACACAGTTAACTCACAGGGACTCCAGCATGATTGGACATGATTATCGGGCAACCAAGCCTATGAGAGAGGGGAGAGGGAGTCCAGGGTCAGTTGGGGCCCTTCTAGTGTGTTCTGATCACTTAGTACATTCCAGCCAGAGAGCTCAGTCCTCTTGTCCTAGGAGGTAAAAGTTGTTTCTCTTGTCCCCATTTTACAGATGGGGAAACTGAGCTGCTGTACCCCCTCACCCGCCACCAAATTCGGGTTACCTGGAATTAGGACCTGCTTGTCCAGCTATGGAGCCTGAGGTCCTGACTTCTACTCCTCTGGCTCCTGAGCTCCCCCTCACCCCTGGCAGCTGGATGCTGGGCCCTGGTAGGGGAAGCATCTGACAGAACTTTCTTAATGGGACGATGGGGAACCTAAGGCCCTGAAGGGAAAAGGGACACAGCCTATGAGACCAAGACACAGGGTCCTGCTCCCAGACAGACCTGGATGGAACCAATGTACAAAGTTCAGATGAAAGGATGGGGTTTCTGGGTCATGGACTTGGGAAGAAAAGGTCCTTCCACTGAGTCCTGATCATGAGCCAGGCATGGAGTTGAAAGCCTCCACCGATCATCCACTGAGTCCCTTCAACAGACCTGTGAGGTGAATGTTGGTGCTGTCCCATTTTACAGATGAGTAAACTGAGGCTGAAGAGGAGCAGAGAATAGACAGACACCCAGGTGTCCTAGCCTCCAGGCCCGTGCTCCCTCTCACCTCCAGTTGTCAGAAGAGAGAGGAGGGCCTGCAGCCTGGAGGTAGCTAGGGGTCTTCCTCACAGAAGCGGAAGGTGGGTCCCCTGGCTTTCCTCCTGGGAGGCAGTCCCAGTGACTTGGGCTGAGTGCTGGGTTTCTGGCACTCCCCACTTACTGTGTGACCCTTTGCGAGACACTTTACCTCTTTGGGACTCAGTTTGTATCCGTGAAATGGGGTCACAGGCACTCTCATTTCCAGGGGTTGTTGGGAGGATGAAAGGAGCAAACGTTGGCCCAGGTTAGCCCGCTGTGGCCTCGGCAGGCCCTGGGGGTTGTTGCTGAGGGATGGGGGTGCTTCAGGCTGGGGGTGGGGTGCATATGGGCACAGGCCCAGAAGACCCCAGGGGAGAGCTCACGGTCTGAGAGAGCCGGGAGCCCCCGGCCGTGCCGAGGCTGTGTTGCTGCGGCTTGGGAGCGCTAGGCCAGTCCTGCTGTTGGCCTGGGCGCCAGGGCAGTGGCCGCGTCCCTGGGAGAATGAATGGGGCTCAGTGTGGCGGCTCCGCTGAGCTCAGAGCCCCCTTTGTGCTGCCTTGAGTGGCCGTTGGGAGTGCGGCTGGGGACCTGCTGGCGGGTGGCTGTCCCGCAGGCCCTCCTCAGCCTGCGTTGGAGGCCAGCCCGGAGCAGGCAGCTCGTGTGCTCCCGGCCAGCCCTGTGCATACAAGTGCTTTCCTGCCTTCAGGCCTCAGCTTCGGCTGGACCCACACCCGCAAAGCCGCTCTTCCTGCCCACCCCCCCCCACAACTGGCTGCAAGTTTTGCCTCCATTGAGTGGCCCCAGCTCTAGACTGAGCCATAGTGCCCTAGGGAACCCTGCTCTGGTTTCTGTCCCCTCCGTCCTGCCCCTTTCCCCCAGTCTGCGACTCAGTTGCCTGCCGTTTGGCCACGTACTATTAGGGATCAGAATCCTTCGACTTCATAGTCAAAGGCACTGGGCCCAGACAAACCCAAGTTCAGATCCCATGTGTAGGACCGAGGGTAAGTCATGTCATCTTGCTGAGCCTTGTTTTTCACTTCAGCCAAATGGGACAAACACAACATCCCTCCCATGATCCTGTGGCAGTGAAATAAAACACTTATACCATGAGTATTATCCACAGTGCATTCACTTGCATCTTTATTTGCATGTTCCAGACAGACCTCCATAACCATATTGGCCCCATGCCCTAGACTGTAGGTCTCTGTCTTTTCCGGGCTTGACCCAGTTGTCTGGTATTGGGGGTTGTGTAGGCTGGTGGTAAATGACCCTGGGCTTTGTCTGTTGTCATTGTTTAATTTTAAGTAGGCTCCATGCCCAATGTGGGGCTTTAACTTACAACCCTGAGATCAAGGGTCGCATGCTCTACCCACTGAGCAGCCAGGTGCCTCGACCCTGGGCTTAGAAAGCAGAGACCTGGCTTTGAATCCCAGCTCCATAGCTTCCTGGCTGTGTGGCCTCGGGCAGGCCACATCACTACTCTGAGCCTCAGTTTCCTCTTCTGTAACTTGGGCCCAATAGAGCAATCTCCTAAGAGGGGCCTTGGAAAGCTCCAGGGAAATGACACATATCAGCACAGGCTGAGTACAGAGTTAGCACGCAGCTGGTGTGGGCAGAATGTCCATGGGGTACAGGGCCGCAACCATCACACTGCCACCCTCTGTCTGGTCCCTCTGTATCCAGTGCCCCTTTGTCTCCTGGGACATACCAGCAGCTAGGAGCAGCCCACCCATGAGCCTGTCTTCTTCTCTCTATAGGTTCCAACCCTGTCCCTGCTCAGGAGAGGAAAATAGAAGACCTGGGACAGAGCCAAACAGCTGGCCAGTACCCCCTCTTCTAGTCTGTGCCTCAGTTTCCCTAACTGTTCATTGGTAGCAGGACCAGAGGCTCTCACAGAGTCTGGTCAGTCAGTCAGCCAACATTTACTGAGTCCTGGCCACACGCCTGGCTTGGCCAGCTTAGCTGATTCAGGGAAGCAGGAAACATTTTCCTCAAACCAGCAAATCAGAAGTGAGAGTCAGTGAGAAATCCTTTCCAGCTAGGACCTAATTTCTTCACACTTCCACCTGGATGATCTGGGGCCCCATGGTGGGGCTGCACGGGCAGCCTTCTGAAGGGCTCCTGACTGCTTCTGCCAGGGAGGGCCGAGGGCCCGAAGCTCTGACGGAAAGTGACTGGCGGATGTCGGGGTTCAGGCCAGGGATGGTGGGGTAGAGGTGACAACATCACCGGAACATCTGCTGAGGCCTCTGCCCACAGGATGTGACTTAGGGAGAGCTCGTGGGAAATAGGCCAGGGCCCCAGCCTGAGAGTCTGATGGTGGAGGCCACCCCAAACCATGAAACACCCCCATACTACCATCCCCTCCCACACATCCCATGAGCATCCAGGACGCTGCTGTGCCCTGCCTGTGCCCTAGCTCTGCCCCCAGTCCAGATGGGTGGAGTCCTGACATGACTAAGTGCTCTGGGTTTGTGCCAGATTAACCTGGTTCAAATTCCAGTGTGGCTGCTGGCCAGCTATTTGACCCTGGCCCAGCGATGTCCCCTCTGCGAGCCAGTGTCCTTACATGTACAGTCGAGGGGATAATAGTACCTACCTCATATAGCTCAGTGATAATGAGATAATTCTCAGAAAGTGCGGAATGTATGGCTTGAACCATTTATTTTCCCTCAACAAATTGTAATTACTACAATTAATATTGTTCTTTCTCTCCTTGCGCCCCCCACCCCCAGTTTGGCCAATGGCCTCCCTGCTTCTACATTGTACCCATGAAGCTGACCCCACATCGCTCCCTGATATGTCTCGTGACTGCCTAAAACCCTCGATGGCCTCACACTGCCCTCAGGAGGGGGCTCCCTGCTGCTCCCCTGATCCTTGGCGCGGCCCTGTGTGGCAAGGCGCTCTCCCAGAACAGGGTCTCTTGGGACACCAGGGTCCTAAGAACTGCTTCCTCCTACAAGGAGGCTGCAAGGCCAGGTCATGAGGGGTAAGGGCTGCTGGGCCACCCTGAGGACTTCCTACAGGGAGACAGGTAACAGGTGCAATGAGGAGCACAGCCGCAAAGGTGAGAAGGTCCAAGGGGTTAGCAAAGCCCAGAAGGGGGATTCCTGGGAGAGAGCTGGAAAGAGCCTCAAATGTTTGTGTTTTCCTGAAAGATAGTGGGGGAGGGAAATACAGGCAGACCCCATTTTAGAAGGACTGGAAGGTGCTGTGAAAGGGACAGATGGAGAGGCCAGACTGCGAAGACCAGGACTCAGGACCTATCTGCAGAGGGCTGGGGAGGAGGGACACATTGAAGCAGGGCAGAGGTGGTAGAAAGCCCAGCTTTGTTGTGGGTTGATTGTTGAGTAGAGCTGGAGGAAGAATCTAGAGGCTCGTGGAGCCGGGAAGATATCAGGGAAATGCTGGGGAAGGGCTGGAATGGGGGAAGGGGGCATAGGGTCAGGGAAGGAGATGGGTGGTGGCCTTGGTGCCTGGCATAGGGGCAGCAGGTCTCAAACAGCACCATGGCTACACCCTTAGCCAGACTGTAAATAGCCTGACTCAGAAGAATCCTCAGAATCAGAGAGACCAGGTTCCAGTCCCAGCGCTGTTACTCTGTGACCTTGGACAAATGACCTCACCTCCCCGAACCTCAATGCCCTCTTCTGTAAAATGGGATAGTTAACCTGCCGATGGGGCGGTTTATTCAGGATTCAGCAGGATTCAGCTAGCATTCACCCAGAACCCCTGTGTGCTCAGGGGTTCTGGGCAAATGCTAGCCATTTTTGCGATTACTGACCCGGGGTTGACCAGCTCGGGCGCAGGTCAGCGGGGCTGGGACTCCTGTGGGTTCCATCCCTGCCTCCCACAAAACAGGGGGTCCAGGGCTGGAAGGTGCGGGCGTTGCTCGCTCGCCGCCTCCAGTGTCGCCGCGCCCCCTAGCGGCCGTCGGTTGCCATGTCAACGGCGGGTGGCTGGGGCCCGGGAAGGCGGCGGCGGGGGCCGTTCTCTCCTCCCAGGACCGGAGGCCGCTCCCTCGGCGCCTCCCGCCTTCGCCTGTGGAAGGGCACTCCGAGCCGGGGAGGAGAGGGCTCTGCGCGGCAGCTGACATGTGGGGGTAAACTGAGGCACGCGGCAAAGCGCCCCGCAGCCAGGTGTCGAGCGCGGGGCCCCACCTCCGAAGGCGGAGGAGGGGCCGCGGGCGGTGACGCGCCGAGGGCG
>LNAC01000009.1:3192659-3205039 GCA_002007465.1 Ailurus styani | reverse complement strand
GGCGGCTGGGGGCGGCGGCGGCGGCGGCGGCGGCGGCGGCGCGCTGGAGGCGGCCATGGCAAAGCAATACGACTCGGTGGAGTGCCCCTTTTGTGATGAGGTGACCAAGTATGAGAAGCTCGCTAAGATCGGCCAAGGCACCTTCGGGTAAGGCTGCGGCCCGGGGGGACCGGGAACCCTGGGCCTGCACCCCTCAGGGCTGTCGTCGGGATTCCCAGGGCCGGGCCCAAGGGGGTCGGGAAGCCCCTGAGCACCAAACGTGTCCCCTGGTCTCGCTAGGCCGCGCCGCAGCCCGCCAGGCCCTGACGGAGCCGGCTGGCGGGGAGGAGCCTGAGGCCCGTGATGGGGGGCGGGGAGGGGTTACAGAGAGGAGCCTGTGAGGGGAGCGGGCTCTCCGAGAGACGCCTGGGTGAGGAGACTGAGGGAGGGAAGTAGAGGCTCCGAGAAGGACCGCGGATAGCGGGTGGCAGGGTAAGGGAGTGCTCTGGGTCCCCGGCCCAGCCCCGCCCGGGGAATCCCTTTTTGCTGCCCTCCTCCTCTGGTGGGGGAGGGGCGGGCCGTGCAGAAACGGCCTGATGAAACCTCTTGGGTCCCCCTCTCGGCCTGCAGGGAGGTATTTAAGGCAAAGCACCGTAAGACCGGCAAAAAGGTGGCTCTGAAGAAAGTGCTGATGGAGAACGAGAAGGAGGGGGTGAGTATGGGTCGGGTGGGCGGGCCTGCCAGCTCCCCTGGGCACGGGGTTGGGTTTCCAGCCTGCTGCTGCTAGGGCTCTCGCCTGGAGAATTAGTGTGTGCGTGTGTGTGTGTGTGTGGGGGTAGCTTGGGAATTTCTGTGTTCCAGGGAATTTGACTTCTAAATTGAAATTTTTTTATTCAAATGTTCTAGAGCATTTGGTATTTCATTCTTAGGTAAATATGGTTGGGGCCAGGAGGGGGAGCTCATGCTTGCAGAGCTCGCCTGGGTTCCTGAAGTTAGGAAGCCTTTAAACAGTCCTTAAACACTGTTTCCTTAGCATTTGTTTTGTGTAAGGTAAAAAGAAATCGCACGCAATGACTTTAAGAGGGTGGCTGGTACTCGGTTGAAAAGGAGAAGTCCCCCTCCTGTACCTCACCTCAGCCCTAGGCCAGCTTCCCAGAGACTTGCTTCTTAGCAAGGACATTTCTTTAAATAGCTGTTTTTGTTACCACCTAGTAAAATATAGGCATAGAGCTAAAATTTAAAAGTTGTCGAAGAAACTGTGGAGCATTTAGTGACTGGTAGTGAAGCGTGTGTGTCAGGTCCCACTGTTTCGGTTTATTGTCTCAAACCCAGTCCTTGAGGGGCATGTACTACTCTTACACCCATTTTACAGGTAAAACATCTGAGGTGGCTGATTTCAGAGCCCATGACTGTACTCTTTTTCCCCACCCATGTCTCTTACGGACCCCATGGGTTGTTTGTTGGTCTGTATTCACTCACTCACCTCTGACTCTCTCTGTCTTTATCCCACCCAGTTCCCCATTACAGCCTTGCGGGAAATCAAGATTCTCCAACTTCTAAAACACGAGAATGTGGTCAACTTGATTGAGATCTGTCGAACCAAAGGTAAGTGGCCTGGATCTTGCCCCCATTTCCAGATGGGGAAGATGAGACTTACAGCCTAAGGCTTTGTTTGCAAAGTTGGAAGTGGACACACCTAAATTGCCTCTTCTTAACCCAGACACACCAACTGTGACTGCTCTCTCGGGTCCCTTCATCGTAGCTGTTGCTGCCCCAGGGCCTGCCCCAGCACCCGGCCCAGAGGAGGCACTCAGGAAATAGTTTTCCAGTGAAGGAATGCATAGCCGGATATCCGAGTGTCCACGGGTTGGAGGGGGAGAAGCTGGTTGTGGGAAAATGAGTTGCACGTGGGATTTTTTACTTTATTTTTCTCACTCCCTCCCCCCATTCTTCCCATCTCAGCTTCCCCCTATAACCGCTGCAAAGGCAGTATATACCTAGTGTTTGACTTCTGCGAGCATGACCTTGCTGGGCTGCTGAGCAATGTCTTAGTCAAGTTCACACTGTCCGAGATCAAGAAGGTCATGCAGATGTTGCTCAACGGCCTCTACTACATCCACAGAAACAAGGTGGGGGTCAGAGTGGGGAAAGAGGGACCGAGGCTTGGGTTGGCCTAGGCTCCCACTGCTGGGTGGATGTGACTGAAGGGCCCTGGAGACCTGATTGAGCCCTCTCACACTTCTGCAGATCCTGCACAGGGACATGAAGGCAGCTAATGTGCTCATCACTCGCGATGGGGTTCTGAAGCTGGCAGACTTTGGGCTGGCCCGGGCCTTCAGCCTGGCCAAGAACAGCCAGCCCAACCGGTATACCAACCGTGTGGTGACACTCTGGTACCGGCCCCCGGAGCTGTTGCTCGGTGAGGACTCCCGAGCGGGCGGAGGGGGGCAGGGGCTGGGCACTGACCCGGCCTCAGTCCCCCACTGCCTGGGCTTCTTGAGCCGCCGGCCCCGGGGCATTGCGTCTCAGGAGGCCCTCGGGCTCAAGGGGCCCTCCTGGTGCGCTCTTCTTCCCAGGGGAGCGGGACTACGGCCCCCCCATTGACCTGTGGGGTGCTGGGTGCATCATGGCGGAGATGTGGACCCGCAGCCCTATCATGCAGGGCAACACCGAGCAGCACCAGCTTGCCCTCATCAGCCAGCTCTGTGGCTCCATCACCCCTGAGGTGCGTGGCCAGGCTGCCTGGGCCCCTGGGCCCCGCAGGCTGCAGAGATCCGGAAGTCCTCCTGGCACGGGAGGAGTGGGGAGTGGAATAGAAGGAAAGCTCTGGAGAGGTGGCTGGTGGTGGGACAGGGCCTGCTCTGGAGAGCCACATGGGCTATGCTTGAGTCTCGCCCCCACCACGGATCGTGGCCTTGGGGAGGGCATTTGAATCGCTCACCTCAGAGCAGAGTTTCTCTTCTGTGAAACAACCATGCCTGTGTCAGGCTTGGTGGACGTATTCCAGGTGACTGGCACTTGGTGTGTGCCAGATACGTGGTCACTGCTGCTTTTACCTTGGAGAGGTCAAGTTCACCCTCCAGGGGTGGTCCGGGAGCATCCGATTGGAGAAGTTTTAGTCCCTTCGGGTGCCTAACCAGGGGACAAGTCATGCACCGCTCCCCCCTCCCCCGAATTAACACCACCTTCTCGCCACGCCTCCTACACAGGTGTGGCCCAACGTGGACAAGTACGAGCTGTTTGAGAAGCTGGACCTGGTTAAGGGCCAGAAACGGAAGGTGAAGGACAGGCTGAAGGCCTACGTGCGGGACCCCTACGCGCTGGATCTCATCGACAAGCTGCTGGTGCTGGACCCCGCACAGCGCATCGACAGTGACGATGCCCTCAACCATGACTTCTTCTGGTCTGACCCCATGCCCTCGGATCTCAAGGGCATGCTCTCCACGCACCTGACGTCCATGTTCGAGTATCTGGCGCCGCCACGCCGGAAGGGCAGCCAGATCACGCAGCAGTCCACCAACCAGAGCCGCAATCCTGCCACCACCAACCAGACGGAGTTTGAGCGCGTCTTCTGAGGGCCGGCTGCCCGCACTTTGCGTTAGAGCGGTTTTATTTTTCCCTTCTGCTTTGTGACTTGCGTTGTGGAGATGATGGGGCATTTGAGTTTTCTCTAGTGCTTATTTTATTTCATCCCCACTCCGGGCACTGGGAACGCCAGCTGAGTGGACTGGAGGAAAGCTTTGGCTGAAAGTCCAGGAGGGCACTGGGGTGCCTCGCCTTGTTCCCTGGCTTTCCAGATGCTGCCCAGAGGGTCTCCATTTACCTTCAGACAGGAATGGGGTGGGAGGAGAGGCACACCCCACCAGTGACTTTCTAAAGAGAGTTCCCGGCGTGGTAGGAGGAAGGGACAGGTCCCTCGCCTGTCGCCAGCCCTCCTCTCAGGATGAGAAACGTGTGTGGGGGACAGAGCCAGCCCCAGGAGTGGGCTGCTCTTGGCCAACCCTCAGAAGCCCCGGGGCTGGCAAAAACTTGGTTTCTTCAATAGAGAATTTTATCATGTTTCTTTTGCTCAGTTTGGAGACATTCTTGGACACAGTTTGGTCAGTTATAATTAAAGTTGACTTTTTTTTTCAGTAAGTGGCTACTTGCTGTGTTCTGTGTTCACACCCCCAGCTCTGCACCCTGTGGCCAGCACATTGGGCCTCACGATTGGGATTGATTTGTCAAGTCTTGATTCTTTTCTTCATCACAGTTCATGTCCCCGGATATAATTGTGGAGGACTATTTTTTCTTTTCCTTTGAGTACCTTCCAGAACACTTGTCCTGCTCCTCCAAAGAGCAGGCGCCATGATGCTGCCTTGCTGCTGTCCACTCAGTGTCCAAGGGAGAAGGAAGACAGATGAGACAGGGTCTCATTCCCCCCGAGAGGGAGCTGGGGAGGGTCTGCTGTGAGCTGCAGCTGCGGTGTGACTCCATCTCCTGTGGCTCACAGACCTGCTCGAACTTGTCTCACGAGCACTGGAGGCTGCAGAAAGTTCTATCAGCGGAGTGACTACAGTTAGGTTTGTAACTTGTAAAGGTCCCTCGGGCTGCTGAGTCTTGGGTGGCCTTGGACAGGCAAGAAAGGACCAGAGCGGGCGCCTGGGTGGCTCAGTGGGTTAAAGCCTCTGCTTTCAGCTCAGGTCATGATCTCAGGGTCCTGGGATCGAGGCCCGCATCGGGCTCTCTGCTCGGCAGGGAGCCTGCTTCCTCCTCTCTCCTCTCTCTCTGCCTGCCTCTCTGCCTACTTGTAATCTCTCTCTCTGTGTCAAATAAATAAATAAAATCTTTAAAAAAAAAAAAAGGACCAGAGCAGTTGAAGGATGATCTCCAGGGGTTTAGGGAGGTGGCAGTCATTTGGATTAGGGTGGCAATTGGGCTAGAGGACAGAGAGCGGTGGGAAGGTTGGGGTGTCAGGCGTCAAGAGTACAATCCTTGGGGGACAGGCATGTTTGGGGGACATGGATATGTTTGCTGGGAGCCTGAAGCCAGGGACAGACACATTTACAGCAGATTTTATATTCTTTCATAGAAGGAGGCTTTTGGAAGGGGGTCCCTGAAAGAAGGTTGGCAAAACTTTTAACCAGAACTGTCTCTGTAGAAATTGACCCAGATCTCCAGATCTCCACTTCACAAAAGGCCGGAAGTTAAAAAACAAACCCTAAACTTCCTGACTAGTGTTTTAGTTTGTCAGAGCTGCTGTAAAGTCACACAGTCACACAGATGAGGTGGTTCACAACAGAAATTTATTCTGTCACCATTCCAGAAGCTAGAAGTCTGAAACCCAGCTGAAACTGTCAGCGGGTCCATCAGAATGTTCCATGACTGTCTCCTAGCTTCTGGTGATAACTGGCAGTCCTTGGCTTTCCTTGGCTTGTAGCTGAACCTCTCCAGTCTCTGCCTCTGTGTTCACCCCGTGTTCTGCCTTCTGTGTGCGGCTCTCCCATGAGGACGCCAGTCATTGGATTTACCATCCACCTTGATCCGGTGTGATCTCATCTTAACCACCTACATCGGCAAAGACTTTTTTTTTTTTTTTGAAGAGTTTTATTTATTTGAGGGAGGGAGAGAGTGAGTGGGAGAAAAAGAAGAAGAGGCTGGGGAGCAGCAGAGGGAGAGGGAGAACCAGAGTCCCCGCCGAATAGGGAGCCTGATGCAGGGCTCAATCCCAGGACCCTGAGATCATGACCTCAGCTGAGGGGGGATGCTTAATCGACTGAGCCACCCAGGTGCCCCTGCAAAGACCTTTTTGTTTTTATTTACTTATTAACTTATTTGACAGAGACACAGTGAGAGAGGGAACACAAGCAGGGGAGTGAGAGAGGGAGAAGCAGTCTTCATGCGGAGCAGGAAGCCCAGTGCGGGGCTCAATCCCACAACCCTGGGACCACGACCTGAGCCAAAGGCAGACGCTTAATGACAGCCCNAAGCAGTCTTCATGCGGAGCAGGAAGCCCAGTGCGGGGCTCAATCCCACAACCCTGGGACCATGACCTGAGCCAAAGGCAGACGCTTAATGACAGCCCCCCAGGTGCCCCTGCAAAGACCTTTTTAAATAAGGTCACATTCTGAGGTTCCAGGTGGACATGGGCTACTATTCAACTCAATGCAGTAGCAAGTAATCAAATCCATATGAAAACAACTGTGAAGTGTCCTAATGGCTATTGAGTCTATATGTTTTTTTAAAATGATATTTAATTTATTTGTGTGTAGGAGAAGGGGCAGAGGGAGAGGGAGAGAATCCCAAGCAGGCTTCACACCCAGTATGGAGCCGGCTGGGGGCCTGATTCCACAACCTCGAGACGACCCAAGCCGAAACCAAGAGTCAGACTCCCAACCGACTGAGCCACCCAGGCACCCCTCAAATCAGTAGGTTTTTGTTTTGTTTTGTTAGATTTTTTTTTTTTAATTTATTTGTCGGAGAGAGAGATAGCACAAACAGGGAGAGTGGCAGGCAGAGGGAGAAGCAGGTTCCCTGCTGAGCAAGGAGCCCGATGCTGGACTCTGATCCCAGGACCCTGGGATCAAGACCTGAGCCGAGGGCAGACGCTTAACCGACTGAGCCACCCAGGCGCCTCTCAAGTCAGTAGGTTTTGAATGACCTAACTGATGAGGGAAATCTCATGGGACAGCCTAAATTGTCAGAGGTGTGGTTTTTTCTCTGAAGGAGATAAAAACCTGCTCTGAGAAAGGCTCATGTTCTCCAAGCAATTCCTCTTAATAGAAGTTTCCACTGACACACAGTGACAGCCCGTGACCTCATCGAATCCTCACTACCAACCAAGTAGTTTTATTCCTTCGTTCAGCGTGTTTAACGTCTGCATCTTCCAAGGACCAGACTCTTCTAGACTCAATACAGCTACCAAGCCGTGACCACCCCACCTCTATGGAACTCACATCCCAGTAGGTTCAAACTAGTCTGATGGGATAGATTGTGTGGCAAATGATAAAGTGGAACAAGAAGGGTAAAGAATGGGAGTCAGTGGAGGGGCTCAGGGTGACACGGGAGGAGAAATCCCAAGAGAAATGGGGCATATAGGGGGCTAGAGGGTCGTACAAGTGCCAGGATCCAAGGCCAGGAAGCTTTCAGAGAACCTTGTGCAGAGGGGAACGTGCGTTTCAAAAGGTCCGAGTGACTATGTCGGGAGAAACTAAGGCAGAGCTGGAAGCAGGGGGAGCGGTTCTGGCTACTGGAATAATCCAGGCATGAGGTGATGGGGGCTTGGACCAGCCTGGTAACCCAGCTGCTGGTGCACGTGTTGATTTACACGTGGCTGTGACTGCAGGTCTGTTTTCAGGTTGGATGTGAGTGTGAATGAAAGGAGTCCGGAGTCCCAGTGTTTGCTGGAGGGATGATGGGGCTGCCGCCCCCGAGCCCGGGAGGCTGCAGGAGGCTGGGCCGAGGCACGGGTCGTCCAGCATGCTAAGATGGAGAGGACAGATGGACATCCCTTGAGTCAGCAGGTGTATACCTAAGGCTCGCTCAGGGCCCCCGGAATCTGGGCTGGGGGCACACTTCGGGGAGCTGCCAGCACCGTGGTTTGGAAATGTCTAGGGCAGGAGGAGATCACGAGACAAGAGTGGAAAACAGAGATCATGGCCCCCTGAGCCTTCCTGTGTTCAGACGTCCTCGGGGAATCAAGAGCAGCAACGATGAGGTAAGAAGGGAGCAGAGGGAGAGAGTGTTCTGGGCAGGAGGGAGTGGTGGCTTGGACAAGGGCCACCGATGGGTCCAAACAGTGGAGTGAGGACCAGCAGGTGGAGCCACGTCGGGGTCAGCAGTGGGTGCTGCAGGTGAAGGCCTGCCGAGAGCAGTAGGATTGCTGGAGAACGGGACCAAGGGGATCGAAGACAGGAAGCAGCAGCATCTACTGTAAAGGAGGATTAGGGATCCAACTGGTCCTGGGTGGTCTCAGACGAGCCGTGACATCGTGGAATGACCCAGCAGAGATGACACACGTCGATTCTCGTCCTATAGACAGAAGGGCCATGTGGCCAAGGGTTCAGTGGGCACATAAGGGCTCCTCCCCTAACCCATCCTCTGCTACCTCGTCCCTGTGGGCCCATGACCTTCAGAGAAGCTCTGCGTGTGTGGACAACCTGCGAAAACCTTCCTCAGCCTCAGTAAGTTCGAGCAGCATCTCACCTTCAGCGCACGTCCAGACCTGGGACTCACAGGTCAGGCGGCCCTCCGGCCAACAGATGCTGCTGGTTGGGATTCGGGCAGCACGCGCAGGGCGCAGGCCTGGGATAGAACGCTAGGCCGCCTGTGGATGCATGCGCCCTGGGACAGAAAGATGTTCCAGAAACAACGGGTGGAAAGAGCAGGTGACAAAATAGCTATTGCTTGAACTTCTTATATACAAAAAAAGAGGACTCACACGAACACATTACCTGTGGTTCTTCTGGACGGTTTTGTCCTTTGCGTTTCTCTGTTTCCTCCTATTTCCTGAGTTCATATTTTCACTCACGCAGCCAAATTGTGTTTTAAGCCGACGAAGCAGGCCCTAAGCCCTGGAGCCGCTGGGTCGGAGCTCCGCCAACACGGAACTCCCCCGAGAGGAGGCTGGAGGAACCAGCCTCAGACCCTGGTGTGCGGGAGGGGTTGTCCCGGGGCTGTGTGGGGCATTCCCCTGGGGCACCTAGAGGAGGGCCTGGCCTCTGCGAGTCCCAACTACCACCAGGAGCCAGTCCACGCAAGCAGCCGGGTGAGGAGGCCGTGTCTTGGCCGGGGCAGGAAGGGCCTCCACCAGCTCCTTCGGGCTGGCCCTCCGTGTCACCCGGCAGGCCGGGAACTCAGTCTGTGTCCTGGCTCCTTTTTGAGCGATGGTTTTGATGAGGGAACAGAAGGCAAGCTGAGGACAAAGCAGAAGCTGACACCCCACAATCCCCCACCCCTCACCCCTCAGACACTCGGGCTGCCCTAAAGGCAAAACAAACAGTTAACTTGTAGAGATTGCAGTCCTGCAAGACCTGAGTCTCCCTCAGTTTACAGATGTCCTCGCGATTCACAAGGAAGGAGCTTTCTTATCAATAGTCTAACTTCCAGAGACCCGTAACTCAGTTTCCCGAAGCCCTAACATCAGCTTCCCCTCCACAACATTGAGGGAGGCGGAGGCAGAAGGAAAGGTCAATAAAACTGAATTTCTTTTAAACCTGCAACCCACTGACAAGGACTGTGATAGGAAGAATGTAACGTTCCTCCAGGAAGCTCCCAGCTCTCCTACTTTTGATGCCTTACTAGAAGGAAAGACAACCTTAACTTGACAAAGAGCAAAGCCTCCGGGATCCTGTGTGTCTTCTTTAACACATGAAAGTTCTTTCTGGAAACCTCCCTTTTTCCTTACGTCCCCCACCCCCACGGTATATAATCAGCCACCCCCCACGACCCCAGGCCAGCAGCTCTTCTGCCCACCGGTCCCGTCCCTGTGCTTGAATAAAATCCCCTTTTTGCACCAACAATGCCTCAAGAAGGCCCTGGACCTCACCCCACTGAACTTCACCTGTATTCCAAAACCACATCCATTTGGTGAAACACAGCCTTGGCAGGCTCGGACTCCTCAGGTCAAGGGTGCCCAGGGGTCCTGCCCCCATGGCCCAGGGCTCCCAGACCGGCAGGGCCCACGAGCAAACGGCCCTAACTGTAAGGGGAGGTGGGCTGATAAGAGAGGCCAGATAAGGCCAGCCCTGCTCTGTGGGAAGCCCAGCCCCAAGGTCTGGAAGTTTCCCAAGTGTCTCTGTGTGCCCCTGCCTGCCTATTCACCTTTCACCTTCCCTGGGCTGTTATTTAACTTGAGATTCACCAGAGAGCTCCCTCCCCAGGCCCATCCCTAGGATGAGAGCAGGCACCTATCAGGTAAGACCTGGGCAGGCCCCAGGCCAAGGGGCAGGGAGAGGGAACCCCTGATATTCCCCCTCCTCTCACTGGCCCGGCTGAACCCCGGGCAGAGCAGGCTTGGCAAAGGCGCCCTCCCCCATGACTCACTTCGCGCCCAGCCCCATTGGGGTACGGGAAGCCCGGGCATGAAAGGGGCCAGGACCCTGGCAACCTGCTGGCCAGGCACTGAGAAGGTGTGGTGGACAGCAGCCATGGAGCGGCGGCCCGGCCCAACCATGAGAACTTTCTCAGCTAAAACTGCCTCCTTCCAGGTAGGAGAGCTTGGTGACCTTGGGCAGGTGGCCAAGCTTCCATTTCTTTCTTCTGTATAATGTGTGTAAATATCCCTTGGGGCCCCAGGGGCGAACCTTGTCATCTATAAACCTGGTTCTACGGGCTTGGGGTGATCAGGGTCCCCTCCTGCGGGCCTCGATTCCACCTTCTAACCCAGTGTAGGCTTCACGGGAGCCCCCGTCCACTGTGCTGGGGGTGCTGTTAGGGACCCAGCCCGTTAAAGATTTCTAACCCCTCATCTGGAGCTTGCTGTGGGCTCCGGGCCCAGCACCCTCTTATTCTGCCTCACCCTCCCCCCTGAGGTGGGCACGGCAGTGAACCCTGCTTTACAGATGAGGAAATGGGGCTCAGAGAGGTGAGGAGACTGGCCCAGGCTGCCCAGTCTGGCTCTGGCGAACACTGGCTGGAGCTGGGGTAGAACTGGCCAGGTTGAAGGAGTCCTAGCAAGGAGATCAAGGTTCAGGACCTGACAGGCACTAGACCAGTCGCTTGGCCTCATCAAGGCTCAGTTTTCTCCTCTGCTAAATGGGCACACAGCGCCTCCCTCCCTCTTGGGACTGTAGTCTGAAGCCCAGACCAGAACCGTAAGGCTGCCATCAGCCAGTGTCTCCTGGGGCCGCTCTTACCCAGACCATCCTGACCCACAGAACCTTCTGCCCAGCAGCCGAAGGGGGGTGGCCCCAGATTCCAGGGTTTGAGATCATCCAGGCCCTCTTCCCTTAGAAGCCAGGACGCTAGGGAGGTGAGGTGACTTCCCCAGGGTCACACGGTGTGGGTACCCTCAGCAAGGGAGAGAGAAGTGAGCACAAGGGCTGTGGGGTGTTGGCATTTTGCTTGGCTCCTCGAGGCAGTAGGGGCCTCCCTCTGAAGTAAGAGCCAGCTCAAGGCCAGAGCCCTGTTGATCAAATGACCAGGTCACCTGGCAGGACACAGGGCCCGGTGGGGGGGGGGCGGAGGCAGGGTCCAGGGGTGGCCTGGGGGTGAGGCCCAGCATGACAGACCCCTCTGAGTGACTGAGCTATTTTCCCTAGTAGGCCTTCCTCTGCCTCCCTGAGAAAGGGTTCCAGGAACAGAAGCAGCATGTAAAGATCTCTGCACAGTGCTGATGTTAAAAAGAATTCATGTGAACTATTATTTAAGAAAATCCAAGTCACCAATGCAAAAAAAAAAAAAAAAAATAGACAGGGTTTCCCAAGCTTGATTAGAGGGTCTAAATCAGAGGCGGCCTGGGGCGCCTGGCTGACTCAGTCCATGAAGCACTCTTGATCTCGGGGTTGTAAGTTCAAACCCCATGCTGGGTACAGAGAAAAAAAAAAAATCAAAAAATAAAGAAGTCAGTAGCAGCTGGAATCAAGTGGAGCTGGGACTGAGCCGAATCCTTGCTCTGCCCCTTGCCTGCTGGTGAGGTCCACACAGGATTCTGCCCCTCCAGTCCTCAGTTCCTTCCTGGGCGAATGGGCTCAGCCCAGCACCCGGCAAGGAGGAGGTGCTGAAGAGGGTCGTGGTAGCAGAGTGGGATAACTGACTGAAAACCAAAATGGGCTCCGCACACACGTTCCCCCCTGAAGCTCGGTGAGACAGCTGCCCACAGGTTTGAGCAGCTCAAGAAGCACTGAGGTCCCGGGGGAGGAGGCGGGACTGAAACCAGCCTCTCTGTGGCCTGGCCCACCGCAAGGCCTCACACCGCACACCTGGTGCCCTCTGAGGGCCCTTCTTGGCCATGAGTGGGGAACCCCAGGAACACCCCGAGAACATGCGTGGAACCACGCCTGGTCCCAGGTTGTCTGTGGCCCCTTACTGGGCCTCAGGGTCCCCAGGGCAGATGGTGAGCAGAATGTGGCAAGAGGATGACATCTGAGCAGAGACCCGGGATGACAGGGAGTCAAAAGTCCCCCAGGAACTTTTGGGGGAATAGCGTTTCAGGCAGAGGGAACCACCAGTGCAAAGGCCCTGAGGCTCTGTCGTGCATTCGCTCTGTGTGACCTTCGGCTGGCTGGGTAACCACTCTGTGCCTATGTGTATAATGAGGATAATCACAGTGCTGGAAAAGCTGCTGTGAGAGGAAGACATGAGTACCTTTAATGCTAAGGACTCACTAGGCATGGACCTTTGCAGAGATGATGGATGTGAGCGGGCATATCTGAGGATCACAGAGAAGGCCAGCAGGCCTGGTGGGGGGTGGGGGGTGGGGG
>LNAC01000009.1:3180102-3192464 GCA_002007465.1 Ailurus styani | reverse complement strand
GGTGGGGGTGGGGGGAGGACTGTAAGAGATGCTAGCTAAGTTCAAAAGTTTGGATGTCACCCTAATGCTATGGGAATTCACCGGAGAGGTTTCAGCAGAAGAGAGACAAGATCTGATTATCTTTAAAAGTTGACAAGAGAATGCTTGTCGGGGTCAGGAGGAGGAGGAGCAAGGCTGCAGGGCAGACCAGCACTGGTGATGTGGAGGGACGTCTGTGGCTGCTGGAGAGGCCGTGGATGGGCAGGGTTTGGGGGCGAGGGAGAGGGAAACCCGAGGTGAGAGCAGCTGGGGGATGGTGAGGTCTTGTCCCAAGCTGGGGAGGCCCGGCTGGTTTCAGGGTGGAACCCTACAGGAACAGCTGCTATGGACGTGACCCGTTTCAGACACCTGCTGTGGTCAAGCCCGGGGGTGATGTCAGGAGGCCGCTCATGTCTGCAGCTCGGTGAAGAAGGGCATTTGAAAGTCAGACGTCATCCCAGACCTGGGACCTTGGAGAGAGAGAAGCATGAGTCCTGGGGCCTCCAACATGAGGGTGCCGGGGAGAGGGGGGGATGGTGCAGCCAAGCAAAAAGAAGGAAGAAGCAGAACCAGGAAGGGAGGTGTCAGGGGAGCCCAGAGAAAAAGGGTTTCAGGAAGGAGGGCATCATGAGCCTTGGATCGTTACCTGCCACCTAAGATGCGGGGTGACCAACACAGCACGTGGGGCCCTGAGCACAGTTCCAGCTGTTTCCTCAAGGTCATTTCTAGAATGGAATTGTAGGGTCAGAGGGAGGCCTGTTCTTAAGGCCCCAGTTGCTCTCCTGATAAACTAAATCCATGAAAGCCTTAATAGCCAGACTCAGGTTGGGGATCTGGTATGGCTGCACCACTGAGGATGTGGAATTCCGTCTAAGGCAAGTTTTCTTCCCCTAGTTACAGAAAAGTGTTTTCTTATAGGTCACTGGATGTAAATAGATATTCGGTAGTGGAGGAGTCCTTATGTTTATTAGAGGGTCAAAACCCCCGGGTGGCTGTCAGGCTTCATCACAAACCTGCCAATGAGCTTGAACTTCCCTTGGTCCCCACAAGAGGGGAAGGGACAGCTGGACCCCTCTAGTCCAGGCCTTCTGGAGTATGGTGGCCTTTGGAGACGCTTGTCCTCAGTGAAATACCCACCCATGCATACCCCCAGAAATTATGGGGTGGGACAGAGGTAATTTCAGCTCTCTCCCTACTAAGGAGGAGACCAAGGGTCAGACAGGATCAGAGAAGGCAGGCCAACTGCTCAGGATCACACAGTGCATTGACAACAGGTGAACCTCCATTTCTCCACCTATAAAATGGGGTCAATTTCTAATTCACACAACTTTCAAGAACTTGAAAAGAGATTGCAATGTCAAGTACAGAGATAGATGTTTAATAAATGTTAGCTGAAAGCAACCTGCCCAAAAAAGCGAAGGGGAAAAGTACAGGGGAAAGGCATTTCAGGCAAAGGTAAATGGGAGCAAAAGCTTGGAGGTGGAAACCACCAAGGCCAATTCCTACAGTCCTTGCCAGCTGCAGGGATGGTGCCCTGCAGCGGTGAATGAGGTGGGAGATGGGTAGAAGCCAGGTGTTGGTAGGCTTACGGGCTTTATTAATCTGGGAGGTATGATGGCCCAAGAGAGGGGGCAGTGGATCAGGCAGGTCTAAGTTTAGAAAGTCCACCCTAGGGCCCAGTGTGGGGCCTTTGTTGACTTGCTGTGTGACCCCAAGTCTCACTGGGCCTCAGCCCTCTCTGGGCCTCAGCCTCCTGCCTCTATAGCAGTGACGATGGCTCTGATCAGGGGTATCAGAGTTTGCAAATATGTATTTTCCTTTCGGAGTTTCCTTTTTTATGGTCTTCCCATGTTGGACAGGGCTCTCTGCAAGCAGGACTTTGTCATCTGTCCCCAGAACCCAGTGTCTCCAGCACAAGCCCAGGGTCTGGCACAGAGATGAATGAATGAATAGATGAATGGATGGATGGATGGATAGATGGATGGATGGATGGATGACATCCTTTTGCTTTGGGAGGGTGGGGGTGAAGTAGAATCCCCAGCTATTATTGCCCTCCACACACACCTGCAGATCTGCCTCTAGGGGGTGGACACTGACCCACCAGCCAATTTTCTTGCACCCTTGTTTCCTTTCTTTCTTTCTTGTTTTCTTTCTTTCTTGTTTCCCTCCTCCCTTCCTTTCTCTCTTTCTTTCCCTTTCTTTCTTTCTTCTTTCCTTCTTTCTTCTTTCTTTCTTTCTTTCTTTCTTTCTTTCTTTCTTTCTTTCTTTCTTTCTTTCTTCCTTCCTTCCTTCCTTCCTTCCTTCCTTCCTTCCTTCCTTTCTTTCTTTCTTTCTTTCTTTCTTTCTTTCTTTCTTTCTTTCTTTCTTTCTTTCTTTCTTCCTTTCTTTCTTTCTTTCTTCTTCCTCTTCAGACAATGGGTTTCTTGGCATTATTTTTTCTGGAGAGCAAGAACACTTTCATGCTGGCACCAAAAAGCCAACATTTGTTCTCCAGGTGTGGGATGAAGGTGCCTTTGATTTTTCCTTTACACATTTCTCTGTTTCCTTCTATGAACATCTGTGGCTTTCAAAAGAAAAAGTAGTGATATAAAAGAGGTCAGCAGATTACACATACAAATTGTTTTTAAACATAAGAAAAAGTGCTCAGCATCCTCCAAATAAAATAAATGCAAATGATAACTATCTTGAGAATCCATTTTTCCACCTATGCAACTGGCAAAATCAAAGTTGGCTAAGGTCTGTGTTGGTGAGGAAATGGCTGACTCGTGCATGCTTGGGCATGGGGGTAGAAATTGATCCTATTACCCTTTTGGAGGACAATGTGTATGTGTGTGTGGCAATATGTATGAAGGTGTTGAATGTCAATCACCTTTGACCCAGCAATTGCACTTCCTGGAATTCATCCATCAGATGTGCTCACACATGGAAGAAATGATGAGGGTAAAATGTTACCCATTGCAACATTGCTTGTGATGACAAAATATTAGAAACCTAAATGTTCATCAGTAGGAGACTGGCTAAATCCACAGTAATACTTCCACACCAGGGAGGATGCTGGTACCTGGTGTGGCAGGGAAGTACGTCTTTTGTACTTCTATTTGAATCATATGATATATTATCCATTCAAAAAAATTTAGGATTTATTTTATTTTGATTTTTTAAAATCTTTTTTAGAGAGTGCGTGGGGTGGGGAGAGGGGCAGAGGGAGAGAGATTGAGCATCTTAAGCAGGCTCCATGCCCAGAGTGGAGCCCATGGAGGGTCTTGATCACAACCCTGAGATCATGACTTGAGCTGAAACCAAGAGTTAGACATTTAACCAACTGAGCCACCCAGGTGCCCTCCCCCCGCATATTAGGATTTTAAAATGAAATAAAAATAGGAAAAGTTTTAATAAGGAAAAGAAGATAACTCTATTCTACCTCCGCCCCCTTAAATGACTCCTACAAATTTCCCAGTGTCAGTGGCTATGATGACCATTGTCCTTGGAGACCACGGAGTACACAGAAGTCCAGGGGAAAGGGGACATGACCTGCGCAAGGCCACTGGGTGGCTTTGCCAAGGCCCCAGTCATGATTTATAATTTCCTGCATGACTGGGATGATACCAGGTAGACTTCTGGGATTTTCTGGGCTGCTGCTTGTCTTCATGCTTCTGCATCTATTTCTGTTTCCAACTGGAGCTAAAGTCAGTAGCTCAATGATTTTCAAGATTGCAAATCCCCCCCCCCCACAGAGAAGGCATGAGTGGAAAATTGGCACAAACTTCTTTACTCGGGGCAAAGAGAAAGACATTAGTTAAGATTCAGGAATGTAGGCAAGCTGACCTGGGAAGAGGGAGTCTCCCTCCTGGGATCTCATTTTCTCTGCCACCTCATTCTTGGAGGAATGACCCAGAGCAGGATGTTAATACTAGTACCTGTCTTTTTTTTTTTTTTTTAAGATTTTATTTATTTGATGCACAGAGAGAGAATACAAGCAGGGGGAGCAACTGGCAGAGGGAGAGGGGGAGGGGGAAGCAGACTCTCACGGAGCAAGGAACCTGACATGGGGCTCCATCCCAGGAGCCTGGGATCATGACCTGAGCTGAAGGCAGTCACTTAACCAACTGGGCCACCCAGGCGCCCCAATACTAGCACCTGTCTTATAGAGTGATGTGGGATAAATGACCAACTATATAGAAAGTGTTTAGAACAGGACCTGGCCCAGAGAAGTGCTCCTTAACTATTTGCTAAGTCAGGATCTTCGAGGGATCCCTGTAAGTATATTGTTGACTAAGAGTGTTAAGATGCAGAAAATATCGTCATGGGCATCGACAAAGTCCTATAGATGTCTAGATGTGTCTGTCATCTCATGTGCTTAGAAAACTGTGGCATGCAAACTTGGATGTCACCAAAGGAGGAAGGTGAGGGGTGGGGTGAGCAAAAGAAAAACATTTGTTTTTTATTTTTAAAGATTTTTATTTTAAGTAATCTCTACACCCAGCATGGGGCTTGAAATTATAACCCCGATATCAAGACTTGCATGCTCTATGGACTGAGGCCACCAGGATCCCACAAAGGAGAACATTTAAAGCGCTTTTATGATCATTTTTATGCAGTTCTTATGCAGTATATGCATATGCATAGAGAACATTTCAATGATGAAGAAGAAGAGGAAGGAGAAGAAGGAAGAGAAGGAGAAAAAAACAACAAGAAATGAAGCACCTCTCTACTTCCCACGGGGCCAGGGTTGGGGTGCCCAGCACTGATGTGAAGAGCAGAAGTCCAGCCAATGATGGAATCTTTCCAACATGTCCTATGTTTATTTCAAAATCAAACAATCTCTGGTAAATATTTACCCCCAATGCTGGCACGAAAGAGGGAGGGAGGTTCTGGAATCCCACCAGTTGTTTGAAGGATTGTCTTTAGTCTGTGGGGACTTCCCTAGAGGGTTGTCTGCAGCAACCCCGTGCCACCCCCCGACCCCCAAAATATCCACGCACCTTTCTGGCACCTGAGTTATAGAAAGGGCATCTCTGAATCAGGTCAGCTGTGGAGGGTATGGGAGCCTTTGCCGCCAGGACCTACCCCTCCCTGGCGCCCAGGCCGCAGGCCTTTGGATGAGGATTCTTCACTGGTGACTGTCACTTGGGTCTTCCTGGTGTGCTTCCGCCTTCCTGGTGTGGCCAATAGTCAAGTTGCTCTGTTCCTTCACCTTCTCCTAAAGAAGCATCCTCTTATTTCTACACTTGCACACTGAGGAATGCAACATCTTGATTAACTTGCTGAAGGAATGTCATAAAAATCACAGCATTCTGAAGTTGTTTGGTCATTGCAATGATCGCCATTGGAGAGATGAGAAAATGCTTGAAGAATGAGTACAGGGACAAGAGGACCAAGAGCAGGGAGCAAGGCAATGCGATGTGAAGGAGATTTTTTAAACCCACTGAGGGGATCTGAAAAATAAATTACAGGCGTACCTTGTTATTAAAAAAAAAAAAAAGAGTTATCTCCATGCTACTTTTTCCATGCTAGCAGTTGGGGCCAAGAAGGTCAAAGACAGGAAAAAGTCCGAGATGAGTCCTCCTCACCCATAGCTAGGATTGATTCCTATCTCCTCCCCCACGTGGCTCTCCAATTCATTCTCCACACAAGAAGTCTTCCAAAGTGCAAACCTGATCTTGTCATCTTTATTTTTTAAAGACTTTATTTATTTATTTGAGAGAGAGACAGAGAAAGAGCACAGGCAGGGGGAGCGGCAGAGGGGGTCGGGGAGAAGCAGGCTCTCTGCTGAGCAAGGGAGGCCGAGGGAGGGGGCGCTCGGTCCCAGGACCCCCAGATCATGACCTGAGCCGAAGACAGATGCTTAACCCACTGAGCCACCCGGGCTCCCCTTGTCATTTTTCTTTAAGACCATTTTAGTGTTGTCCAAATTTAATCCAAATTTCTTAGGTTTCAAGGTCCTGCTGGATCTAGCATTCTGGGGCAACCAGGCCCCAGCCGGTGGTAGTGCAGTTCCCCGGGGTTAGTTAGTTAACCTCTCTTTCTCCCCACCCCCACCACCCCTCCTTCTCTTCAGTCCTTTGCTTTTCACACCGCGTTCCCTCCGTTCGCCTGGAAACCTCTCCCCCTCAACCGGCTCCGCCGTCTCTCTGACTCCGTCCGCCTCATCCCCAGGTCTCAGCCAGGATGTCGCTTCTTCCAGGACGCCTTCCCGGGCTGCCCAGGGATGGTAGTGACCCCAGGAGCGAAGGTGCTTGGGTTTTGGTCTATTGCCTCGCAATCTGGTTGTCAGATTCAGAAGTGCAGAGGCCGAATACCCGCAGCCTGCGGTCTCTGCATTAAACCGAGACGTTTCGGGCTTGAATTCAATGACCTCCATACAAGTGTACGGCAGCTCTGTCTTCTACCCCGGCTCAGAGCTAGTTCTGGCGGGTCACCAGCCAGAGGGCTGCAGCCTGGGACAATTCTGGGGGTGTGGCCGGGTGCCGGAGATGCTGAGCGCGCGCACAGAGCGCCCCGGGGAGCGTGCCCCTCACAAACAGGGACGAAACCCTCCGCCCCGCCCCGAGTCCTGCCCCTCACAAATATGGCACCCCGCGGATTCTTATTGGCTCCGGGGGACTCCCTGGGCGGCGCTGATTGGCGGAGGGCAGGGGGGAGGCGGGGCGGCGCGGGGCGGGGCGTCTCCGGCCCCGGCCTAGCAAGTGGTAACGGGCGCAAGGACTATGTCGCAGGCACGCTGCCACCTGCGCGCCGCTCTCTTCCTGGCAGCAGTTTCTCCGCGCGGTGCAACGACCGGGGTCACGGCGCGGCGAGGGTTGAGCGCGTGGCCCGCGCCGCAGGAGCCCGGCATGGAGTACCAGGTATCCGGCGGGCAGACCGGCGGTCGTGAGACGATACGTGGGCCGGGCCTGAGCCACACAGCATCTGGACTCCGGGGCCCGAGGCTGGGTTGGATCGGGAGCCTGGCAGTGGGGTCTCGGAGGCGGGAACATCCTGGAGCCCGGGGGTGGGGACGGGGACCAGGAGGTTGGGCCTGAGCCGCCGCCGGTTCTGGGAGTTCTGAGGCTGAAGTGTCCTTCCCGCCTTCGTGGGAAGGGGCGCTCAGTGATAGGAAGGAGGTCCAGAGTCCCAGCGAGCGGTTGGGGCGTGGGGCGTGCGAGGGGGGAAAGAGTTTCAGGAGTTCAGACTTGAGAGATCCAAGAGTTAATATCTGGGGTTGGAGACTCCAGGATTCAGGAGGTAGAGATCCAAGTGCCTGGAATTAGGGGCAGGCAGGAATCAGGGGCATTGGTGGGGGAGAATCTGGAAAACAGAATTTCCACTTGGCTCTGTTGTAGGGGCCAGTTTCCATAGACCGCACCTGTTGCCTGCCAGGCAGATGACAAAGTTGGGTGTGGGGCCTCCAACCAGCTATTGAGGCTCTAAGGGGGAAATCAATAGCATCTCCACTCTCACCCCCCAGTGTAGACTCTGCGGAGGCTGCAGCTGCCCACCTTCCTGGCTGGGTGATCCCGGGAATACCCCTCTTCCTTGGAGCGTCCTCTTCCCCATGTGGATGCTTCAAGCAGATCTTCTTTGGGTCAGAATGTGGAACCCTATCCTCAGGGTGGGGCATGGAAGCCTCCAGGGATTTCTAGTTCGAATTCCTCCAGTTCTAAGACCCCAGCCTTCTGTGGTTCTACTGCACCCCCTCACTGCCCCCTCCCAATTTAGGACCCAGTATAGCTGTGGACGTCATTGGAAGGAATAAGGGCAAAAGCCAAACTGGGAACAGGAAGCAAGGCTTCTCCCGTTAGTCTTGTAACCTGTTTTGCCTGACAATCCTGGGTGGGGCCCAACTGCCTCAGGCTCCCATCTCTGCCAGAGAGCTGGGAAGATGCCAGGTCTCTCTCACCAGTGCCTAACCTTGAGGCTGGGGCACAGGGCTGGCATCGGTAGGCTCGGCGCCCTGGCTTGGCCACTGATGCCCTGGGGTCCCTCTGTTTCTGGGGACCACGGTGAGTCTTAACCTGCTACCTGGGAACTGTGGTTTCCAGGATGCTGTGCGCACACTGAACACCCTGCAGACCAATGCTGGCTACCTGGAGCAGGTAAAGCGCCAGCGGGGTGATCCTCAGACACAGCTGGAAGTGATGAAGCTGTACTTGGCCCGGAGTGGGCTGCAGGTAAGGTGGGCGGGGCCTGGGACCGTCCCCACCCCCACCGCGCCTGTGAGTCTGTGGCTGAGGCAGTTGTCTGTATGTCCCAGGTAGAAGACTTGGACCAGCTGAACATCATTCACGTCACTGGGACCAAGGGGAAGGTGAGGGATCAGACTCAGGGGTAGGGTATCCACCTGATGGGGGGGGGGGGCTCGCCCAAACAAGACCTTTTCTTTCTAGGGTTCTACTTGTGCCTTCACCGAACGCATTCTCCGCAGCTATGGCCTGAAGACAGGATTCTTTAGGTACTGAGGTGTGGAGAAATGTGGGATCTCTTAGCTCTCTGGGGGGACCATGGAGCCAACTAGCAGGAGCTCAGCTGCCTGTCTCTCTGCCCAGTGTTGATTGAGTCAATAACCCTTCCATTAGCTTTTAACATGTTGCCCAAAGTTTGTGGCTGTCTTTAGTTTTTGTAATGAAACAAATTCGGGAGGTGGAGGCAGCAAGTGGAGTGTGTAACCAAAGTACATAGCTAGAGTCATCAGATATCTTTTTATTAACTTAAATTCTGTGTACAGCTTTTATTTTTTTAATTTAAAAAAAAATTTTAATCTCTACACCCAATGCGGCGTGAACTCACAACCCCACGATCAAGCTTTGCATGCTCTACCCACTGAGCCAGTTGCGTGCCCCCCACATACAGAGAGAAATATTTATCACTTCGGATGTCTTTGCAGTGAGGAGCAGAAAATCTGGCTTGTTAGGGCTTAAGCGCTGAGGTAGTTTATGATGTCCGCGTGTTGAGGCCTCAGCCGCTGCTTCATCCCCCTCGTGTTCGCCCTCAGGCACCCGAACTCACACCAGAGGATGGGGTGTGGACCAGATGTGGGGCCCTCTTTCCTGCGCTGCACATTCATACCTCACCAGTAAAGCAGTGGGATTACGTGTGGTCGTGAAGTGCTCAGGGTTTGGTCCTTGTGGAGGGGCTTAAGATTTTCGCTTCCTTTTATTTTACCAGTTCCATTAAGTGACTTCTGGAACCCTCTGAAATCAGCTGACTGAGGCCATTTCAGGCCATATTTTCTCTCCACGGTTCTCCGTTTGAAAAAAAGAAACGTAGGGAAGGACTTACAATATGAGAGGGGCTTGGGGAATTCAAACATAAACTGAAGATCTCTCTTCTAAAATAATTTTGGGGGTGGGCCACCTGGCTGTCGCAGTGAGTGGTGTGCGATGCTCAATCTCTGAGGTTGTGAGTTTGAGCCCCACGTTGGGTCTGGAGATGACTTTAAAAAACAACGAAACCTTAACAAAAATTTTTTTGAAAAATATTTTTTTGGGTAAAAACCCAGCCTTTGGCTTTGGCCCATGTAGACTTCTGGGGTTGCATCTTGAGCACACAGATGGGACCTTGCCCTCTGGGGCTGGAAGACAGTGTGGGGGCAGATATTGGCAGAGTGACTGATGCGTGTGTGATGGGTCAAGCGCAGGGGCCTGTTGGAGCCCAGAGCACATTCCTGATCAGCCTGTTGGGGTGTGTGTATGTGGGGGGGCTTTCTTTCTGGAGAAGGGCCCAGGGAGCCAGGTTGGGGGCGGGGCAGCCCAGAGGAACTGTGAATAGGCCGGAGGGGCGGGGGCTCAGGGAACTGTCGGGCTGTGGGAGAGGCGAAGCGCAGAAGTCAGCGCCTCAGCCCCACTGGGACCCGGGAGGCTGGGCGAGGAGCTGGGACGCTGGAGGCTGGAGGGAGATCACGGAGGGACTGTCACAGGGCAGTGGCGTGGTCAGATCTGGGTTTCTGAAGACGGGCGTGAGGGGCTCGGGAAGGGAGTCCCGATGACCACAGGTCTCCCGGCAGCTCTCCCCACCTGGTGCAGGTGCGGGAGCGGATCCGCATCAACGGGCAGCCCGTAAGCCCCGAGCTCTTCACCAAGCACTTTTGGTACCTCTACCACCGGCTGGAGGAGACCAAGGTACGGATGCAGGAGGGCNTAGGGGGCGCTGGAGAAACCCAGAGGGTGCTGCGCGTCCCAGAAGCCCCTCTCCCCACGGCAGAGGTGGCAGGGCCCTGGGCTCTGATGTGCTCTTGTCTACAGGACGGCAGCAGCTGTGTCTCCATGCCCGCCTACTTCCGCTTCCTCACGCTCATGGCCTTCCACATCTTCCTCCAAGAGAAGGTACGTGCCCCCTCCCCACAGTCCTGTGTCTGAGGCCTCGGGGAGGGGAATCTCAGCAGGCTGGGGGCCCGGGGCCCCTGATGTGCTCCCTGGTCCTCCGCAGGTGGACCTGGCGGTGGTGGAAGTGGGCATTGGTGGCGCTTACGATTGTACCAACATCATCAGGTGAGGATCGCTGCTTGGGGAGAAGGGTGGTGGCCATGAGCCCCGGGCAGCGCCATCAAGGCCCTTCTGCCTCCTGCAGGAAGCCTGTGGTGTGTGGCATCTCCTCTCTTGGCATTGACCACACCAGCCTTCTGGGGGACACGGTGGAGGCGATCGCATGGCAGAAAGGGGGCATCTTCAAGGTACCAGACAGCCCTGGGGAAAGGAGGTACATGGACGGCCTGGGCCTGGCCCTCAAGGCTCAGGGTGGTGGGGATGGGACAGGGTCATCTATATCCTGACTCAGGATAAGGTCTCGGGCATCAGCGGGGTCTGGGGCAAGAGGTCCACCTCCCCTTGTGTCTGGGGGGCAGGCGAAGTGAGCTGCCCAGACCCAGGGACGGAGGACCTTCAGCAACCTTTCTCTCTCCCTCCCTCTCCTTCGCAGCGCGGCGTCCCTGCCTTCACAGTGCTCCAGCCTGACGGTCCCCTGGCAGTGTTGCGGGACCGTGCCCAGCAGATCTCCGTGAGTCTGGAGGCCCTGGGGTGGGGGTGGCAGCTGACTAGGGAGGCACATCATCCTTTTGGGCCTCAGTTTGCCTATCTGTGCAGTGAGGGGCAACGGCCTGTCCAGTTACAGCACATGTTGGTGTTTGGATCAGGGCTTGGTGGGTTCTGGTTGATGTGGAAAGATGGAAGGATCCACAGCATCAGGGAGGGGTCCCCTGATGCACTGTTGCCCGTCTCCTTGGCAGTGTCCTCTCTACCTGTGCCCACCACTGGAAGCCCTGGAGGAAGGAGGGCTGCCGCTGACCCTGGGCCTGGAGGGAGAGCACCAGCGGTCCAACGCTGCCTTGGCCTTGCAGCTGGCTCGTTGCTGGCTGCAGCAAAAGGGCCACCAGGGTAAGTGGGGGGGCACATGGGGAGGGGGCATGTGGAGCCTGCCTCTGAAGCTCCCCTGCACACTCCATCCACACAGCAGCCCCTCCCTTGCTCTTCAGGCCTCGGGGAGCTGAAGGTGTCTCAGCCCAGCGTCTTGCGGCAGATGCCCCTGGCACCCGTGTTCCAGCCCACGTCCCACATGCGACATGGTGAGGCGGACCTTCTTGCCCAGCCAGGCCCCCTCAGATGTGTCTTTGAGTTCCCTGTTTGAGAGGAGGGGGCAGTGTGAGATGGTGCCCAGGAGGACAAAGGCCTCTGAAGTCAGTAAGCTTCCCTGACTGAGTTCGTGGACTCTGAGCCTCAGTTTTCCCACCTGCCATTTGAGGTGATGACAGGAGCCACCGTGCGGCGACGTCACTCAGGGCTTGAGGCCAGGGTCTGGGGGTTTGGAGCACAGCGCCCAGTCCGTGGTAGCTGCCGTTCCTGGCGCTCTTGCCATTGTTGTGAGACCATGAGGTCTGCAGCATGGAGACGTCGTCAGGCTTCTTGCTTCCCCCAAAGCTTTCAGCACACAGTAGGTGCTCAGAGCAGCTAAACCCCTCTTGCCAGTGATTCCCATGTGCCCACTGTGTGCCAGGCCCCGGGTCAGGCAGACCTCGGATCACACCCCGGCACGCTTGGCTCTGTGACCCAATCTCTCTGGGCTGAGGGCTCTGCACCTACATGGAATATGGGACTGAGCGATGATCGTGCCCTGTCAGGGCTGCTGGGAGGACTCCATCATTGGAGGCAGCCCAAGAGCCGCGCTCGGTGACTGGCTGATCAGCCCCGAGGGCTCAGGGAGGGCAGCCTCCTAGCACAGCAGCGGGGCCCCGCGGGCAGGCTGTGTGTGTGAGTTGAGGACTAGGGTGGGAGCCCGCCGCCTGGCCCCCTGCAGGCCTTCGGGACACAGAGTGGCTGGGCCGGACGCAGACGCTGCGGCGCGGGCCGCTCACCTGGTACCTGGACGGCGCGCAC
>LNAC01000009.1:3166866-3179942 GCA_002007465.1 Ailurus styani | reverse complement strand
GGCCTCGGGGGTCGAGGGGCGAGACGCCTGGGGAGCGCTCCTGGGACTGGCCCGGAGGGGAAGTTTGTGGAGGAAAGAGGGGGCGGGGCCCACCGAGGAGGGTGGGAGGTACCCCTCCTGGCCACGCCCCCACCTCCGCCCCTCTCCCAGCGGCCCTGAGGTGCGCGTCTTGCTCTTCAACTCCACGGGGAACCGAGATCCCGCGGCCCTGCTGAAGCTGCTGCAGGTGAGGGGCCAGCTCGGGGGTGAGCGGCAGGCACCCCAGAGGTACCTTCATCCCCGGCCCTTTGTTTCTTCAACTCTCAAATGGGGCTCCCCGGAATGGTACTAAGGATTCAGTATAAAAGCACCGGGCACTAGGTCACGCTCTCGTCCTGCGGGGTCAGGCTGGAGCCCGGGGTTAAAGGCAGGACCAGGTAGGGGCCTAAGGTGTAGGCCGTGGACTCGCTTAGCATGCCCCTTCAGCCGCTGGTGCAGGACCCTAGACGAGATGGCATTTCAGAGATGGTGTGCGGACTTTCTGAGCTGTAGAGCCTGCAGGGGCCCCCTCTGCTCAGGGAAGTTGAGGTGCCCTGGGCTGTCAGGGCCAAAGTGGTTCCTAGGGGTCATTTCCTATTTCACAGACCAGGAAGCTGAAGCTCTTCATCTCTCTCCTGGGGCAAGGCCTTTCCCCTTCTGGATTTGGGGCCTGCTCCATAGCTGGGTGGTCTTAAGCAAGTCCCCCCTCCCAGCCTTAGTGTTCCCATCTGTACAGTGGGCCGTGCTGCCCAGGCCACGGCTACCGAGGTAGACGGGCCACTGAGGTACCATGGCTGGGTTCATACAGCATCGCTCCAGCTGAGTGGGGGCATCTCCAGAGATGGGGATGTGGGTGGGGGACAGGGGGTGCTGTGAGCAAGTCGGGGTGGTGGGGCATCCTCTCAGGACTCTGACGCCAAGTCTTTCCTCTTGGCCTTCCAGCCCTGTCAGTTTGACTATGCTGTTTTCTGCCCTAACCTGACGGAGGTGTCGTCTGCTGGCAATGCGGGTAAGAGGTGACAGGCACAGCCTCTGGGTGTGAGCAGGGGGCGGAAGGCCCTTCGGTGGACTGCTCTGATGGTGACAGTGGGGGCTTTCGAACAGGAGGTCCTGGGTAGGAGCTAGATCTGTTTTATTGTATACATAAACACTCTTTGGTATGTTGTGGATATTGTGATCACAGTATTGAAACAATTACTGGGGGGAAACGGTTTTCAAAATGCAGGCTGCAACCCACCGATGGTTTTCCAGTCCATTTAGTGGGTATCAACCAGCATTTTTTTTTTATTTTGTTTGTTTTTTGAGATTTTATTTCTCAGAGAGAACACGCACAGCATGGGGAGGAGGAGGGGGCAGAGGGAGAAGCAGACTCCCTGCTGAGCAAGGACCCCCCCCGATGCAGGACTTGATCCCAGCATCCTGGGATCATGACCTGGGCTGAAGGGAGACGCTTAACCATCTGAGCCACCCAGGCGCCCTACACTAGCATTTTTTAAATGAGAGAGAAAATATATGTGTGTCTTGCATGAAGGATAGGTACTGTTTTATGACGGTTCTGTCCCAGACACCTGTGTGAGTACTGAGTTGCCCTCGTAAAGTGTATTTATTTTTTTTACTGTGTGTCATGTTCAAAAAAATTTGAAATAGTGTAAAGAGAAAATGCAGATCCCCAGGCCCCACATCAGACTGTTGGGGAAAGTCCAGGAATCCACATTTCTACTTAGGCCCACCCGTGTGCTGGATCCTGCTTTATAGTTGAAGGCAGTGAGGCTAGGGTGGGCACATGTGTTCAGTGGGCCAGAACTCCCGCTTTGAAACTAAGCTGCCCGGCCCTGCTTGCCACCAGCTCTGGGACCATCTGCGTCTCCATCTCTTCCCAGCACTTCCCACTGTGAGGCCCGATGGTGCATGTAAAGGTCCTGATCTTGAGCAGGTGCTCCCAGTGTGCGACACGCCCCTCCCCCCCCCCCACTGATGTGCCCATCCTTGTGCCCTGCAGACCAGCAGAACTTCATGGTGACCTTGGACCAGGTGTTGCTCCGCTGCCTTGCACATCAACAGCACTGGAGCCACCTGGATGAGGAAGAGGCCAACCCAGGCCTCTGGAGCCCCACCAGCCCGGAGCCTGGTGAGCCCACGTCCTTGCTGCTGGCTTCCCATCCATCCCGCACCCATGGCACCAGGTCCCTCGTCTTCAGCTGCATCTCCCACGCCCTGCAGTGGATCAGCCAAGGCCGGGACCCTGTCTTTCATCCACCTAGTCCCCCCCCGGGCCTCCTTGCCCACCCTGTGGCTGGCAGCGGGGCTGGCGTGCTCCGCGAGGCTGCCGCCATCCATGTACTGGTCACAGGCAGCCTGCACCTGGTGGGCGGCGTCCTGAAGCTGCTGGAGCCTTCCCTGTCCCAGTAGCCCAGGCTGTGGGGTTGGAAGTGGGGGGTCTCCCACGCCTGCCCTGCAGCTCTCCATGAACTCCTGTTAGGTGCCTTTTGCCATCTGCTTTTCTGATTCTGTCCAGACTGGCCCAGGGGCCAGGGCTGCGGGCAGCAAGATCGAGGGCTCGAATGGGGAGGCCAAGATGGGACATCCTCTTGCCTGAGCCTAGGGGGCCTTGGGCCTCTCCTTCCTCCTGAGACAGCCAGAGGGCTTCCGCGTTCTCCCGCTGTCCTGGTAGGCCAAACTATGCGGCTCCCCTCCCTTGCCACCCTGCCTGCATCCTGGCTCAGGCCCAGCTTACTGTGTGAGCTGCCTGGCCAGGGCTAGGGTCCTGCTGGGTGCTGGTTGATGGATTAACTCTTAGTGGCCTTCTGGGGAAGAGAGGGGTCCTGCCTGGGGCCCGCCAGAGATGGAGAATGGTTGGAGTCAATTAAAGCCTTTAACTTTTTCAAAAAGAAATGGCAAAATGTTTGAGCGACTCGATCTCTAGCTCCCTTAGCACATGGCGGGGGCGGGGGGAGCATGAGGGCCGCAGCTGGCACGGGAACTGGACTGGGTAGGAGCCCTGGCTGTAGGGCCTGGGATGAGCCCCTCCCCTGCCCCCCTCAGCCTCAGGGGGCCTGTCTGAAGCAAGAACCCTGGACTCAGGTCTGTTGGCCACAGGCCGGGCGTGGATTTGCAGACTTGCCCACAGAGACCTTGTGACCAGTGAGGGAACTGTGGCTGGCTCAGACAAGCCACGGAACCTGCCCCCAGTCACAAAGGCAGTTAAGTGGCAGGTTCAGGTTTTGACCCCAGAGCTGTCACCTCCCCACCCGTTTTAGGCTTCCTGCCCCTTCTCCCGGCCCAGCCCATCACTGATTTCAGGGTCTAATTTATTGGTGGTGAGTATATAGGGGTAGGTCCAGGCCAGACAGTCGGGCCACTTCCCACCAGATGCCTGCCTCAGGGGTCTCCATGTGACAGTTGCGGGGAGGAGCTAGGCTCCCCTGGTCCCAGGCTGGGCACCCTAGGCTTCTGTTTCCCTTGCCAGAGTCGTGCCAGTCCAGGGGTGGAGGCCGCTGGGAGCAGGTCCAGGTGGCTGCGGGCTGGCCCTCTTCTGTTTCCGTGGAGGAGGCCTGGGCGGGCTGGGTGAGTCTGTCTTGAGTTCTCCCCTCCCACCCAGCCCAGGTCACCAGGTGCTGGATCCGGGTGCAGATTTACAGGGCCTCGGTTTCTACAACAGTGTGGACATATAGGGCAGTGGTCTCTCTCTCCGTGGCCCTGGGCAGCCGTAGTCCGGGCCCACTGGGTTTGAAGGTTCTGGGTGGGGGGGCGGGGGGACCCCAAGGTGTTCCAGGCTGGTGCCCCCGCTGGCAGCAGGCCTCTGAGAGGGAGGCAGGAGGGGTGGGCGCAGAGGGCATGGTCCATCCTTGGTCGAGTGGAGGGGTTGGGGTCCCGGGATAAGTTCATGGCCAGTGGTTCCCAGCTGCTGGCTGCTCAGTCTCTCCTGCTGGGCGAGGGCTGGCGGGGGGCCCCCCAGGTCTCCGGGCCGGGTGCTACGCCATGCTGCTGGTGGAGCAGGGGGTGCTCTGGGTGCTCCCGATGCTGTGGTTGGTGCTACTGCTCTCCGAGGAGGCCGGGGCAGCCACCGCCACCACGGGCTCCCGCTTGCCGGGGGGACCTGGGGGCAGGGGCGGAGGTCAGGGCCCCGGCCAGGGCTCCCCGCTCCCCCAGAGGCTCCCCCGGGCTCCCCCAGGTGACGGTGGCAGAGGGGTCCTGAGCACTCATGCGGGGGCCTGGGATACTCACGCGTGTGCGAGTAGATGTACCAGAGCGCGGCGGTGAGCAGGGCCCCGATGAGGAAGGCGCCAAAGGTGATGCCCAGCACAGCGGGCAGGACGAGGCCTTTGTCTGTGCACACGAGGGAGGGGTGGCTGCAGTCAGTGCTGCAGCCCCCTCCCGGTCCCTCCCGTGCGCACTGGCCGGGAGCACAGGTCTGGGCGTCAGTCCCAGCTCGCCCACAGACCCTGACCTCTCTGGACCTCAGGCTTCCCATCTGTAGCCTGTGGATTCATCACAACCCTGCCTGGCACTGAGCCGTGGCTGTTCTGAGCACCCACCAGAAGGCCCAGCCTCTACCTTCCAAGGCTGACAGAGATGCATTTTTAGGGAGAATGGGTAGTCTAATCCAAGCAGGGAGTCAGTGGGGCCTGGGAGTGCAGAGCCTCCCCTACCCCGCTGTGTGACCTTGGGTCAACCCTGCCCCTCTCTGAGCCCTGTACTGTGGTCGGAATGGGCCAGAGAACTTCTGAGGGCTCTTCAGCTCTGCTCTTGGGTTTTCCCAAGCCTCATTCCGTCCACATTCCCGACTCCCGACTCCTGGGTGACGACGGGCCTCCCCTTGGACACTGAGTTCCCATCGATGCAGTGGGGTAATTCGCCCTGCCCTCTTGATCATGGGCTGGGGTCAGGGCTCCATCCTGACCCAGGTAAGGAAGCAGGTGCTCCCCCCGCCCCCGACCTCTGCCCCCAGTGCCAGTGACCTGTTCTGCCTGGTGGGGGCCCAGGGCCACAGGGAATACACTGGAGGCTGGAGGGTGCTGGGCGGAACGGGCATCCTCTACCCCCCTTAAGTGGGGGCCTTAAGAAGGGGAGGCCGGTCCTGCCCCAACATGCCGTCCGCCTCATTTGATTCCAGGACCCCCCTACCCCGCAAGCAAGGTCAGCTAGCAACCACAGGGATTAGGAAAATCTAAATGCCTGGGATCCAGTCTGCAGGGTAGTCAAGAGCAAAGGCTTTCTACCTAGAAGATACAGCACAGGTCCTATGCTAGGCTGCTGGGGGCCCTTCTGCCCCTCCCAGGGATGCTCTCTCTGGGGTCGCCCCTGCACGTGTCTGTGCTGCACCCCTCTGGGCCATCCGTCAGGCCCCACACTGGCCTCAGCCACTGGAACCCTAAAGAGACTCACCAGGAAGGCCAGGGCTGACGATGTGCAGCCGCACGGAGACAGTCCTGTGGGTGTCCTGGGGGAGGAGAAGAGAGTGGTGGATAGCACAGCCTGCAGGAGCCAGCCACCGGGCTTACTCCCCGGCTCTGTGATCCTGGGCTGCCACAACCCGCCCCGGGCCCGCGGCTTGGGATCCCATCCCACCACTTTCTAGCTGTGAGCCTTTGGGCAAGTCCTGAGAGATCCGTGCTGAGGGAGGGTGTTGGGTGGACAACCCTTGGCTGCTACTAGGGTGTTCCCTGGGGGGCTCCCGAATCCCATGGGGATTGTGGGGACACTCGGCACTGCATCTGTGACCCTTGTGAACACCTGGGAGAGAGGAGCCAGGTTAGCCCAGAGGCCCATGCTCACTGAGGGTTACTGGGAGAGGAGGCCCACTCAGGAGTGGCCCCAAAGGCTTGCCTAGCTTCATACAACCAGAGAAGTTTCTGATCCTAGAGACCCTTCCGTGTGCCAGGACCTGGGGATGTGCGTCCAGGGCTGTGGGGCCTGAGGATGGATTCCCCACTGGATGGTGAAGGAGAAAATCAGAAGTTTGTGTCCTTTATCTTAATCCCCTTTGTTGAGATCTCCTGTTCAATGCAGTGACATTGGTGACTACTACATGGAAAGATGGGTGGGTGCATGGATTCCTGGGTGGATGGATCGATGGATGACTGGGTGTGATGGTGAGAAGTATCAACTAATGAATGGATGACTGGGTGGGAGAGAGGGACCATGGATAGATGACTGGGTGGGATGGTAGAAGGCAGGATGGAAGGAAGGATGGATGGTAGGGGGATGAATGGAAGAATAAAGAGATGGAAGGATGGATAGATGGAAAGGGGGATGGATACATGGATGGATGAAAAGAAAGGCATGAAGGAAAGAGGTGGAAGGATGATTGGAAGGAAGAAAGGATGGATGGGTGTGTGAAAGGAAGAATGTAAGGATGCATGGAAGAACTGCATGAAGGATGGATGGATGGATGCAAAGGATGAATGGATGGTGGAAGGATGAGTGGATGGAAGGATGGATAGATGGTGGATGAATGGGTGGAAGGACAGATGGTTGGATGAAAGGATGGATGGAAGGAAGAAAAGCATGAAGGATGGAAGGATGGTGGAAAGATGAATGGAAGGAAGAAAGGATGGGTGGGTGGAAGGAAGACTGTAAGGATGCATGGAAGAACTGCATGAAGGATGGATGGAAGAAAAGGATGGAAGGAGGGATGCAAAGGATGAGTGGATGGTGGAAGGATGAGTGGATGGAAGAATAGATGGAAGGACAGATGGGTGAATGGTAGACAGATGAGTGGATGAAAGGATAACGGATGGAAGGACAGGTGGGTGGATGGAAGGATGGATGGATAGTGGAAGGATGGGTGGAAGAAAAGGAAGGAAGGATGAATGGATGGGTGGGTGGACGGATGGATGGAAGAAGGGAATGAAGGATGGAAGGAAGAAAAACGAATGAAGGATGGATGGGAGGATTGATGGAAGCAAGGAAGGATGGATGGTGGAAGGAAGGATGGACGGACGCAGCTGCAAATCCTACTAATGTCCAATACACAGCAAAGCCATCAGAAGGAGTAGGCTTGGTAACCAGAAGCCACACACCAGTCTGTGGTTCTGCCCCTTACCAGCGGGTCCCACGTCATGGGCTATCACGTCCCTACCTGGAAACCCTAGACCCGAAGCCGCCCTTGAAACTGGGGCCCCACTCACCGGGGACAAACTCCTCGAACGCAGGGCTATGGCGCAGCTGAGGGTGCCAGTTGTGGGCGTGGACACCATGTAGCCACGGAGGAGGAAGCTGAAGCGCACGTCCCCACCAGGGCCTGGGGACAGCAGGCTCACACAGCTGCCCTTGGCGGTCTGGCTCTGGATGAGTTCCACGGTGTCCGCATCAGGCCCCAAATCCAGGTGGCAACTGTCCAGCTGGAGCGTGAGCTCCGGGATCGGTGGGGACATGCTCACCTACGTGGGTAGGTAAGGGTGACGGGGCACGGTCAGTTACTCAACGCTGCCCTCGGGAAATACGCTAGACTCATTCTGGGGCTCCACCCTGGCAGTGGAAGGACAGTCCTGGGTCCACCCAGAGCACATGAGGAGGAGGGGACATTCCACCCAGTGTCTCTGCGGTCGCTCCCCTCCGCCATGCACCCTGCTGGCTCCCTCCTTCCTCTGGGGAGTTCAGAGCACACCTTCCCTCTACTAACGGTGCATAGAAAGACTCTGAGAATCCCAAGAGCGGGGCAGGCCCAGGAGGTCAAGTCCAGTACCTGCACAAAGCCCTGTTGCCCCAGCTCGATGGTGTTGGAGACCTGGAGGAAGTGTGGGCTGAGGTACAGGCCCAGCTGGAAGGAGAGGCTCTCCATGTTGATGCAGTGCACCTTCTTCTGTGGGAGGCAGGGGGGTGTGGTCAGTCTAGGAGACGCCCAGCCAAAGGTAAGGGGTCGGGGTGGGGTAGGAGCACGAGCCCTGGTCCTGAGTTGCTGCCTGACCCTCCTTTAAAAAAAGACAAAGCTAATCTTCATCAAGAACCTGCTCTGTGCCAGGCCTGGGTGAATGTTTTCCCATGTGTCGTATCATTGACTACTCAGAAGCACCCCATGGGGAAGATCCATTCTTAGGCCCCTCTTTCTATATAGGACCTTTGGGTCCAGAAAACTTAACTGATTTGCACAAGGCCACACAGCCAGTATGTACTAGAACTTTTCTGGCTTGAGAGGCTGAGAATGTAACCCGAAGCGGTGCTGCTCCCATTGTGCAGAAGGGGAGACTGAGGCACCCTGAAGATAACATGGCTGGCCAGGATCGGGGCCTGAGTTTCCTGAGGCCTGCTCCCCTCCGCGGCCAGGAAGGGGTGCCAGGACCCTGAACCAGATGGGTTAGCATGGTAACCATCCATCTCACCCACTGCGGTGATGAGCTTGAGAAGAGGTTGACGACCACCTGCAGGAAAAGAGCCAAGGAGCAGGTCAGAGCCAGAAGCTACCCCAGATGGCATCCCACCCAACATACCCATTTTATGGATGGGGGACTGAGGCAACCAATGGCTCATAAGCTTGTCTTCCTACTGCGCACCACACCCCCCTCTCCCAAAGGCCCATTGGCCTGGAAGGTCAGGGAGGCACCCGATAAGCTGGCCTATACCTTTCCTGCCCGCCCTCGTCCTTACCTCATTCCTGACCACGTTTTCTGTCACTTTCATGCCGCAGCTGGAGTAGGCGCTGCGCAGGACAAACTGGTCATCTCTGTCCTCAGCCTGGCAGCTGGGGTCCGAGAAGGTCAGGCTTGTGATGCTGCACCCTAGAGTCTGGGCCAGGGTTGGAGTGGAGGGGCACTGTCAGGAGGCGTGGGGCTCTCTGGGGCCTGTCCCTCACATCCCCACACCAAGAACTGACAAACTCAGGGCTCCCAAATCACAACCATTCCTCTCCATTTTTGTTAGATCTTATCAGACTATGCCATTTAAGACAATACTTTTCCTGAACTACTCTCACTTTTGTACTTAGCCTTGTCCTAAGCAATATTATCTGTGACATCATGAGCTTGATTTGCTACTTTCCTCCTAATATATATATATATATATAATTAGAATAAATGTAGATGTGTATTAAAAACATTCGAGTTCTACATATAATCACTGCCCACAGCCCCAGGGGCATGGAGATCCCACCAGCATAATTCAGTCTCAGAACCCTAGACTCTGGAGCACCTGGGTGGCTCAGTCAGGTGTCTGCCTTTGGCTCAGATAATGATCCTGGAGTCCCGGATGGAGCCCCACACTGGGCTTCCTGCTCAGCGAGGAGTCTACTTCTCCCTCTGTCCCTCACCCCACTCTCTTGCTCTCACACTCTCTCTCTCTCAAATAAAATAAAAAGAAAGAACCCTAGACTCTTGGACCCGGACAGAGTTGGCAAATTTTTCTGATAAAGGGCTGGACGGTGAATTTGTTAGGTTTTGTGGGGTATGTGGTTTCTGCAATTACCCAACTTTGCCATCATAGCCTGAAAGCAGCCATAGAATGTATGTAAATGAATGAATGGGTGTGACTGTGTGCTAATAAAACTTTATTTACAAAAACAGGCAGAAGGCCACAGTTTAACATCTCCTATCTAAGAAGAATTAATCTTAGACTTTTTCAGTCATGCTCTTAGGATCAAAGAATCTTGGCATCTTTGAGCTGAGGGAGCTCTTGGGGGTCCCACTTGAATCCAGGTAACTCACCTCTCCTCCTCCAGAGTGCCACCCCTGACTGCTACTTCTCCTCAGGTGCCCAGAGCCACCAGAGGAAATAACAGCCCTCCAAATAAAAATGACTCTGGGTGAAGCCCCAGTGACACACAGGCCTGGAATCTGAACTCAGCACACTGACCACATTTCTTAAGTCAGTGAGAGGGCAGAACGTTCCATGTTGGGGTAATTCCGTTCAGACCCTTTGCATTGTATTTTCTTCTATATGGATGCTGTACTCAGAGAAAACGGGCAGGGTTTTTGTTTGTTTTTGTATTTGGACTGGGTGGCAATCATGTCAACCAGTGCTGTCCCTGCACTAATTCCTGCACCTCCTGGAACCTGCCGGGCCAGATGGAGGTAGAGGGGGGAAGAGATGGGTAGCAGACAGGTGACACTCCATATTGCCCCTGTACCCCACACCCCCCAAAACTCCCACGTGCACTTAATTTTAGAGTGCACTTTAGAATGACAAAATTTAAGTGTCATTCTAAAGACCCCTGAGATCATGGGTGATTTGTCCAGGCTCTGGCCGAGATTTCTGGCCTCAGGCCAGAAGAAATCACATGGGGGAAGATGGGTAGCTAGGACGGCCCAAGGTTTTAAAAGGTCCCCAAACACCAAAAATCACTGTAGCCAAAATTTAGAAACTATAACAAAGAGAAATTATTTCAAATAAGAATGATGGACAAAGGGCCCCATCTTTTTTTTTTTTTTTTTTTTTTTTTTTAGTGTAAAATGCTTACAAAAATCGTCAAGAAAAACATTGAGCTACATTGGGCGCCTGGGTGGCTCAGTGGGTTAAAGCCGCTGCCTTCGGCTCAGGTCATGATCCCAGGGTCCTGGGATCGAGGCCCACGTCGGGCTCTCTGCTCAGCAGGGAGCCTGCTTCCTCCTCTCTCCTCTCTCTCTGCCTGCCTCTCTGCCTACTTGTAATCTCTCTCTCTGTGTCAAATGAATAAATAAAATCTTAAAAAATACTGAGCTACATTGATAAAGAGCCTTAGGTCACTATAAGTCACAGGGAGTCATGCCCACCCTCACTGCTGATCAAAGAATTATAAATTGAAACAAGAGCGCCATGTCCCACCTTTCACGCTGACAAAGGTTTTTTTAAGACATTTTAAAAATTCGATTATTTTTTTATTTTTATTTTTTAAGCAAGCTCTGCGCCCAACGTGGGGGTTGAACTCATGATCCCAAGATCAAGAGTTGTATGTTCCACCCACTGAGCCAGCCAGGCTCCCCAGCAAAGGCCTTTTTAAAAACAAAAATAATAGTCTGGAGAGAGAGAGTCAAAGTGCTCTCCTAAATCGGCAGTGAAAATTGGAATCATCTTTTGGAAAGTGGGTTGGCCACATGTATCAAAACTTGCAGAATATTCACACATTCTGACCCAGCAATCTCACCAATGTAGAAATCTAGCCTAAGAAAACAATCCTACATAAAGAATGCATGATGATATTTTCTGCGTATTTATAATTTTGCATAATTGGAAGCAACCTCAGTGTCTAACAAGGGAGGAGTTAATTATGGCATGCCAATATGATGGAATAATTTATGCTTATTAAAGTGACATTAAGTACATATGTCAAAGTTCTAAAAATACAGTAAGTGAATATAGCAGGAGACAGACAAGTGTATTGGAGATGATACCATATAAGAAATACACGGAGAACACGTTCCAGAAAGAAACACACTAAAATGTTGGTATCCACCGTCTTTGGGCAGGAAGGTTGAGATTTTCTTTTCTAATTTTTCGCATTTAAAAAAATCTGGTGTTATTCTTAGTCAGGCAGAGATCATACTGTATAGATATTATGTTAAGTGCCTGCCCGGCTCAGCCTGCATTTAGGATTAATTAATGACGACTGGTACCTGTTATTGAGCCCTTATGGTGTGCCACATCTGGCTCAGCGGGTCAGACCTCATTTAATTCTTCCTGCATGGCAAGTACCACCATCAAGCCCATTTCACAAGTGGAAAAACTGAGGTTTGCAAAGGGATGGGATTTGTCTCCCTGCCTGCGTCAGGACCCCCAGACTCTTGAGCTAAAGGAAGAACCAGCTACCCACATTCCCAGCGGTTCCCTTACCGAGATGAGATCTTTCTTGAGCGCCACAGTCATGACGTTTTCGGAGCACTTGGGCTGGATCAGGGACAGAAGCAGCTCCTGGTTGCAGCTCTCCTTGGGAGGGGTGGTCCGGACAGGTGGGGGAGAGGTTTGCAGCCCACCTCCTGTGGGGCAGAAGAGGCAGGCAGGCAAGTGACTGAGTGCTCCCTGGGCACCGGGCCCCAAGTGCTTCTGGAACTAGCTACTTTCACTGTCCTCGCCTGCAGATGGGGAAGACGGGGCTCCCCCCGGCTGCTGCAAGCACCCTGCTCCGTGGCCACTGATCCCAGGAGAGGGCAAGGGCAGGGAAGAGGGTGCTCACCGCAGCTGTGGGCCTGCAGTGAGACGACACTGGCCAGAGGGAGCTCCACAAAGGATGCTACCACGCTGGCGTTGAGTCTCCAGGCCTCCCCCAGCAGGCCTTGGGGTGTATCCGGGAGCACGAAGCCACGGATGTTCTTCTCCGGAAAGATCTTGAAGGAGTATTCACCAGTGGTCTAAGGACAGAGCAGGGAGCCACAGACACAGTCAGGGGCACGCAGCCTGGCAGGGGCACCGCCGGGCAGCCAGGGTCATGCCAGGCCTTGGTGCCGCTCACTCCTTTGCTCCTGCTGTTTCCTCCCCCTGGACCACCTCCCCTCCCTCATCTACTGGCTCCTGTTTATTCTTCAAATCAGCGGGGGGTTCCCTTCTCCAGGAATCTTCCCTGACCCTGTGGGCCGGGGTAGGGGCCTTCCTTGGGGATGATGGAAGGCTTCCTGGAGGAGGTACCATCTGGGTGAAGGTCTGAAGAAGAATAGCTGGTGCAGAGAGGAAGGGGGTGGATGTGTAAGGGCTCAGGGCTGGGGTCCTGATGCAGGGAGTTGGGGTTTTCTCTTTGCAGAGCCTTGGCCAGGCCTGCACGGGGCTGTCTGGGTCGTGGAGCAAGACTCACCCAGATCTGCATGTTGTGGTTGGCGTCGATGAGCCAGGACACATAGGGTGGACCTTGCAGGATAAGCACAGCGTCAGGATCCCCTGAAGCACAACGCAGCTCCACCTTCACGGTCACCGTCCGGGGCCTGCGGGGAGACCCCGGCGTCAGCGTGGGGCAGGGATGCGGGGATGGGCAGGGACTGATGGAGACTGGTCGGGAGGGGACTAGGCCTGGGGTCAGGTGGGCAGCAGCGGAGCGCTTTCACCTGGTCACTGTAGACGGGGGAGGGGGCGTGGAAGTGGGCGGGGCTTGGCCCACAGGGGCGGGCCCTGGAGCTAAGGTGGTGGCAGCTACACGCTCACCTAGCCAGGGGTGGGCGGGGCTT
>LNAC01000009.1:3145897-3164248 GCA_002007465.1 Ailurus styani | reverse complement strand
CCCCCCCGGGGGCTCAGATCCCTGCCTGCAGAGCCCAGGAACGGGAAGGAGGGGGGAGAGTTAAGGGAGGAGGAGGACCCCTGGCAAGCCCTGGCTCTCCACAGGGCTTTGACTTACTCCACTGGGAACAGAGGGAATTACCACATGGGGTTGGTCCAATTCGGCCCTGCTGCTTGGCTTCCCAGGCCCCCTGGGCTTTCACACTGGCCCTGTCCGTCTGTCTCTGCGGTGCCTGCTGCGAGCCTGGATTCCTCACCCCACCCCCAACCTCTCCCTGTCCCTGGATCTGGGTCTGTCTTCGGTTCCCAGCTCCCCTCCTCCTCTCTCTGTGTCTCTGAGTGTCTGTCTGTCCATCCCTCCCACAACAGGCCAGCTCTTCCTAGTTCCATTTTCCTTTGTGTTTCTCTCCCCCTTGTTATCTTTGCTGTCCGCCCCCACCCCTGGCCTCTGCTTTCTCTGTAAACAGCAGCTGGTCACATCTGGGGACCACCTCCCAGGGCCTTCCAGCGGGGCAGGCAGTGCCCACAGGCCACCCCGCCTCCTCCAGCCCTGACCCCCCCCTTGCTGTGGGTCCCAGCCTGTTGACCTCCTCTCTCTGGTGGACATGCCTGACACTTAAAACTGGAATTTTTGCAAAATATTTTTCTCCAATGTAGACCATGTTCATTAGAGCAAATCTTGCAAATTCCATCAAGTGTAAAGCACAAATAAATAAATGTCTCTCCTAATCCTGCTTCCCCGCCATAACTACTATTAATACCTTGTTAGTTTTCCTTTTCCTCTGTACTTAAATATTTTCAAACATATCTTTAACTTTTTCAAAGGCAGTGACCAGATTACTTTATGGGAGGTCACTGGATCCAATTCTGCCACTGGACAGTTGGGAAGACCAGTTAGGCAAGAGGACTGGCCTTGGCCAGGGTTGCCCATCAACCTGAATCCCACGTCTGGATTTGGACTCTTTACCTCAGACCCTGCTGCCTTCGGGGTTCTCTCAGGAGGGGCCCCTTGGGATTCACCAGGCAGGGTGAATAAGGTCAGAGTGAATGATGTCAGAATGGAGAAGAGAAGCAGGGTGGCTGGGGGCAGGAGAGCCTGGCCCACAGAGACAGACAGCAGGGGCCTCCCATGGCCAGAGCCTCAGCCCAGGGTCGGGGGTAACACACTCACAAAGGCCAGGTTGAGTGGGATCCCTGGGGCTTGCAACCTCAGCAGGGTGTTCTTGTTTGCACTGAGGACCAGAAGCACCTCTCGGGGCCGAGTGCCATTTTGCTTGGACTTCTGGACAGTCAGCTCCAGCTCGGACAGCTCCTAGAGTGGGGACAGGAGAATGACACACACACACACACACACACACACACACACACACACACACACGGACCAGTCAGGCCACACAGGCTGTGCCACCTAGATCAGTCGTGAAGACTCACTTCTCAGCACCTTCCCCTCCACTCGTCCTGACCCCCTGAGCTTCCCCTGCCTCCCAGGGCCCAGCACTATGCCTGGCTGTCGGGGGATGCTCAAAAAATATTGGCAGAATGAAGGTGATTGGTTTCATCAAATCCAAAGAGATTTTTTAAAAAAAATTGCAAGAAGCCTGGACTTTACCCAGCAGTGGATCGAAGTTTGCTGTTTCTGTGGACTCCCCGCTGCAGACCAGGCCTGGGAGCGTCTGCATGACTTGGATGATACACTGTGCCCTTTCTCTGTTCCTAGGCAGTATGGTCGAGGCATCAACCCCTTCCCGGTTTCCTGCATTCCTGTTTGCCTTCCTAGCTTAAAGTACTAAAATGCCCACATTTTCATTGATATAATACCATCATTTTGCTCTAAGACTGTGAACTTGAAATCATCACATCCTGGGAGGTACCTACTGCATGAAAAATGTTAATTTATCACGGTGTATGCATTTAGAACGCCTCTGTTAACAACCACCACAGCCACGGTAATAATAAAACCTGACACTCGAGCAGCACTCACTGGGTGCCAGGACTATTCCAAGGGCTTTACATATTGACTCATTTCATCCTCACAACCTTAAGAGGTAGGCACCATTATTCTCACTTAACAGATGAGAAAAATGAGGCACAGAGAGGTCAAGTCATTTCCCCAGGATCACAGAGCAAGTATGCATGCAGCTAGGATGCAGACTGGGCAGGCCTCCATTCTAACCATACGGCCCCACATTTTTCTACACCTCCTTATTCCCAAGAAGGAAAAGGACACAGTGATCCCAAGGCAGAGCTTCTATTGAAAGAACAACCTCAGAGGCGCCTGGATGGTGCGGTCTGTTAAGTGTCCAAGTCTTGGTTTCAGCTCAGGTCATGATCTCAGGGTCGTGACATTGAGCTCTGCATCAGACTCTGTGCTCAGTACAGAGTCTGACTTGAGAGTCTCTCTCCCTCTCCCTCTGACCCTTCCGCTGTGCTCTCTCGCAAATAAATAATTTTTTAAAAGCTTTTATTTAGTTAGTTGAGAGACTGAGAAAGGACATTTAACCAACCAAGCCACCCTAGGAGCCTAAATAAATGAAGGAAAGAAGGAAAGAAGGAAAGAAGGAAGGAAGGAAGGGGAAGAGGAAGAGAGAGAGAAGGGAAGGAGGGATGGAGGGAGGGAGGAAAGAAGGAAAGAAGGAAGGAAGGAAGGAAAGGAAGAGAGAGAGAGAGAGAAAGAAAGAAAGAAAAAGAAAAAGAAAGAAGAAAAGAAAAATAAAAGGAAGGGAAGGAAGAGAAGGGAAGGAAAGGGAGGGGAGGAAAAAAGAGAAGGGAAGGGAAAGGGAAAAGAAAAGAAAAAAGAAAAGGAAAGAGAACAACCTCAGATCTGCTCAAAGACTTTCTGAGCCAGTGAACAGGCAGGGACAGGCCTCAGGAGCCGCGCCACGGACTCACGCGGACAAGGATAAACGGAAACACTCCACAGAGCAATGAATTCCAGCCGCTCTCTGAAGCCGGCGGCCTCTCCAACAGAGATAAAACCCGACCCCCCAAATCTCCTTCTATTTATCAAAAAGGAGAGAGGTAGGGCACCTGGGTGGCTCAGTGGGTTAAAGCCTCTGCTTTCGGCTCAGGTCATGATCTCAGTGTCCTGGGATCGAGGCCCGCATCGGGCTCTCTGCTCAGCGGGGAGCCTGCTTCCTCCTCTCCCTGTCTCTCTGCCTGNGGAAAAAAAAAAAAAAAAAAATTTAAAAAAAAAAAAAAAAAAAAAAAAAAAAAAAGGAGAGAGGTATTTCAAGATGAAGACATCAGTGGAAAGTTTTAGATTTTACTTCCAATTATCTCCTGGCCATTTCCCAGCTGATGTCACAGAGCCAGAGAGAGCGTTTCAGCCCCTGGAAAAATCTGCCCAGAAATATTTCCGTTAGTCAATAACGACACCATAGTCACTCCTTGTTTGTAACTTTGCTCTCTAAAACAAAAGAGCGAATAACGTGATTTCATTTTCAATGTTTTACAAGTAACTGTTTCATTTTAGTGAGCTATTGACGTTGCCTGTCTTTGGATCACTATTTTTATGCGAATTTATGGAACGATAATATAGGTTTCAAATTTATGTTTTATAAGTTCACATTTTTGATTAGTGTTTTCTAATGGCTTTATAACCTTTTGGTCCTCAAAATATCTTTTTAAATCAATTTTTAAAAATATTTATGCATTCTAGGGGTATCTGGCTGGAGGAGCATATGACTCTTGATCTCAGGGCTCTGAGTTCGAGTCCCGTGTTGGCTGTAGAGGTTATGTAAATATCTTAAAAATTCAATACTTATGCCTTCTAAACACATTATTTACTTTTTAAAGATTTTATTTATTTATTTGAGAGGGAGAGAGTGAGAGAGAGCACAAGAGCAGGGGGAAGAGAAGCAGACTCCCTGCTGACCAGGGAGCCCAACACGGGGGTCCATCCCAGGACCCTGGGATCATGACCTGAACCGAGGCAGACGCTTAACCAACTGAGCCACCCAGGTGCCCCGACATTCTGAACACTTTAAAAATTAAATACTGGATTTAATATATTTTGGTAAACCATGAAATACAAAGCTAAATGTCAGAACTGACATTTTGTCCTAGAATGATGATCATTATCTGAGGTTTTTATTTAAATTCATTCATTTATTTAAAAATTGAAGGATAATTGGCAGACTACTTGAAATTAACCTGAGCGAAGGAAGACCCACTGTGGGGTGCTGGGAACGGCCCCCTGTAGCCGACCAGCCAGAATCCTTGCGAATGAGATTCTTTGAGAATCTCTGAGGATCACCTGCCCCCGCCTTCTTACCCTGATTGCGTATGTACTGTTAGCTTGAACAATCGAATAGGATTGCACAACCCTGTGTATCTACTAAAAACCATTCAATTGTACACTCTGAATGGGCAAACGTTATCTGGATAAAGCTGTCGAAAAAAACAACTGATTATCAGTCATTTCACATGGTTCAACCTGATCCGTGCCTGGCCCTGTACTGAGCGTGTTACATGGGTTTTCACTGAGGCAGAATCAGGTGTCGTCCCATTTTGCAGATGTGGCAATCGAGGCTCAGGGAGGGAATCTACCCAGGGATCTGCCCCGGGGCGAAGTCGGGCGCCAGAGTGGAGCCCACTGTCCCCGGACCTCTGGGCAGCTCTGCTGGACTTCCCTGCAGTTCATCACTGTCCAGCCCCATCTGTCTGTCCTCACCCAGGGGAGTGACCTCTGGGGCCCCCCCATGCAGCAAAGAGATGGGCCCTGAGGTTTGGAGACTCTGCTGACAGGCCTCAGTGGATGAGGTCCGCCCTCGGCCCCTTGGTGGGCATCCACAGGCCCAGAGCTCTGCGGGTGACAGAGCGGCAGGGGACGCAGCCTCCGAGCTGGCAGGGAAGAGCCCTGTGAACATCCATTCCTGCTCCTCTGTACCTCAGTCTCCCCGCTTGGTAGTACGGGGTTGGGAACAGATACCAGGTGGGGCTCTCGATAAAGGAAGTCAGAAAAGAGAAGTGGAGGTCAGGGTCGGATCACGCCGAGGGTGATGGCATTAAGAGACTGGAACTTTGTGGGGACCTTTGTCTCGACACTCAGTCCTTTACCCACCACTCAGTTGTCACTGTGGCCCTCCTGGTAGAGTTGGGGGCTGGGTAGGGGGTGGGGGCTGAGGCCCAGAGAGGGGCAGCCATGGGCCGCGGGCACACAGCAAGTGAGCAGCGTGCAAGCCCAGGGAGATGGGAAAGCTGGGCCGCTTGGGGGTCTCTGAGCTCCGGGACCTAGCTGAGGCCAGCTGGTTACCAGAAAAGCCCAGGCGGGTTTCCACAGCAAACATTTCCATCCCCTAGCCCTGACTCATCATCAGTCACTCATACGCACATTGACTTCCCTCTTCCCACTCCCACCTCCCCACCCGGAGCCCAGAGGCAAAGCAAGGGGTCTGCCTTGCCCCCCACCTCTAAGCTCCCAGTCTTCCGAATGGCACCCTGGGAATTCTGGAAGGCCAGCCGAGGTAGGCAGGCCGGCCAGCCCCTCACTCCCAGCTCCGACCTGGGCCAGCTCACGCCTACCCCCGCCCCTTCTCCGAGTGGGTGGGCGGGAGACCGCGTTTCTATTTTTGTGCCCGTGTCCCACAGATGCCATTGTTGGCCCAGCGGTTGGTGGCGGGAAGGGGGGATTTCAGTGAGGAGGCCCTGAACACTAGTAGCCACTTATAGAAAGCTGCTTCCAGCAATTCTTCTAGGAGCGGAGCCTTGGGGCTGCCTGCAGCCCCCACCCTCCCAGGGCCAGACTGGAGCCGGCCAGAGTGGAGCCAGCCGTCCCTCCGTCCACCCCAGCGGAGTCAGAGGACACACACAGGCAGGATGGCAGGGCCAAGGGGTCAAAGCCAGACCGACCTGAATTCAAAAGTGGGCTCAGTCATTAACCCGTGACCCTGGGCAGTCACTAGTCCTCTCTGGGCCTCAGTTTCCTGGTCTGGAAAATCGGCCCCCTTCCCAGACTTGTGAGGGCTCCGTGAGATGCTGCCTGTGAGATGAGGCGTCCGGTGCCCAGCTAAACACACAGCAGTGGTTGGGCTCTCGTGGCCTGTGACTCCCTCCTGGCCTGCACACCCGGAGGGGTGCCACGGTCTGGGGGCTCGGGAGGTTGGCATTAAAGCGGGCAGCAGTTGGCAAGAACTGGAACACGTCGAAGCTGCGCCTCCCCGCGGCGTTCCGCTCTCTGGGCCTCGGTCTCCCTATCTGTGCAGCGAGGTGGTTCAGCGTTGTTCTAGAATTGTGTGGCTCCTGGATTTTATCCTGCTTCCTAGGGTCCCCGTGTTTGGCATCCCAGAGTCGTGGTCTCTAACCAGGTGGACACCGAGTGGGCTTCCAGAACCTCCCAGGAGAGACGTGCTGCTTTCCCCAGCTGAGGGCCCCTGGTCAGGCTGTGTTCTCCCCCGTGCCCCGTTCATCGGCCAATCTGAGAGGCCAGGGCTGGGGGCCCAGCCTGGGGCTCTTGTGCTGTTTTTTGTACTTTTTTAAAAAAGATTTTATTTATTTATTTGACACAGAGAGAGAGATCAGATCACAAGTAGGCAGAGGGGCAGGTAGAGAGAGAGGAGGAAGCAGGCGCCCCGCTGAGCAGGGAGCCCGATGCGGGCCTGGATCCCAGGACCCTGAGATCATGATCTGAGCTGAAGGCAGAGGCTTTAACCCACTGAGCCACCCAGGCGCCCGATTTTGTGCTTTTGAAGGGGCACAGGAAGTAGGCACAACTCTACCCAGGAGCTTGGCAGAGAACAAGACGAACACCCGTCAACAACCAGAGGTGAACAGCCAGTGCCGCCACTAGCCCCCCGGGGAGGGTCACTCAGCAAACGCTCACTGGCATGCATGTTCCTCCTTCCTTCCTTCTATCATCCGTCCAGCCCCCCAACCAGATAGTGACTTCCAGACTGACCCTGAGCTGGACACGGGGGGACACAGCAGTGAAAGAGCAGGCAGAATCCCCGCTCAGCCTGTTGGGACCCCCGATCCGTACCCTTCCACCAAAGCTGCCCCTCACATCTGCAAGGCCTGGGATAAGAATCCAATGGCAGCCCCCCGCTCCGAATCCGCCCTCCTTTCTTTTCACCTCCTCGTCTTCACAAGGACAGGTGTGGGCAACCCAGCCGGACGCCCCAGCTCTGCCATGCCCGCCCCCTTCACATAGTCACCTCACCCACCCTTGGGTCTGGAGAAGCTTCCACCAGCCATGCAGTGCCCTCTCTAGGATGGAACAAGAAAGAGCCTCCCGCAGCCCCCAGAGGAGGCTCCGCACATGTGGGCGGGGAATCCTGGAGTCCAGGGACCAGAGCATGGACTCAGGGGACAGACAGGAGCAGGCTCCGGGTGGACGCGTCCCTCTGGCCCTACAGATAGGCTACCGAGGGGGCGCGGGGAGGAGTGCAACTAGAAGAGGCCAGAGAAGGGCCATTGCGGGGCCTGAACAGGGGCTGCCATTGCCCAGGTCTGAGAACGACACTGCCCTCCACAGCCCTTCACAGCCTCCTAGGACGGTCTGGGGCAGCCCCGGGCCCCTCCCGCTCTCCCTCTCGGCCTGAGCAGCCTTGCCTACCCCTCTGGTCAGGAAGGAGTCAGTGCAAGAGCCTGGCAGCTTCCCTCTGGGGGTGGGCGGGGTGTCCTTGGCTCCCCGGTTTGCCCAGAAGCGGGGTGAATCAGCGGCTGCCCCAGCTCTGGCCCAGCGGCCTGGGGCTTGTGAGGAGGACAGCAGGTCCGTGCAGTCGGTCTGACGGGAATCGCTGAGACACCAGGCCGGTTTCCTGTCTCCGCGGGTCAGGATGTGACCCCGGGACCCCTCCCGGAATCCAGGCTCCGGCCTGCCCTTTGGGGACCCAGCGAGATAGAGCCCTTCCCCAGCGGCCCCCTGGCCTGTCTGCCGCGGACCTCTCTTCCCTGAGCCTCTTGGCGGCCACAGCTGATGTGCCGCCCACCCACAGGAAATCTGAGGGTCCGGAGGCTACGCAGGGGAGGAAGGGAAAGCCGTCTGCGAGCCAGGGTTTGAAGACGGCGGCCCCAGGTCGGGAGGGCTTGGGCTGGTTGCTGAGACAGCTGCTACCCACGCGCCGCTGCCAGTTCCCGTTTCTGGCCCTGGGCCTTTGCTTGTGCGGTGCCCTCTGCCCGGAATGCNACCCCCCTCCCCCCGCCTCTCTGTCTGTCTGGACACCGAGAGCCTTTCACTAATGCCCCTTTCCCTCCAGAGCCCCGTGTGCCCCCCATTGCCAATGCCATCACTCAAGACCTGGGCTGCGGAGGCCCACCTCTGCCTCCCCTGGCCTGGGAGTGGCTCAAGGGCAGACAGAGGTCAGGGCTGCTTTCTCTCTGCACCATCAATGTCCAGCACAGGCTGGGCACCGAGCAGGTACCTGGCAAGGACTGTTGATGGGTAGTGGTCGGGCGGGGGGGCGGGGGAAGGACAGTCAGGCTGTACCCGGAGAGGAAGGGGCCGTCCATGTCACGGCATAGGATCTGGAGGGATCGTGGGCCCTGGGGGCAGGGAGGCCAGGAGCTCCTGGTGGGGAGGCCCAGCTCCATCGGGCTGGACCTCAGTTGCCCCCTCTGAAAAGAGATTCACTGCCCCTGCCTTAGCACCTGGTAGCAATAACCTTTGGGGGTCAAAATAGCAGACTGACGTGGACCTGTTCTGGAAACGGTAGCATGCCGGGCAAGAGGAGGGTATTCACAGGTGAGACCCGGAGGCCAAAGATAGTAACATATACTGACAACAAGATATTGTCGTTGGGCAGCCGTGCCCTCAATATTTGTCTGCTCTGCCCCACAGGATCCTTGCAAACCCCCCGCTGAGGGAGGTATTATTATCGTCCCCATATTTCCCATGGAAAACCAAGGCCTCGAGAAGTGGCCCGAGGTCCTGCTGCTGTAAGGCGGGAAGGCAGAGTCCAGGGTGCGGACCGTCCGGCTGCAGGGCCCGTGTTCGTACCTAGCGGGCATTCCTGCACTCACGCAGTCGGCAAACGGATATTTGCTATCTGCCAGGCGCCCTGGGCCAGATTCTGATACTCTGTGATTCTTCACTGAATTCCTGAGCTCAGGAATTATGTTCGTGTAGCGGAGTGAGGGGAAGGAGCCCCCTCTGTGTGCCAGGCACTATATGAGGTCCAGTAAAGTACCCAAGGCTGGAGCCCCAGTCTCCTGAACCCCCTCAAACAGAATGAGCTTATGGAAGGCAATCTTATGTTCCATATCGTTACCAAACTTGAAAAAATTACAATGGCTTTGGAAACCATATAACGTGTGTCTGGCACTATCTCGGTTCGGGAATTATCGAGTCTCTATCACCCCCTCAAACAGATGTGCCTGGCAGGCCTAGGCCTCGCACCCCAGCTTCTTGGATTGAAAGCCAGATGCTCCATGGACTGAGTCCCCCAGAGGAGGCAGAGAACGACGAGAGGGTCTGTTGCCGTGAGCTTCAGGATGGCATGTTTGTGTGGCATCCTCCCATCCCCCTAAAAACCCTCCAGTGACTCTCACAGCCCACAGAAGACCAGACCCCTTAATATCGTGACAGGGCCTTTGCATCTCTCCAGCCCTGCCCCAAGGTGAACTCTAAACTCCTGCCACCGTGAACCGCATTTTGACCCTAACCACAGTCCGCTCACCTGCCTGTGCGTTCACTCTGTCCTCGGCTCTTCCCTACCAACTCCTTCATTCCTGGCCATCTTAGTGTTGCTGCTGCCTCCAGGAAGCCCTGTCTAATCCCACAGCAGCTGCAGCACCTCGGCCCTCCGCTCCCCAAGAGAGCGCCCATTACCCAGATCTGTTTCCCCCAGACCTGGCCACTCAGCGGGGGCTTTTCTCAGACCTGGCCCGTTGCTGAGTGATGAGGGTGGGGGATCCCAGTCACCCAGAGACCTGGTCAGCAGAACAAACAGAATGAGCTTATGGAGGGCAATCTTATGTTCCATATCATTACCAAACTTGAAAAAATTACAATGGCTTTGGAAACCATATAACGTGTGTCTGGCACTATCTCGGTTTGGGGATTATCGAGGCCTACAGTCCTGGTGGCAGGCAGGGCGGTGGGGAGCAGGCCCCCCTCGATATTGGTGGTCTGGGCACCGTCTTATCACCACACAAACGCAGGGCAACTCAACAGTTCCAGGAGCAGCCTGGCCACAAGCTTACTGAGCTGCCACCACTAAATCGCTATCAGGACCCGAGGCCACACCAGCCAGGTGTGGCCACCAGCCCAGGCAGGCCAGACGCTGCAAGAACTCAGATCGGCTAGGGAGCCAGGTGACAGCCTAGCTTGGGGTCTCCCAGAATCTAGTGTGAACTCTGGCCTTGGGCATGTGGCTTCACCTCTCTAGGCCTGCCTCAGTTTCCTCCTCTGGAATATAGGGTAATAACAGACACAGAGAGATAGGCCGTGGGGGGCCTCAGTCCACCTAGAGGCAGCAAGCTCCCCGATCACAGCAGGTGCACAGGTGCCAGCTCGCCGGACTGTTCCACCGCTCACCTGGCTCTTCTCCACTCAGTCCCTGGCCCCACCCAGCCCTTCTCACCTGGGACTGGAGGCACCCAGAAGACCTCCGTGATGCTGGCCCTAGGAATGCCATCCTTTACCGGCCCTGTGAGATGCCCACGTCTCCCTCCTGTCGGGGGCCCTGGTGAGGACGCATCCCGCTGCTCTAGGGACAGCGACAGGAAGGCTCCCCTCATCTCATTGACCCTGGGCTTTTCTCTGGGACCCCAAGCCCACCCCTGCCACCAGGCACTCACCCTTGAGGATTCCAGGAAGAGAATGTGAACTTCAAGGGTGGCATTGGGGACTTGAGCCATGCAGCCCTTAGAAACCTGACTCGTAACGTATGTCACCTCGGCGTCCACAGGCTGTAGGTCACAATGGACGGTTTCTGCGAGACCTGTTGGGGAAACACAGCCAGAGAGCCCCAGGTGAGAAAAAGTGGTGACAATCACTCCCACATTCTGAATGCCTAGTGGTTGGCACTAGATTAGGCCTTTCTGCATCCCCATAGCTACATCATTATGTCCATTCCACAGATGGAGAAACTAAGGCTCGGGAAGGAAAAGTCCCTCACCCGAGGTCACGGTGCAACTAGGGGCAGGGTTGACAGATAAAATGCAGGATACCCAGTCAAATTCGAATGCATAAAAAAATGATTAATTTTTTAGAGTATAAGTATATCCTAACTTTCGGATGGGACATACTTATACTGAAATTTTTTTCACTGTTTATCTGACACTCAGATTGAACGGGGCATCCTATATTTTTATTTGCTACATCCGGCAGCCCTAGCCGTGGGGCTGGGCTCACAGGTGTACACACCCAAGCCTCCGGCCAGTTCACTCCCAAGGGAGACAAGAGCTAAGACCAGGAGAGGAAAACTTCCCTCCGGCGCCTTGAGGAGGCTGGGAGGAATGGGGCCAAGGAGGGCTGAGAGTCGCCGGGCCCCCAGGGAGGGAGGGAGCCAGAAGGGCGGCCCAGGTTCAGAGGGCGGCTGTGGGAGGAGGCCTGGTTCTCGGGAGCCTGCTCTTGGGCTGCCCGGAAACACAGGTCCTGAGGGAAGGGAATGGAATTTCGCCCTGACCCAGCAGAGGAGGAAGAGGAAATGAGGCCCCTACACCTCGTCCTAAGGAATGTGCCGAGGAAGGGGGGGCTCCGGAGGAGGGAAGGAGGACAGAGAAGGGGAGACTGTTTGGAAGTTTGTGTCTCCATCTTGTCGCGCTCACTTCCTGTTTTCTTGGAGATCAAAGATGGGCGCGGAGGGGCTGGCCGCACGTCCAGCCGTCGCCAGCTCAGAGGAGGGGGTAGGGAGGCTTCTTCCGAGTCCCAGGCCATCGGGCCCGTCTTTCTCCTAAGCCAGGCTTGCTGGGCTCAGGACCCCCCCGAGGTCAGAGAAGGACTTAAGATGGCCGTCCCTGGCCACGGCCACGCCGCCCGCCAGCAGCACCTTGGGAGGGATAAGTTCAAGACAAGGGCGTTTGGTGACTATGGGCCTTGTAAGTCCTTGCCCCAGCCCTGTCCTGTGTGCAAGAGTCACAGTGCAAGGGTCATATGGCATTCGATTCAAGGCAAGGTCCCTGGAGCCAGGCGGACCTCGGTTTGAATCTCAGGCTCGCACATCCTAGCTCTGGAGCCTTGGTGAACGATTTCACCTCTTTGGGCTTCAGTTTCCTCATCTGTGAAAGGACAGAAGTCACATAACCCACAGAGGTTGTTGGGAGGACTCCATGAGTACAGGGCGTATGGCGGTTCTTTGGGTTACAATTATTTAATTGACTTCAGTCCCTGGAAAAGATTGGACTGTCGTAGGTGGGTAGAGGTGAAGTGGTGGGATCTGCAGGTGAGGGACCTCTCACAGGGAGGTCACTGGTGTCCCAGGCCAGCAGATCCCCTCATCCCAGCAGACGAAAAGGCTGACACCGTCTCCTGCTGTCCCAGCCCCTGGTGACCCACTAAGCCCCTCCGTGCTCCCCACCCTCTCTCTCCCTTTCCCTATCAGCGAACACAGACTTCTTGGCTGCCCCCTGGTCCAAACCCTGCCTATACAGAAGGGGAGACTGAGGCCCGGAGAGTAGGGCCGTGCCAGAGTCACACGGCACATGGCTGACAGGCTGGGCCTTGAACCCACCTCTTGCCACATGACCCTGGGTCTGGCCTGCAGATTAGCGCAGTGCCTTCCTCCTTTCCTTTGGACTTTCCCTGCCCCCTCCCCAGACTTCCAGGAACCCCAGTTCCTCCTGGATTGCCTGGGCCGCCGGGGGCCACCTCCTCCATGCCGTCAGCGGGAGAGGCCACAGGCCTGGCCATTATGTAATGATCAGATAACAGGCCAGGCTGGGAGATCAGATAAGAGGTCCATTTATTTTGGGGCCTTTTCGAATCCTGGCTGCCCCCACCCCTCAGACGAGAATGGGGAGACAGGAGGGAGTATGACGCCCGGGCCTGTCTCCCGGAGCCGGGGGCGGGCCCAGACAGAGCTGAAAACAATCCCCTGGCACCAAGGGAAACGCCAGGGCCTCCCGGGACCAGGTTGGAGGAGACGCCGCTAGGGGCCTGGGTGACCTGGCCCCGAATGAGAGACCTAGGAGCCGCCTGCCCACCTCTGTCCCCTTCCTCCTCCGCCCCCACCCAGGAGCGTAGAGCCACCCTGAGGCTTTCCACCTGGCCACCCCAGCACCTTGAAAGGCCACAGAGAATAATGGTCAAGGAAAGCAACTCCAGACGACCTGGGTCAAATCCCAGCTCTTCCCCTCAAAACAATGGTCACCTTGAGCAAAAGCCTAACTTCTCTGAGCCTCAGCTTCCCCATTTGCAAAACAACTTCCATCACACTTACTGAGAGCCAGGTACTGTTTCGAGGCTTGACATGAGTTCATTCATTTGATTCTTGCGGCAGCCCTATGGGGGGTATTGTTATTGTAACCAGTTGACGCCTGGGGAGACAAGATCCTCGAGGTACAAGAATTTGCCTGAGGTCGCCCAGCTATTACGAGTGAGGGTCTGTATTTGCCGCCAGGCGAACTGGCTCTGGTGTGTAGCTGTGTGTCCGCCTGGTACCCAGTAAGCGTTCTGAACACAGTGGCTATGATTACTTCCTAATACCAGGGCAAGGGTCTTTCCCACAGGCTTTCTCTGTTTTTTCTCTTCTTCAATCACCCAGCTATCCATCCACCCTTTGTTCCTTTCAGGGTCCCAATATAGCCTCCCAGATATCCCAACTTCCAGTTCAGCACCCCCAACACAGAGCCCTCAAGGCTCCCTTCTCCAGTCTTCCCTGTGGCTCCTCAGTGCCCACAAGGTCAAATCCACATTCCACCACTTAATATGGGATTAAAAAGTACAGGGAACTGGGATCCCTGGGTGGCTCAATCAGTTAAGCATCTTCCATTGGCTCAGGTCATGATCCCAGGGTTCTGGAGTGGGACCCAACATCAGGCTCCCTGCACAGTGGGGAGTCTGCTGCTCCCTCTCCCCCTGCTCACATGATCTCTTTCTGCCTCAAAATAAGTAAAATCTTTTAAAAAAAGTGCAGTGATCTGTGATCTGATGGATGCAAGGTTCAGATCCTGATTCTGCCAACTTCCAGCTCCCTTTCCGTGCCTCAGTGTTATTATCTGTACTATGGGGATGATGGCGATCACAATAGCTTCTTCACTGAGTTGTTGAGAAAGTTGGTCTGATGACACGGGACAGTACTCCTCAGGCTCAGGATGCAGGAGACTCAGGACTGGCAACTGCTCTCATGAGAACTTACGGCCACCGGGGAGAGGTGAGCTCTTTCTTGAAACACCCCTCATTCCCCGCAGCTGCACTGCTCTCTCCTAGACCAATGGTCTTCCTTTACTCAACTTCTTTGTCAACTTCTGTTCAAACTTCTGTTCAACTTCTTGTCAGGACCGATTCAGTGTTGAGGTAAGTGGGGGACCAAATCTCATCTCCCCTCAAGCAGAATGGGGCAGTGGTTAGACCCAGGGCACAAGCCCCAGCTGCTCATTCCTGGGCTGTTACTTGGGCGAATTTCTTCATCTGCCTGTGCCCCAGTCTCCTCAGCTGTGACGTGGGGGAGACAGGAGCAACTGCGTCACTGGGCTTTTGTGAAAGCTAAGTCTGCTCGTACTCATCAGGTCTAGAATGGGGTGTGGCAGAGAGTGAGGGCTGGGTCGATGTCACCAGTGACATTTGTCTCTACACCCCCATCCCTGTCGCAGTTATGAAGTCAGCTCGGCCCTGGAGGATGGTCCTCCTCAGCCTCCAGGGCTGATGTCCCAGAGCCGGGGCTTAGTGTCACTCTGTCTGACTGAGATGGGAGAGAATCTCAACGGCCACGTCCCCACCATCTCCAGGGGCACATCCGCTCCTGGCACAACAGTTCCTCTTTTACCTCCTGACAAATGGGAAGCTGCCTTCAAGTGCGGGCTCTAAGAGATGGGTATTTGTGGTCTCTGTCCCGTGTCACTCGCCCCCTCTCCAGAGAGGCCCAGATCCCCACACAGGTGGTGGGCGGCACCGGGCTCCAAGTCCCACCTCTATCTACCCCATCCTCCAGCGAAGGCTCGTCCACACTTTGGAAACACTCTTTGATCCCAGCCACCCAACATGGGCCTCAAATCCCAGCACCCCCACTTCTGGGACTCGATCCAAGTGAAATACTCCAAAATACAGGAAGACGTGCATGTACCAAAAACGTGCACAGTGGTGGTATTTATAACTAGCCTCAACAGGGAAACCACCTAAATATTCAACAATAAGGGATCTGTTAGACAAACGACGGGATGGCACATCCAAGGGAAAGAATATTCCGGAACCACAAGGGGATGGTTATAGAGTCTACATAACAGCATAGAAACCTCCTGGGTCATAAGAAGGGTACCCAAGACTCCCAAATGTTGATCCATCTTCATTAAAATTGCCTTCAAGAACTAGACAAAAGGGGCGCTGGGGGGGCTCAGTCGGTTAGGCATCTGCCCTCAGCTCAGGTCATGATCCCAGGGTCCTGGGATCGAGTCCCACATCGGGCTCTCTGCTCAGCTAGGAGTCTGCTGCTCCCCCTGCTTATGCTCTCTCTCGCTCTGACAAATAAGTAAAATCTTTAAAAAAGAAAAAAGAAAAAAAAAGAGCTAGACAAAAACTAGCAGGCAACCCACCTAACAATGCCTATATTAATGAAAGAACTTGGAAAATGATTTTTCCCCCTTCTTATCAGTTTTCTTTGAATAGACTGAAGTGACTATATAATTACACTGCTCTTTAAAAATTAGGGCACCTGGGTGGCTCAGTGGGTTAAGCCTCTGCCTTCGGCTCAGGTCATGATCTCAGGGTCCTGGAATCGAGCCCCGCATCAGGTTCTCTGCTCAGCAGGGAGCCTGCTTCCTCCTCTCTCTCTGCCTGCCTCTCAGCCTACTTGTTCTCTCTCTGTCAAATAAATTAATAAAATCTTTAAAAAATAAAAAATAAAAAAAAAATCTATGTTTGCCCTTTAAATAAAAAACAAATCCCAATGTGGCAAAAAAGGTGTCTTAGAGACACTTTTAGGGACAATTCCCTAGAGAAAGCTTGTGCTGGAGAACAGAGACGTCCTGATTGTCCCCGGGTGTAACATGCGCCATTATTACAATTCTGACAGGAATGGAGTCCCTGTTGTTGGAGACCTAAGGGTCCCAGACACCCGCCCACAGCAGTGTAGATACAAATTCAGCTTTTTCTCAGCTTTGGCTGCATGGTATTTCACTGAATGCTAATTCATTTGCTAGGGCCCAGACTGATGGACATTTGGGTGGTTTCCAGTTGGGTTTTTGTTATAGGTACCTATGGACCATATAGATCTTTACAGAGTTGGGCAAGTAGCTCCAAAGGGCTAAAGGCTGAGGGGGTTAGGGTTTTGAGAGATTCCACCAAACTGTGTTCCCAGACTGAACCCATTCTTGGACCTGTTTGGGACCCATTTCTCAGGCCTGACTGAGGGCACCAGGGTCACTCCCACCCCACCCCCCAGCGTGGAGATCTGGGTTCCACACTGCCTGCCCCCCATGGGCCTCTGTTCACCTTCCACGGGCCTCAGTTTCCCAGACTATCAAAGGGTTGGGCTGGATGGTTTGGAATGTCCTTGAACCCTATGATCACTGGGGTACCCGCTCCCAGGAGTAGATTGATAAATTATCAGTTTTTCCAACTGGCTATTAAACACAGCCACTATTAAAAATAAAATTTTGGGGGGCGCCTGGGCAGCTCAGTAGGTTAAGCGTCTGCTTAGGCTCAGGTCATGACCCCAGGGTCCTGGGACAGAGCCCCGCGTTGGGCTCCCTGCTCAGCGGGTAGTCTGCTTCTTCCTCTCCCTCTGCTCCTTCCCCTACTCGTGATCTCTAATAAATAAATAACATCTTTTAAAAAATTAAATTTAGGGGCGCCTGGGTGGCTCAGTGGGTTAAGCCTCTCTCTTCAGCTCAGGTCATGATCTCAGGGTCCTGCAATCGAGCCCCACATCAGGCTCTCTGCTCAGCGGGGAGCCTGCTTCCTCTTCTCTCTGTGCCTGCCTCTCTGCCTACTTGTGATCTCTCTCTCTGTCAAATAAATAAAATCTTTTAAAAATAAATAAATTTGGGGGCACCTGGATGGCTCAGTCAGTGGAGCATGTGACTCTTGACCTCGGGGTTGTAGATTAGAGCCCCACATTGGGTGTAGAGATTACTTAAAAATAAGATCTTCTGTGAAATGTATAAGCCTGGTGATTCAGACCTGTACCCCTGGGGCAAATAATACATTATATGTTAATAAAAAAATAAAATACAATCTTAAAATTAAATTGTATAAGCTTAAAAATAAATATTTTTAAAATGGTAATAAATATTCAAACTCATCACTTCCTGATGATTTTACTCCATTTTACTATAATCTGTGCTCTTGAGGTCAGATGCCTGTTGCATCGATGTGGTAAAAAATATCAGACAAAAGTACTGGGGACCCCGCATCCCACCTGCAAGCTTGGGTAGCCGGAAGCTTGAAATCGGCCACATATGGGTCAGTGTAGGAACATAGAGGAACATAGAGGTCATATAGGAACTTTTACACCCTGGACGTTAACAAATACCATTCCCAATGCCCTCCACCCCTGCCATGCCAGCACACCACTGCCTTCCATCCTAGAAAAGCAGGCGCTAAAGATCTACGTGGATCTTTCTCTGATGATGACAGAGAGGTCAGTGTTAAGCTAGAAATGTGGGAGCAGGGAGAGAAAGACAGGGCGGCTCGGAGGCCTATCGTGGAGCTCAGGTAGGATTCTGTCTGAGCTGTGTGAACTTGGCAGGTCACAGCCTCCACTTCCTCTCCTGGAAAATGGGGAGATAAAGGCAGCCATCTTGCAGGGTTGCCGGGAGCTATATGGGGGCGGGGGGAGGGGGTTGGTGCATAGTACACATGGTTAGGAGCCACGGGTCTAGGATCAAATCTGTGCTAGGCCACTTAGTGGCTGTGAGAGTTTTCTGTGATCTGTGAGGCAGGGGTAGGGGTTTAGAGACCGAGGAGTGGGGACTTTAAAATGCCACAAGGGGGGAATCAGGTAGGGAGGTGGCCGCTGCTGTGCTCTTCCCTTATGTTCTCCCCCCACCCCCAACTCCAGATCCTTAGGGAGTTTTTGGATGTGCCGTGGGTGAAGGGGTGCCCAATAGGGCTGTCCTGTGGCTTCAGGAGGGTGAGGGGCGGACACAGCAAGGCCCACATGAGGGGGATGAAGGTCTGGGTGTCCCCAGCTCCTCACGGCCTCTCATCTGGTCAGTGTCAGAAGGCCGCAGAGCCAGGGCCGCCTGCAAAAGCCCCCAGGCCGAGCCGCCCCCAAGAACCCTTAGTCTGGGCCTGTGTCCCCCCCCCCCCCCCCCC
>LNAC01000009.1:3109438-3144374 GCA_002007465.1 Ailurus styani | reverse complement strand
GCTAGGGGCTGGGAGGGCCCAGGCTCCAGGCTGGTCTCCCCACACACCCCACTCTCCCATCCCATCCTCTCCGGGGCCGGCTGTTGAGTCCATCTGGCTGCCCCCCTCTGGGGGGCAGATGAAAATAATCACCCTAACAGCCCCCCAAGGAGCCCTTTTAGAGGCCAGGCCTTGACCAAGGAGGCTCAGGTGGAGCCCATGGCCCCTTGAACTCAGTTGTTCCCATTTTGCAGATGAGACAACAGAGGCCTGATGTGGTGAGATAATTGGCCCCCAGTAGATGGTGGAGTTGGGATTCGAACAGGTGTCATCGAGCACCAAATGTGGCTTACGCGAGCCTGACGCTGGCTCGTCATTCCTTGCTTTGCAGGCAGGGAAACTGAGGCCCGGGAGAGGGAAGGAACACTCTCAAATGGCAGCTGGGGTTGAGGTCTCAGGGCCCAGGGAGGATAGGGGAACATCAGGCCTGCCCCCCTCCACAGGTGGAAAATCCTGCAGGGACAAAAGACAGCCCCAAATGAAAGAGGGGACACTCTTCAACGGCCTTTCTGAAGTCAGATGGCCCTGGGTTCAAAGCCCTGCTCTCCTTGCTCTGAGGCTACGAGACCTCAAGCAAGGTTCCACAACTTTTGGTCACCCTGTTTATAAAGTGGGCACAATGGTGCCTTCCTGGCCAGGCTGCTGTGAGATCTAGGGAGGTCTGGGCACTGTGGCGCTGAACTTGGCCCTGGCACAGGAAGCACTCCCACCATCAATGCTCCCTCAGCCTGGGAGACAATGCCCGAACTGTCCCTTGTACATTCTGCAAACAGTAAGTGCCAACTGTGTGCCCACCATGGTGTTGGTCCCAGGGTAGCACCTAGGGTCAGGCCAAGGGAGCTCAGAGGAAGCGGCCTGAGCTGCCTGGCATCTGAAGGACTGGGCGAGGTTGGGGAGAGGCACAGAAGTAGGGGGTAAAGCTCTGTTGGGCAGGGGGCCAGCCCCAGCAAAGATGCGGAGGCAGGACTCGGTTAGACTGTGGGACATGCAGGGAGTGTGATGGGGACAAGAAGCCTGGAGAGGCAGACTCTCGCCAGGCTCTAGAGGGACGCCTTGAATGAAGGCCAGGGTCTATCATGGAGGGCTCTGGAGCAGAAGGTGTGGCTTTGAGAAGACAAATCGTGCCATGTGCTGGCAGGACCCACAGACGCGATGGAGCCGGGAGGCCCTTCCCTTAACCCTTGTCCTGGGTCACAGACGGAGAGATGGAGGCCCAGGGAGGGAAGAGAAGGCAGGAGCCCTGGGCATCTCTGGAAGGAACCGAGCAGGAGTATGTTTGTCTCTGCAGGAGCTGAGAAGGGGTGGGAAGGGCAGGAGTGGTTTCTTGGGTGGGGATTGGGGGAAGGTTCGCTGCCCAACCCTGGAGCTGCCGGGCCAGGCATGGGTGTGGGGTCAGGGAGACCCCCTCCACCAAGCCGGGAGGCTGTGATGGGGGGGAGGGGGCCATCCTGGGAGCAGCAGCCCCTCCACCTGTTCCGGCGGGCGCAGCGATGGGGAGGTGGGCATCCCCAGGCAGAGGGCGGGGATGATGGAGGGGGCTGTGAGGTTTCCCCCAAGGCCCTCAGAACAGGGTCTGTACCCCAGGGACAGTTAATCCAGCCCCAGGGGCTGGACTCCCCAGTGCACCGGGCCCGCCCTAGGCGGTCCCCTTATCAGCTCTGAATCCTCACAGCCGCCCCTGGAGGCCAGTGATGTCAAACCATTTACCAAAGAGGAACCCAAGGCTCCCTGAAGTTTAGGTGACCCCCAGCAAGAAAGTGGAGACCTCAGAGCTTCCTGGCTCCAAGCTCACCTCCTTCTCTGTTAACTGTGGGGAAGACCCATGTCACCGTGGCTGTGGGTGTCACAGGGTGAGGGGAATCCAGGGCCAGAGCAGGGACCCTGTGGGAGGCTCTCCCCAAAACTTCCTCCCACTTCCCCCAGGCTGCGCAGTCCATCCCCATGCACGTTCTAAACAAGACCCACTGGATTCTCTAGAAGGTACGGGAAGCTACAGGCAGACCCAAGGAAGAACTTTCGGGAAACTTTCAGGGATAGAAAGACCTACCGGCATTTACAGGAGGGCCTGGAGCCCTGACTCCGGAGACCTTCTGGAGGAGGGAAGAGACTGGGACCCGCCAGCTGTAGAGAGGAGGTCACCCGGGCCCCCACCCCCACCCCCGACACCCCAGCCTGTGTGGAGTCCTGTTGTGTGAGTCTCTCCACCCCACTAGACGCCCCTTGAGGGGGGACTTTGATACGTCTGCCCTGCTGTGGCCCCAGCACGGAGCCCAGGACCCTTTGGGGCTTAAGATAGATTTACTGAAAGCACGAAGTGCCCAGGAAGGTAAGGCAGCGGTGGGGGCCATGGACACACAGGGAAACTGAGGTACAAAGAAGCAGGGCTTGCTCCTCTTCCCAGCAGAAGAGACCAGTCCTCCACTGGGTCGCCTGTGCCTGGGAAGCTTGATGGTCGTATGGTCTCCCAGCTGGGGACAGACCCTGGGTTAGCCATCTTCCATCTCCATCTCAATGGACACAACTGCTGCCTCTCATCCCCCTCAGCCCTGCACAGATCACAGGAAGGGGGAGGAGGGGAGGAGGGGTGTTTCATTTCTCCGGCTCTTTCCCTGCAGAATCAGTGCAAATGAGTAGTCTCCCTCCACTGAAGTCCACAGCCCTGACCAGGTCCTCTCGGGCCAAGGGTGGTCACGGCCCCTACTGCTCTCCCTTGTGGTTTCCCTACACCCTGTCCACACCTGGGTACACAGAGCCTTCATTAAATTCTCAAATTATCCCATTGGAGCGTGCCATCTGTTTCCTGCTGGGGCTTTGACTGATACAAATGTTTTCAGGGGCCGCCTCGCCACACGCCAAGGAGACAATGTGGCCAGTGGCCCGGTTCCTGTGCCCCGACCCCACAGTGGGCAGGTGCACCGATTCTGCTTCTTCCTCCCCCTGGCTGGCTGAGAAGGCCAGGGCTGCAGGAAGGGATGGAGCACGTCTACCCTGGCCACTGGCCACAGGAGGAATTTTAGGCAGTCCCTGGGGAGCCCCCCAGGCGGCTGTCTGTCTCCAGCACCGGCCTGGAGCCAGGGGCTGCTGAGGACATCAGGGCCAAACCCACAAGGACAAGGGAGAAAGTGGGTACACGGGAAAGAGAGCACGGGACTGGGAGTCAGGGTATCCAGGCTCTGTCTCAGGTGGCCTTAGGCAAGACCTTTCTATGTTCTGGGTCTCATCTTTCTTTATCGGCACCGTGGGAGGACAGCCTGCTGGCCTGGAGAAGCCTGAAGCCCAGGACAAGAATCAGAGTCATTTCACCATTAACAAGCTTGCCTAGCCCCGTGCCAAGTCCCATCTTACAGCCACCTGACAGGCTGAGACTGTCATGTGTCCATTTTACAGTGCGAGAAACTGAGAGACTCAAGTGCATGACAACAGGGCTGGGGAGAAGCAGAGGGTAATTCAGGTCTGGGCCCGTATTTCCTCCCTTGGCTTCCAGAACATTCCGTCTTGTTGTTCTTCCCACCTCCCTGGTCACCTTATCTGCCTCCTTACTCATTCCTCCTCATCCTCCCAGGCTTGGCCCCTGGGCCTCTTCCCTTCTCTGTTTACCCTTGTTCCCAGGTCAGGTTTGCATAGACCTTTGGGACCATGACCTTGTGTCCCAGCATGAACCGTGGGACTCAGGCTCAAACAATCACAACGGTTTGCGAACATACATACCCTTACGATGCGAATCCATCTCATCTCATTTCCTTGCAAACACTGATCACGAGCCACTCTATCGATTTCATCACCCACCAGCAGGTCTTGGCCATGAAATAATAAAATACGATGCATTAGCTCCCTGCTCCTCCAACTGTGGTCTCAGCATCTCCTCAGAGCTTCTCTCTGGCCCTGCCCCAGACCTGCTGGCTCACAACCTGCATTTTATCAAGACCCCCAGGGCATCTCTGTGCACATTAATTTTGACAAGTGCTGTTCTGGGTGCCCTCATCCAGACAGATGGCTTTCAGTACCGTCGATGGATACTGATGGCTCCCAGCTTTCTACTCTCCCCACGCACGGCTCCAGGCTCTTGGGAGTAACATAAGCAGCTCAGACTTCATGTGTCCAGAACCACGTTCTGTTGCTTCTTTGCCAACTGCTCCTGCCTCAGTGTCTCCGTCTCAGACCGTGACAGGCCTCTCCTCTCATTGCTCAAGCCTTGAGGCAGACCTTGACTCCCACACCCGTCCTCCAATCTATAAGCGAGTCTCGTCAGTGGAAAACTCTCCTGGTTTTCCAGGGCTTGTGGGGTTCCCACCACCCCACAGCTACCACCCCGGTCACCAGCAGCACCTCCTAGACTACTGCAGTCACCTCCTTAGGGCGTCCCCTTGCTGCCACCCTTACCCCAGCCCATTCGGCACACAGTAAAGAGGGGGCTGTTGAAGTTAAGCCAAGTTCCATCCCTCCTGCTCAGCACCCATCTTGGGTCACCATCTCATTCGGTATAAAAGCCAGAGCCCCTCAAATAGCCAGCGAGGCTTCCCCTGTCCCCTCTGCAACCTCATCTTCTGCCCTGTTCCCCCTTGCTCCCCACACTCCAGCCAGGCTGGCCTCCTTGCTGTTCCTGGGATGTGCCAAGCACAAACCCACCTCAGGGCCTTTGCATTTGCTATTCCCACTCCCTGAAACACTCTCCCCCTAGATAACCACAGGGCTTTAAGTCACGGATGCAATGTCGCATGGTCAGCGAGGACTTGGCTGACCGTTGCATTTAAAATGGCCCCCTCACGGGCGCCTGGGTGGCTCAGTGGGTTAAAGCCTCTGCCTTCGGCTCAGGTCATGATCTCAGGGTCCTGGGATCGAGGCCCACATCGGGCTCTCTGCTCAGCAGGGAGCCTGCTTCCTCCTCTCTCTCCGCCTGCCTCTCTGCCTACTTGTGATCTCTCTCCCTCTGTGAAATAAATAAATAAAATCTTAAAAAAAATTAATAAATAAAATGGCCCCCTCCCCACACTAGCAATTGGTCTCCATCTGACACGTTCTATATTGTTTTTTTGGTCTGTCTCCCTCTCTAGAACAGAAGTTCCATGAGGGCAAGGGTCTTGCTTTGTTTGCTGCCCCGACCCCATCACTTCAAACAGCACCTGGCCTATGGGAGGTGTTTGAGCAGTACTGTTGGAATAAATGAATGGACATTGTGGTCACAAGGGTCAGTGGTCCCGCCAGACTCTGCTCCATTCTAGAAGAGAGAAGTTCCTCAGAGTCTCCTCATTCCGCAAGGACAGGTCCGGGTAACCGCTGCCTCCCAAATGTTGTCCTTTCTGATGAAACCCAGTCTCCAAGGTCCAAAGAACCCATGAGGACCACCCAGGAGGCAGAAGAATTCCACTGGGTCAGGATTCTAGAACCTCTAAGTTGTAAGGCTCAGAGTTCATAGAAAGAAAGCTGAGGCCCGCAAAGGGGAAGAGACTCACCCAGCACTCCATGAACCACGGAGGGCCACACAGGCAGGAGACCCTGCACCAGAACCCTAGGACGGGGGCAGAAGCCAGAGAGGCAGGTGAGGGTCCAGCCCGCTGTGTGGCCTGGGGCAAGCCACACAACCTCTCTGGGTCAGCTTCTCCAGTGAGGAAGCCCTGTGCTCACAGGCTGCACATGCGCAGTAGGGCTCTGGCCCCACCCCTCCGAAGCCCCCCCACCGCGGAGCCGCCAGGCCTTCCTGTTTACTCGAGGCCCCTCTCGAGGCTGGGAGGCGGCAGCCTTGGCCTCCTCTGCTCCCCGCTTCCTTCCTCTCCCACTTCAGCGCCTCCGGCCAGGCCCTCAGGGCCCTCGAGGCCAAGACTTCGGGGCGCAGCCCGGAGGGCGGGCATCTGAGGCCACCACCCCCGCAGAGCACTTCTCTCTCTCTCTGAGACCCTGAGGTCTCTGGCTGCTCAGAATGTTCTGGCAACTTGGGATAAGCCCTTGCCTGGAGCATCGCTAGAGAGGTGAGGAGTGTGACAATTGCGACGTCTCCGGGCTGGTCCCAATGGCACGCCCACCTCCCAGCCCACACCAGCGGAGGAGCAGGCCCCGGGGGACTCTAGAGACGCCCCCTGCTCCCCACCCGCAGGAGCCAGGCCTCCGCTGAGCCAGCTCTCCCTGAGCTGCCCCAAGTGTGGGCGGCGGACGAGCAGCCCTGCCTCAGCGGCCAGGGCAGCCCTGCTGAAGCAGAACCAGGCTTTTTTTTGTTTCGTTTTGTTTTAAAGATTTTATTTATTTATTTGACAGAGAGAGAGAGAGAGATCACAAGTAGGCAGAGAGGCAGGCAAAGAGAGGAGGAAGCAGGCTCCCCGCTGAGCAAGGAGCCTGATGCGGGCCTTGATCCCAGGACCCTGAGATCATGACCTGAGCTGAAGGCAGAGGCTTTAACCCGCTGAACCCAGGTGCCCGGTTATAACAGCTTTTAATGGTTTTAGTCATTTTCTGCCTAACATGCCATTTGCTGAGCCTGAATCCATAGTTGCAACTAACTTCCAGTTTACAGGAAATTTAGGGGATGGAGGAGCAAGTTGGATGACACCAGGAGGAAGCAAAGAGTGAATCTGGAAGTTTTCTGTGGGACGGCTGTCACAACCAGGATTCTAGGTTGAAAGAGCTCTGACAGGTATCACAGCCAAGGGCGGCCTGTGATCCTGGGTTGTACCCTGATTTAAACAAAGACACATTTTGGGGACAATTGGGCAAAATTGCCTGTGGGCTGATTATTATAAATCATGAAATTAGCATTAATTAGTGTTATGGAAATTGAGTTGTGGTTTTGGAGGGAAGGTGTCCTTATTTTGTAGAATCGTACTTGAGGGGTGAAGTTTTTTTCTTCACATCTGTAATTTACTGTCAATGCTTTGTCAAAACTAAAACAATAATGGAGGAAATATAGGGAAATGACAGCAGTTACTAAATGTTGCTGATGGGGGTTTGTTATATTATCTCCTCTAATTTTCAGTTTGAAATTTTTCATTAAAGAAACTTTCTTTTGGGGGCCTGGGTGGCTCAGTGGGTTAAAGCCTCTGCTTTCGGCTCAGGTCATGATCTCAGTGTCCTGGGATCGAGGCCCGCATCGGGCTCTCTGCTCAGCGGGGAGCCTGCTTCCTCCTCTCCCTGTCTCTCTGCCTGCCTCTCTGCCTACTTGTAATCTCTCTCTCTGTGTCAAATAAATAAATAAAATCTTAAAAAAAAAAAAAAAAGAAACTTTCTTTTAAAAAATTTTTTCTTAATTTGAGAGACAGAGAGTGCGCTTGTGGTGGGGGGAGTGGAGGGACAGAGGGAGAGGAAGAGAGTGAATCCTCGAGCAGACTCACCACTGAGTGCTGAGCCTGACGCAGGGCCCTGAGATCATGACCTGAGCCAAGACCAAGATTCAGATGCTTAACTGACTGAGCCACCCAGGTGTCCCCCCACTGCCCCCGCCAAATTCTTTCTGAGCCTCCCATTGACCTTAGGGAAGAGACTAGATACTTGGGCCGGCATTCAAGGCCTTGCAAATCTGGCCCCTCTAGGCTTGTCTCTTGTTCCTGCAGCCCCCCTCACCTGTATTCCATCCAACAGGCCTCCGTGGCTCTGCAAGAGTCATTCCCTCGACCCTTCCATGACCTCCCTCACCATGAACTGAGCTCCTAGGTATCTACAAGGCCCCACTCCGGAGCTCCACCTCAAGGAACCGGCTGCACGAAGGAAACCCTCAAAGGAAGGTCTGTGGTGGTGAGGATGGGGTGGCCACCATGTTACTGGACCTTTGAGATTTCTGTGGTTTGGTTGTTTGTTCGTTTGTTTGTTTTCAAGTTTTCGGGTTTTTTTGGGTTTTTTTTTTAAGATTTTATTTATTCATTTGACACAGAGAGAGAGATTACAAGTAGACAGAGAGGCAGGCAGAGAGAGAGGAAAGAGGAGGAAGCAGGCTCCCTGCTGAGCAGAGAGCCCGATGTGGGCCTCGATCCCAGGATCCTGGGATCATGACCTGAGCCGAAGGCAGCGGCTTTAACCCACTGAGCCACCCAGGCGCCCTCAAGTTGTTTTTTTAAGTGGACAAGGTGATTCTGTGGCCAACAGTAGTGTGGGTCAGCCTTAGGTTCTCGTTAAACTGGGACACACCTGAAATGATGATGCTATAATTAAAAAAAAAAGATTATGAAGATACTCCTGTCAGGTGAGTTCTCCCGCTCTTTATCATCTTTGGCATGTCTTCCCTGCTCATCCTCACTCTGGCCTGGACAACCCTGAGCTAGAAGGGGTGCATGTGTGTGTGTGTGTGTGTGTGTGTGTGTGCGCACGCACACGTGCCTGCTGGAACAGATGTGACACGGAGACCCAGAGGTGGACGGTCACAGAGCCACTGAGGCTCCCCCACACAGCCCCGCTGGCCTGGGGAACGGACCAGGGGCAGAGGCCTTCCCCGCACGCCCACCCAGCCCAGAAGGCTCATCCCCCCACCATGCTTGCCTTCTCCTACCTCCTTCGTGCTCTCACTTATTTGTTCTGTGTTCTTCTTTCAATAGGACTCACTTTTATAACTTAAATACATTTATTTTAAAGGAAAGTTTAAATAACTAATGTCGATGGACAACAAGCCACACTTGCCGTAAGTAAGGGGGGACACAGCTTGGGCGCAGTCGGCCCCTCGTGGGGTCTTGTTCCAGCCAGGTGTGGCCACCGAAGGCCCTCCTGGCTCCGAAGGGAGTCAGCTGGGGCTGGGACGGGTGTTAAGGACACGTGAGCACCAAGTTGAGCCTTTCGAGGGGATGAGGTCACAGAGTGAAAGAACAGGAAAGGGCAGATGGTTCTCCCTGGGGGATCCTGGGGCGCCCTCCCCAAAGCAGCCCAGCCCTGCTCATCTCCAAGGCCACTCTGGTCTCGGCTCCTCCCGCCTCACCCCTGTTCAGTGTGTTCTCGTCCTCACCTTGAGGGGTGGGGGCTGCAGGGAGCATAGACCCTAACCCAGATTTGGAAATGGGCTCAGACAGGGCCGGTGGTGACCTGTCCAGGGACGTATGGTGGGCGGTCCTCCACGTCTCACCACCTCAGGGAGGTACTGCTGACCCATCTCAATGCCCTTTTCAGACCCTCAGACTTTCTTGGACCCGGAAGCCAATTCCTCGCCCACCCAGAGAGCTGACGTGCGCCCTCCCGCTGCCCAGGAAGCCCCCGCAGCCCACGATGCCGCCGCACACAGGCCCCAGTGGCGTGAAGCACAGAAAACACGCTCGGAGCGATGAGGGCTCAGGGCCAAGGCCGCCCAGCGAGGATTCGGAGGAACACAGGTCGGGGCCCAGCTGTGCCTGACCGTCCGTCCCCAAGAGCAAGGACCCTGCCTCAGGCACCCTGGAGCCCCAGGCCCGGCATGCCCTGGGCGAGCAAGGGCCCGGCTCATGCCCCGGTGCTAGGGAAGGGCCGCTGGCCAAGGTGGCCTGAGGGACCTGAGGAGGACTGGGAGGGAGAGGGGCTACGAGAGCCCATACCATGTGGATCAACTCCAGTGAAAGCAAAGAAACAGGAATAAAACCGAACGTCCTTGGAAATTCCTTTAGTGCTTGGCTGTCCATGAAAACAGGATAAAGTGGCTTCCTCTGTCGGCGCCCCAGCCGGGGAGGGTGGAGGCGGTGGGCTGGGGCTGGGACAGCCTCAGTCAGGACAGGGGTGCGGCGGGGCTCGTCTGGGGGAGGGGCTCCAGGGCTGCTACTTGAGGGCGTCCAGGTGGGTGCAGACTTGGGAGAAGACACTGTCCACGGAGCCCTCGGCATTGACCTGTGGGGAGACGGCCGGAGGGGCAGAGAGGATGGGGAGGGCTGAGTGGGCCCCACCAAGGCACTGGCTCGCTTCGCCCAGAGGCCTGGCCTGGCTCTCTGAGCCCAGCCGCAGGGGACCGCAGCCCATCACCCAGCCAGTGGGGAAACCGAGGCCTGGAGAGGAGGGTTGGCCCAAGGTCAGCGGAATTTTGGCCACCCCCGGCAAAACCCCCCGTTTCCTAGGGCTACCCACGGCCCGCAGGGGGCGCACCTTGCGTACGATGCCACGTTTCTCATAAAAGGCGATGACAGGCTCCGTGGCCTTGTAGTAGGTCTCCAGCCGCTTCTTGATGGTCTCCTCATTGTCATCCACTCGCCCGCTGGTCTCTCCGCGCTTCAGGAGCCGCTGGGTCATGGTCTCGGGGCCTGCGTCCACATACAGCAGCAGCGTGGGCTGTCCGATCTGTGGGAGGAGTGCACTCATAGGGGCCCCATTCCTGCCCCCTGGGGCCACCTCCTCCCCGTCCTCCCGAGTCAGAGCCCCCCCCCCGACCCACTCAGACCTCCAAGCCCTTCCCCAAGGCAGCCTGAGGGACCTTCTGAAAACCACTCCCCTGCTCCCAACCTCTGCCATGGCTCCCCAGTGCCCTCAGAAGAGGGCCTCCCGCCCTCCTCTTGTGTTTCCCATTCCTTCGCTCCCCTTACTTCAGCCACACTGACTCTCTGTAGTCTGGGCTCTCGTCAGCCTCCTCCCATGCCAGGCCTTTGCTCATGCCAGGAATGCTTACCCTCAGTACCTAGTGCTGGCCTTTGGATTTGGACAAAAATCTCATTCCTCCAGGGCAGTCTTCCCAGATGCCACCCCCGCCACCAACCCCAGCAACGTGGGACACCCTCTTCCATCCCCTCTCCTTCTTCACCCAGAATGTCTCCGGAGACATCTCTGGTTATTTGCTTGCTGTCCCTCTCCCCAGCCAGGCCAGGAGCCCCTGAGGGCAGCGAGGCATCTGTCTGACACAGCGGGGCTGGACAAGGACCTGACAAGGACTTAGCGGTGGGATGGCGGTGGGCTGCTGAGCTCTGGGATGGGGGTGGGGGCAGTTCTGGACTGTGTTGCTGTCAGTGGAGTGAGCGTTTCATCCATTGCGAAGGGCGAGAAGGAACAAGGCTGACCTCTCCTCCTTCCGCAAGGCCCTGATGCCCCCTGGTGTCCAGATCTGAGAAGACCAGATGCCCGGACCCCTGGAGGCCATGGTGGGCACAGGTCCTGTGCTGAGCCCACCGCCCACAGTGGAGCCCACAACGGTCCCAGGAGGGAAGGAGACTTTTAGTAATCTCATTTCCCAGATGTGGCCCTGAGGGTCGGAGGCAACATCACCCAGCTGGTACGCGTGGGTCACGACACGACAATGCTTTGAGGCTGCCTAGCACCTGACCACAGTGTCCATGGCCTCCTGGTCTGAAGGAAGCCCAGCCACTTCCGTTTCAAAGACAGGGAAACTGAGGCCCAGAGCTGGGTAGATCCAGTGAGGCCCAGACACTTTCTTGAGGTCCTGCAGGCACTTCAAGATCAGGACATGGAATCTCCTACCTCTGGATGAGGCTCACAGCTACGGAAGCCCAACGATATGGCCCCACGCTCACAGGCTGGGGAAGTGGGGACTGGGGGTCTGGTCCCACCCCAGCCCATTGGGATGCTTGGTCCTCCCCACGAGGCTGGGAAGGAGTCCCTCTGCCAAGAAGGCCTCCTGGAGCCAGCCCCACCCCTCGCTGCCCCCCCTTGCAGCCCCATTTCCCTAGTATGACCTGTGACCTCAGAGGTATCGTGTGTGTGTGTGTGTTTCACACCCATGCCTGTGCACGCATGTACATTCTTCTGTGTAAGTGTGCGGTGTCTGCATGTGTGCACTGCACAAGTGTGTGTGTGTGCATTGCCAGGTGCGTGTGCACGTGTGTGTGCTCTGCATGTGTGAGCACATACATGTGTTTCTGTGCTTGTGTGCGTGTGTTTGGGAGAGCTGCCCCTGCCCTGTTTTCCTACTGGATGTCTGCTTCAGGCAGCTCAGAGCCAACATCCTTGAGGATGTTCTTCCAGCCCGAGTCCCAGTGGCCCATGGAAGGAGATGACTCCCCAGGCTTGGGGGCCTCCAGCCAGGTCTGAACTCCCTCTCCCACATCAGTCCTGGTGGCCCTGCGCCCTAGATTCTGTTCTCCCCACACCAGCCTGACCCTTTCAGTCCTGTCCGTCCTGCTCCCTGCCCCTCTGACTACAGGTTTATAAGGTGCCAAGCCCCACTCTGGAAGGGTACATTCTATCGAATCGATTTCTGCTCCTTAAGGTAGCTGCCACCCGAGTCCCCCTGTTTTGCAAATGGGGACACTCGTGAGGTTCAAGGAGGCAGAATGATTGGCCTAAGGTCTGCTGAGCTAGAACCTGAGCCTGGGTTGGTGAGCTTCCCAACCTGTGCTTCCTCTCCTAGAATTTTCTTCTAGACTTCTAGGAAGACTTCTGGAAACTCTTCCCCAGTTTCCCTCCTTACCCCTCTCCCCACCACAGCCCTGCAATCAGTCTCTCTCTCTCTCTGCCCAAAATTCTGTCTGGCCATCATGACTGGCCCTGTGTGGCCTCTGCCTGGCCACACCACATCCCAGCCCCCGGGTGCACCCAACAGGTTGTACCTTACCCTCCGCTCAAACTCCTCTCCCTGCTGTACCTCCCGAGGGTAGCCATCGATCAGGAAGCCTTTGGAAGTATCTACCTTGGCCACCATGGCATCTCGAAGCATGTCCAACACTGTCTCCTGGGGGCACAGGAAAAGATGCAGGGGTCACGAGCCTTTCCCACCCCTTCTTCCAGGTCTGCCCTGATAAAGATGTTCCAAATAAGCCTCCCTCTCCAGGAAGCGTCCTTTGAATGGGAAGACTTGACTGGCCGATCAAGCCCTTCATTCATCCAACCGTTCATTCAGTAATACTGACGCAGCCCCTCCTCGCAGCCAGCTGCAGCCCGGGGCCCCAGGGACACCACTGGGAAGGAGCAGACCTTCCTCAAGCAGCTCGCGGTGTGGTGAGGTTGACTGAGCAATTTCCAAGCATGACGCAGGTTGAGAGGGCCAAGAAGGAGGCCTTCTGGAGTTAGAAAATGAGGGGGGGGGGTCTGAGCTCAAATCTGTGGAGCCAGGGAGGTCTGAAAGCTGAGGAGGAAAGAACATTCCAGGCAGGAAGGAATCTGATGAGATTGACAGGACCGAAAGGCCAGGGTACCTGGAAGGTGGAGAGCTGGGGGGCTGTGGGTGGGGAAGGTGAGTGGGCAGTGAGTGAGGCTGAAGGGGTCAGCAGGGGCAGGGGTCCCAGAAGCTCCAGGAGCTTCTAGAAGGAATTTCCTGCCAAGGGCAACGGGGACCAGAGCCAGCAGTGTTTGGACCTAGGGAGGATCAAGGCAGCCCTGCCAGGGCGTCATGGGCTATGCTGGCGAGAGCCCACTCAGGGCCACCATCACCCCCCACCCCCCGGGCGCACTCACCAGTGGCACCAGCTGCCCCTTCTCCATGATCTCCGACAGCATCTTGCCCCTGGCCGAGCCCGAGCTGACCTCGGCCCGCAGGAGGTCCCCGGTGGAGAGGTGGGTGTAGCCGTACTTCTGGACAATCTTCTCACACTGGGTGCCCTTCCCCGAGCCGGGCCCTCCTGCAAGCGCCCACCCATTCAGAAGCCCCGCGAGACGGGGTCGCCGCCGGGCGAGGACCTGCCCGTGCCACCCCGTGGAGGAGGGGCGAGCCCAGGGTGCAGCCCCGGGCCCAGGGTCCCAGCAGCGCCTGCGAAGAAGGGCCTCCCTGCTTGCTGCCTGACCCGCCTGCCTTGGACTCACCCACCACAAAGATGATCTTGGTTTTCTTCAGCTTCTCTGCGGGGCAGAAAAGTGGAGCAGAGTTCAGTGACTCGCTTGACAACGAGCCCGGAGTCCCTCTGCAGCCCCCAGCCTGTGCCGGGGCCTCGGGCGGAGGGACGGACACAGCTCACGCTCCTGCCCAGAGTGACCAGCGATGGGCTGCGCCAAGCTCAGTGGTCAGGGAGAGGGTGTTCCAGGCAAAGGCCAACTGCACAGGCTGAGGACAACTCTAAGGGGCTTGGGTGCCAACCCCCACAGCCCCTTCCCCGGGGGCAGCTGGGGGGGGGCAGTGGGTCACCTCTGGCCTTAGAATCTTCCTCGGTGCGGCGGGTTGCCGAGCAGCAGGCCCCCATGATCCCGTTCTCCCGCGGCCCCTACCCTTCCCCTCCCAGACCCTGGGCCTGCCCATTGCCCGCCTTCCCTGGGCAGCACGGAGTACGGAGTTGGCAACGACATACGTTGCCCTGGAGACGGTTGCTGGGGAAAAGGGCTGCGGTGGGCATGGAGAGCTCTCGCCCAGACAGGGAGGCGAACTCGTGCCCCAGCCTCTGCCTTGCCAGCCCTTAGAACTCAGCAAGACCACAGCTTCACTGCGCAAGGGAGACTGAGGCCTAGGGAGGCAGGGGCCTGCTCTGAGGATGCCAGAGCCAGAACCGGAACCCGGGCCCTCTTCCCAGGCTGCCCGGCCCTCCCCTCTTCTCAGGGTGTCACCTTAGAAAAGGAGTCCCCACCCCTCTCCGGCTCTCTGTCCCTCCCCACTGAGGAAGGCTTGGCAGCTCCCAGGGGCCCTCTGGCCCTGAGCCTGGAGGCCTAAAGGAGCTGTCAGAAGAATAGCTTCTCCTGTGGGCTCCCACAACCTGGGGGGTGGGGGAGGCCACAGCCCAGGGACAGCTGATGTTTGGGGCCCGAGGGGTAGAAGGGTGACCGCGGGCTCAGGCAGCAGCAGCAGGCTCCTTTAAGAGCCGCCCAGACTGAGGCACGAGGCCAAGGACCGGGCTGGGGAGGCGGGCCGGCCAGGCTCCCTGCTGGCCCCATGCCTCCCTCCAGGAGGGCCCAAGCTAACCTCAAGACCCACACCCTCCGGACGGTGGAGAAACTGAGTCCCACAGAGGGGATGGACCTTGCTTCATCCTTGTTAGGCTTGGCATCTACACACTTGGGGCCTCTCCCCAGGACTAGCCTCCCCTTGCCAGCACCCACCCTTTCTAGAAAGAGGCAGGGATTCAGCTCTATAAATACCAGCGTAGGAGGTGAGCTATGGGGCCCTCGGAGCCTCAAGGAGGCCTTCTTGTTTCTAAAATTAATCTTGGAACCGGCAGATCCCATGAGATGCCTGAGGAGGATGCTGGAGGCTCCCAGGCAGGCCCCTCTGGCAGCCCCAGAACTTCCTCCAACCCCTCCCTGAAGGCCTCCTGAAAGCGCACCCCCTTAAGAGACGGGCACACTGAGGCCCCAGCCTGGAGCAGCAAAGAAGAGCCTCGGTACCTTCCATCCTGAGGTCCAGGGAGCCGAGTCAGCGCGCTGCAAGACAAGGGCACACGTGGGGCAGGTGAGGGGGCCTTCCCTCCCCCTTGCCCCCCCTTCCGCCCAGCCGCAGGGCATGTGTCAGGCCCTGATGCTCCCAAGGGTACAGGGCAGGGAGGGCCCCAAAGGTTGGGTGACCTTGGGAAAGTCACCTTTCCTTGGTGTACTTCCACTGTTACAAAAGGACAGCGATCCCCTCCTGTCTACCTCTTCCCGCCGGAGGAGCCAGGTAGCGAGGACGGTCCTGAGGGACATAAATAGTGGCGTCAGCCACGGCTGAGCTGCTCCCCTTGCAAGTCCCAGAAAACAGGCGTCTGCCCAGCGCCTTGGACACGCTCCCCGGGGCCGGGAGGAAAGCTCCGTGGAGGCTGGAGGCGGGAAGAGGGACTTGAGCTGCGTGCGTCCTCATCCGGGAAGGGGTTGGGACAAGGATGCTCAAAGGGACACAGAGGCCAGAGGGGGGAGGAAGCTGCAGGAGCTTCTNGGGGGGGGGGGGGGGGGGAGGCTCTCACCCCCCCACATGACCCCGCCCCCTCACCCCCTTGTGAATCTTGTTCCAGCACCTGCCTTCCCCTCAGCATGTGAGTCAACCCCACCCCCTCCCGGGAACCCCACTCTGCTTCAACCTCTCCTTCTACCTAGAGTTGTCACCTCCACACCCACCTGCCCTCCCCAAGGCCACCAGCAACCATCACAGCCACTCCTGCCTTGACCTTTGATGCCCAGCCCTAGGCCGGCATTCACCCTGCCTGCTGTCCCCCCAACCCCAAGCCGCTCACTCCACCCTCACAATGCTGGCTTCAGGTTCCCAGGACCCCCGTCTCTGCCCAGCCAGCCCCAGCCTCCCATGGGTCTCCCTACCTCCATACCCCACCAGGCAATCTGCAGGATTCTCTCTGATAAGCATCAGACCACATCGCTCACCTGCTTAAAACACTTCCACACGTGGCCCCCTTAGCTCCCAAGGTAAAGCCTGGGCGCCTAACATGGATGACAGGGTCCAACAACCTGGCCCCTGTCCCCCTCTGCAGCCTTAACAGCCACCCCTTGAACTTCTTGGAGCCTCGTCACCCACCATGACCACGTCCCACCTCCAGGCCCTGGCTTCTGTTGCACCCGATGCCTGGATGCCTTTCCCCAGGTGCTACTGGCTAGGACTCAGTTCAGGTGTCACCTCCTTCAGGAAGTCTTCCTGGACTCTGCCCTCCAATCCCACACTGGCAGGTGCCTCCTTCGAACACCCCCAGTGTCACACACACCACACACCATACAACCCTCTGTTGTACCCTCAGCCTTTGTGTCCCGCCAGACTGGGCCTGGCCTCGGGCTGAGCATAGGGCTGGGGGCCTCACTCCATGCTCGCCGCTGTCTTGGAAGGGATTTGAGGCTGGGAGAGGAGGAGAGACTTGCTCCAGAGCCTGGCTGGGGTCAAACTTGGGCTGCATCCTCTGTTACTTTAGGCCTGGCACCCAGTGGGTCTGACTTTGCTGACTGCCCAGCCGCTCGTGGAGTATGAGTTCTAGCCTCTTTCCTGCTGAGTGTGCTCAAGGAAGGGTAGAAGCTGCCAATGCCCCAGGCAGCTGGCAAGGGGGGAGGAGGGTCCCAGGCCAGGGAGAGCCTGAGGTGACACCCTGCTGAGTGGCCTCCCACCCACCTTGCCCTACCTCCTTCCAGTAACCTAAGCCCCTCTGTCCTGCTGGCACCGGCCACTTCCTTGGTCCAAAATAGCTTGGGTCGTGAGGAGGCCTCACAGAGGCCCGGGGTCCAGGACGGAGTTGGGTTACCAGCTCAGCACCCAGGCCTTACAAGGCCCCCGGATCCAGGCTGCAGCAACTCTTCTCGTGACTGGGTGGTCTGCCCAGGGGCCTGGGGAACTGAAGCCCAGAACGACAGCCACTTAAGGGCTCATCCCTCAGCTGTGTGACCTTGGGCGGCTGGTGGCCCCTCTCTGGGCCTGCACCCCTCAGGCCTTGTCCTGCTGTGGCTGGAGAGTCCTGAGTGGATATCTGAGCCGTGCTCAGAAAAGGTCCCACGTGTTGGCCCCGGGGCTCCCTTAGAGCCCCCGCCCTTTCAGGAGGCTGGGGCAGGGGGCCAGACAACCAGGGGGCTTCCTGTCCCCCCAGCTCTCAAAATGACATGGCAGGATAGCTCCTCCAATCTCATAGGCACACCCCCCGCCCAGGTCCTCCAGGCAGGGCGTCAGGCCACAGCCCCCTTCCCTGGGCCCCAGCTGGGACGTGCCAAGGGCAGGGACCTGGAGCCCCAGAGCCAGGAGTGCCAGCCTGGACAAAGGGGCGACTGTCTAGGACGCTAGAAGGGGCTGCAACACACCCCCCCAGACACGGGCACACGCAGAGTGGCACAAATGGCCAGAGCAGAGCCTGGGAAGAACAGACGGGCGAATACACACGGATCACAGCCACCCATACAAGCACACAGCCGCACAAACCCCAAGGACGGCCCGACACGCACGGGCGCGCGCGGCCCCCCACCCCGCGCCCGGACACGCGCGCGGGCACACACTGACCTGGGGGAGGGGTGCGCCGGGCGCCGGGGCCAGTGGTGCCCTGCCCGTCCTCGCCGGCCGCCCGCAAAGGCGACTATTTATAAGGCTGTCAGCAGCGCGCAGCATGCCGGGAGCCGGCGCTCCGCGAGGGCAGGGAGGGAGGGAAGGAGGGAGGGGAGCGGACCGGGAGGGAGGGGGGCCCCCCGATGCGAAGCGGGAGCCAGGCCGCCGCCCCCCGCCGTGCACGCCCAGGTGGCTGCGCCTGCGGGGTCTTCTCCGGTCCTGCCTGATCTCCCGTGTGCCCACATCAGGGCCGGGGACGGGACCGGGTCCCCCCGTGTGACCGCTGGGGAAACTGAGACCCAGAGCCAAAAGGCTCTTTGCACAAAATCCCACGGCAAATTGTTGGCAGAGAGAGGCCAGACCCGGCGCGGGAGGGCACTGAGGCGTGGATTCTGGGGGCTCTGCCAGACCAGTCCCCCCACCCCTGCTCAGATCCTGCCCGGGGGCCCCTGGGCCGAGACCCACCCGGAACTCCTCCTCTGCCCTAAGTAGGGGCCCCAGACCGCCTCTGGGACTGAAACTCTCTCAGGACCCCGAAGACCATCGAGGTACCCGTTTCCCCGCTAGTGGTTGTGTAGATTTTAAAAAATCAGCTTTGCCTCCATTAAACTGCCAGGCAGCCCGCAGGAGGTGAGCCCGAGGATGTGGGATGTTCAGAATGCTGAATGGGATGTGGGTACTCAGATGGGGGGCCAACAATCCTGGAAAAAAGAGCAGCTCCCACGAGTGAGCACTTCCTATGCCAGGCACTGGGCAGAGCTCTGGGCTCACACTGGGTCTGCGAATCCTTAAACCGGGAGGGAAGTGAGGGTCACACCTGTAAAATGGACATCCCCGGCCTGAACCTGAGTAGAACCTCTGACCCTGAAACCTCGTTTTGGGACAAAAACTTCATCCAGTTTTGGACACAGAGACTTCTGAACTATTGAACTGGACAAGGGTGTATGATGGAACACAGCTGCTGTACCCCCGTTCTTTTTTTTTCTAAAGATTTTATTTATTTGATAGAGAGCAAGCAAAAGCAGGGGGAGCAAGAGTGGGAGAGGCAGGCCCCTGCACCCCCATTCTTGATAAAAAAAAATTGGATAGTTTCCTGGTAACTGTCTAAATGTACTGGAAAACTGGCACACTGTAAAATGTCATTCTCTCTTCCAATCATAATGTTTGGGAAACACTTGGTGTGGTCTTCCTAATACTTCTGCAATTTGCTAATGAAGACCCCTGGCTTTTACTCCTCGACGGGACACAATTTGGGTTGCTCCCTGAATTTGTGCTCGCCGAATTACAGTTCTCAGATCCCCATTTTGTGTGGGCACAAGATGTGTACAGGATGGTTCTCCAGTGCCAGTGGGGCCTGACTGATGGGAGGGATGGTGGTACAGCCAGGCTGGGGTGGGGTAGGTGGGACTCTGCAGTTCACATCCACAAGAGAAAGGAAGCCAGAGGTCTGTGTGGCTGGCGGCCCAAGCAAGAGGAATAGGCAAAGAGCCCAGTAAAAATAATCCTAAACATGCAGGGGCGTGTGTGTATAAAATCTATTCCTACAGATTTTTGCTGGTTTTTTCTAACGTCTCTGAAATCGTGTTGTCTTGTAATCAAATCGATGGTGTCTTTAAGTGGATGAAATGAAACCAAACAGAGGGGCGAGGTGCGGGTAGGTACATGACCCCCTCAAGGAGGCAGGACTTTCACTTCTTTCTTAGAGGCTGGCTGACTGGCTGGCTTGCTTTCTTTCTAAAAATAAAACAAGCACCTATTACTTTATACATAAAACAATTTTAACACAGATGTAGGGCGCCTGGGTGGCTCAGTGGGTTAAAGCCCCTGCTTTCGGCTCAGGTCATGATCTCAGGGTCCTGGGATCGAGGCCCACATCGGGCTCTCTGCTCCGCGGGGAGCCTGCTTCCTCCTCTCTCTCTGCCTGCCTCTCTGCCTACTTGTAATCTCTCTCCCTATATCAAATAAATAAATAAAATCTTTAAAAAAATAAACAAAAAAAACAAAAAAACCACAGATGTACCTTGGGGACATGAGGCTAAGTAAAGTAAGCTGATCACAGAAAGACAAATAATTTATGATATTACTGGTATGAAGTATCTAGAGTGCTCAAATTCACGGAAACAGAAAGCAGAATGGCAACCAGGGGCTGGGTGGAGAAGGGGAAATTCAGAGTTGCTGTTTAGTAGATTTCAAGTTTCAGACACATGAGATGAGAAAGTTCTGGAGATGTTTTACAACAAGGTAAGTGTACTTAATACTCCCAAACTGTACACTTAAAAATAGATAAGTGGTAAATTTTATGTGGTTTTTGCCACAATAAAAAGAAATTTTAAAATCTTAAAAACTGGGGAAAAAAACAATTTTAAGTACCTATCTTATTCTGCATTCTTGTCTCAGCCATACTGAAATCTCTGTGAAAAACATGATTTTGCTTTTTTATAATTCTGTTTGAGCAAGTTGGAAGTTCAATGAGCTTTCCAACCAACCACATTTCTGTATTTGAGTACCTGTTTTAATTATTTTATTTGTGTATGACCTGTGGATTTTCCACCAATGCTGGGATATTAAAGTGTCAGGATCTTTTTTCCCAGCTATAACCTAAAAAAAAGAAAAAAGGAGGCAGGGAGGAAGAGAGGGAGGAAGAGGGGAAGGAAAGAAGGGAGAGGGGATAAGGAAAAAAATTGCAGGGAGGAAAGATCTGGAAGATTATATCTTAGACTGTTAACAGGGAATAGGACCCCGCGATACCCTCTATCTTGTATCATTTGTATGGTTTACGTTACTTTATAACATGTAAAAAAAAAATACTTGGGGCGCCTGGGTGGTTTAGTCAGTTAGGTGTCTGCCTTTGGCTCAGGGTCCTGGGATCGAGCCTTGCGTTGGGCTCCCCGCTCAGCGGGGAGTCTGCTTCTCCCTCTCCTTCTGCCCCTCCCCCTGCTTGTGCACACGCTCTCTCTCTCTCTCAAATAAATCTTAAAAAAAAAACCCTAAAAACATATAAGATGAAAACTGTTTTTGTTTTTTTTAATTTTTAAAGGTTTTATTTATTCATTTGAGAGAGAGAAGTGGGTTGCAGAAGGACAAGCAGACCCCCCACTGAGCGAGGAGCCCGATGTGGGGCTCATTCACAGGACTCTGAGATGATGACCTGAAGTCAGACCTTAACCGATTGAGCCACCCAGGCACCCCAAAACCAGTTTTTTAAAATATTTAAAAAAATTGGGGGGGGTACCAGGGTGGCTCAGTCAGTTGAGTGTCTGCTTTCGGCTCAGGTCATGATCCTAGGGTCCTGGGATTGAGCCCCACATCGGGCTCCCTGCTCGGCGGGGAGCCTGCTCCTCCCTCTCCCACTCCCCCTGCTCCTGTTCCCTCTCTGTGTCTCTCTCTGTCAAATAAATAAATAAAATCTTAAAAAAATATATTTTGGTTAAAGAAAGTATCCCAAGGCTTGAAGACAAGCCAGCTGGGGGAAGGCTGACTCAGGGGCGGCCTCACTCTGAGGCTCACAGCTGGAAGCACGCATAGCCCAGCTGCCCCAGGTGGGCGCTGAGTTGAGCCTTGCAGGAAGCAGCTGGAATGACTACTTTAGGAAGCACACGTCAGGTTGCAGCTGGTGGGAGATGTCCCCAACCCCGTGGAGGGAGTGAGGGGTAGGAGCCTCAAAGAGGTAACTGGGAAAGGGATACACAGGGATATGGGGGGCTCTGAACCCCAAAGGAAGAGGTAGGTTTGGCCCTGGCCTCACTGGGGAGCCAGTGAAGATTTCAGAGCAAAGAGGACCATAGTGAGGTGGCTTTAGGAAGTTAGGTTTGGCGGGGTCCCACCTGAGGCAGTGAGTTTGTGGGGTTGAGGGCCCCATGCCTCCTGCCTTCGGCATCTTCCCAAGTCCTACCTCTGATGCTAAATTGAACTGTTCCAGGGTCCACCCCCAGCAACCAAGCCCCCCCACTCTTTTTAAAGATTTTATTCATTTATTTAACAGAGAGAGCACAAGCAGGGGGAGCAGCAGCCAGAGAGAGGGAGAGAAGCAGCTCCCGGCTGAGCAGGGAGCCCAAAGCTGGGCTCTATCCCAGGACCCTGGGATCATGACCTGAGCGGAAGGCAGACGCTTAACCGACTGAGTCACCCAGGCGCCCCATCAACCCCCCTCTTAATGCCCTCCTTCGGCACCTCCCTTCATGCCCACTAATGCAGACAAAAGGCCACAGTGTTCTGGGAGAGAATCTACCTAGAAACCTCTGCCTGCACCCAGATTCCCAGAAGCCTTTGCGTGGACTGGAAGTGTGCCATATTGCCGTCTCCCCATTCCCATGCAGGGCCTTAGGCCCCCCACGTAAGGACTTTGCAAGGGAGTCCCTGTCCCTCCGACAAGCCAACCACCCCCACTGTGACTGTACCTTGTGAGCCGCAGGCCTCCTGTCCATCCTGCTGCTGGCCGAGGGCTGTGACTTTGCCCATCTCATGCTGACGCTCAAGGCCTTTCCCCATCTGGCCCCAAGCGGTCTCATCTCCCACCGCTCCCTCCTTCTGTGGGCTCGCTGCCGACTTGAGCGAGGCTGTGGGTGCCCCCACCGGGCTTTTGTTCGGGCCCTCCCCCCCCCGCCCCGACATTCCCTCCCTCGCCGATTGCACCCAGCGCAGAGCCTGGCCCGGGGCTGCCTATCGCCTGAACCTATCCTTGAGCAGGAGACAAGCGCAGGGAGCCCCTCTGGCCTCCCAGCTCTGCGGCCCCCCACCCCCAGCTGGCCCTGTGCCCGGGAGAGCTCTTCCCCCACCCAGTCCCCGCAGCCCGCCCGGGTCTCACACAGCGCCCTTTGTCAGGCCTTTGCTCCCAAGGGCATCTTATCTGCCTAAACAGGTTGTAATCTGCCAGGGTCACGGACCCCCTTCCTCCTGCCAACCTCGAGTAAACAAACGGCTTTGCCTAGAGGGTGGCGGCAGCCCTCTGAGTCCAGGACTCACCAGGCTCCTCCCAGGGCTGCAGCCCTGTGGCCTCCTTCCCGCTGGGCCCTGCAGGAAATTTCCACTCCCTGCCCTCAGCGCCCCCAGGCCCCAGAGCCAAACTCTGCCCCCTGCCCCGTGGTCGCCCCTTCACTGTGGGGCTCTGGCTTCCTCCCTCCGGGCCCCTGAAGCTGCTTTCTGTGACAGCGCTATCGTTGCCTCCCTGCCACTTCTCCTTGCCGGAAGCACTTCCCCCAAACTTCTACAGGCCTCCTCCTCATCCTTCAGGCCTCCGAAGAATGTCACCTCTACAAAGTGCCCTGGGTCACTGTCCCGCCGTCCTTAGCAACCTTAGCAAGGGCCTGCCTGGGACGGAACTGCCCGAGGGCCCCTCCCCTTCTTAGAATTCCCTAGAACCAGGAGAGCAGTGTCTGGACCTGTCTCACCCATGAGGGAACCGGGGCTCTAAGAGGTGAAGTGACTTGCCTGAGGTCACACAGGAAGCGGGAGGAGGGACTGGAAAAGCCAGGTGGGCTTGGTTCCGGAACCCCGCACACCTCTGGAGCTCCCAGGTCTCCACCCAAGCTGCAAAAAGCATGACTCACTGGCCGGCTGCAAAAGCTGGCCGTCCTGTGTGTGAGCTCCCAGGCTGGAGGGTGTGGGCACTGCCCCAGGAAGCCCACAGCCGGGCCAGAGGGAGCCAAGCTCGATCCGGGAGACACAGGAAACGGAACCAGAGCTTAGGTGCATTTATTCCTGTACAAATCATTACAAAACCAAGTCTGGGTAGTCGCCGGCTCCCAGCCCCCACCCCAATGTGCAAAGGCTTGCTGCTGGCCTCTTCCTCCTCCACCTGACCCCTCCTGCTCCACAGCCTTCTCCAGGAAGCCCTCTGGTCTTCCCTTCCAGGCTCCGGAAGAGCAGGGGCAAGTCCACCCGATGAGGTCCAGCAATAAAGTGCCTGATGTAGAGTGAGGGGGCAGAACCCAGGCGATGGGGCTCCTGGCCCCCAAGAGCCTTCCCAGGCCCAGCTGAGGGGAGACCCTTGGACGACTCCAGCAGCTGCAGACATAGGGGCTGCGTGAAACCCCAGTTTGGCTGGGATTCCCCCTTTCTCAGCCCCAAAGGCTTCTCCAACAGGTGGAAAGCCTGACTGCTGGATGGCAGAAAAGGGGGCCTGGCTCTTTAAGAGCCAAACTAATGGCAGCTGAGTGGAGGGACTAAGAAGACAGTTGAAGGTTTGTCCCTTCCCTATTAGATTTCACCCCCCCCAAAATCCTGTGGGAGTTTACACAAAAATACCCTAAGTTTCCAGAAGGAGATGAAGAAGGGGACTCCAGACCCCCCAAGAGGCTGAGCCCCCACAGCAAGGGGTGGTGACTGGAAGGGTCTAGTCTTAGGGAAGACAGACCCAAGGAGATCAGTGGGGAAAGTGGAAGGGGGCCTCAGACTCCATGTTAGAACCTGACACAGGCAGGAGGGCGACCAGAGAGGGGGGCAAGAGTTTTGTCCAAAGCCACTCAGGGCAGAGCCAAGACCCAGATGCTGGCTCCCACCTCTAGGATCCCCCCCACAACCCCCCAGATGCCCTGGCCTGACCTCCAGACACAGCTCCCACTCCCATGCAACCTATCTTTCTGGCTCTGGGAAGTGAGGGAGCAGCACAGAGTTCCCAGCTCTGCAGGACAGGACCCCACTGTCCCAGCCAACAGGGAGTGATGGGGGGGGGTCCATCCTGGGGCTCTGAACCAAGGCCTCGTGGGAAAGCACATGTCCTTAGCCTCACGTAACTTCAGAAATACCCTGATTGACTATGCTCAGACCCTGACTAGCCAAGAAATACCTCCAACACCCCTGATTAACCACAAAGCTCAAATCCCTGATTGGTCGAGACACACGCCCAGGCCCTCACTGGCTGGAGGATACAAGGCCCTGATTGGCCCAAAGACACTCCGGCCGGCCTTGACTGGCCAGGGGATGGCCCTTGGTTGAGTGGCTGGGAGGAGAGCGGCCTCTCCCGCCTCCTCCCGTGAGAGGTCCTCTGCAGGCGGGGTGGCCTAGGCCCAGGAGGGATGGGAGAAGGTGATTCCATACAGCTGGGCCCAGGAGGAGAAGACCCTCTTCTCGGTGATGAAGCGGTGGTGGTTGCCTTTGCGGCTGTGCTCGTTCTGGATGTAGGTGACACACTCGTCCGGCCCCTTGGGCTCGTAGTAGTGGTAGGGCATGCGCTGGAGGCGGGGCCGCTGGCTGGGGCAGAGCAGATGGGGGGGTCAGGGCAGGGGAGGCACCAGCGGGGCCCTGGTTCTTTCCAGCTCCTGACTTGCTAGAGGACTTCAGGGGGGCAAATCCCTGCCCCTCCTGGGGCCTCAGTTTCCCCATCCATAAAATGGATGTAGGATAGACTAGGTTTATGACCACCCAACTTTGTTGTTTTGTTTTTTTTAATATGGTTGAAACTTTTCCTTTCCTTAAGAGGGTGGTAGTGTAGGGTAGTGGTAAGAAGTAAGGGCTCCGGAGCCTGGCCCCAGTGCTTACTGTTTGTGGGACCTTAGGCCACTCACAAAACGTCTTCCTCAGTTTTTCTCAACTACGGAATAGAAAGAATAAGACAACTATCCATTAGGGTCCCGGTGAGGAGTAAATGACATAACAAACCGAGCCAGGCTTGGAACATGGTCAGCACTCGGTGAAGAACAGCTGTCACTTAGCGGGGCTTGTCACGTGAAAATATTAATGATAGTTATTATTAATATACGAACTCTGGACTCTGGCTGAGTTGGGGGGGGGCCCTCCGAGGTAGAAGCCTAGATCTCTGCAGAGCAGTTTGCATACCATAAAACAGAGGCCCTCAAAGGCACCCACATTCAAAGTCTCCGGGGTTCCAACCTGCAGCCAGTGACTGGCTGTTGCTGGGAGGCGCTCACCTGCAGTAGTCGGGGGGGACCATGCCATAGACATGTACATGGTCACACAGCTCCACTGCAATGACCATGGTGAACCAGCCGGTGCTCAACCACGAATGGGACTTCTCCCTGGGGGCAGAGAAGGGGCATGATGGGGGGGGGCGTGTGGATGGGAAGGAATGGTCAACCCATCTGGAGTTTCCCAGTACTCCCCCTTGCCCGCCCTCGGGGCCCTCTCCCCACTTCGGGGACCCCCTAGTCCAGCCCCACCGTGGGAGCATGTACACGCTGGCAGAGGGCTTGTCTGGGCAGAGATGGATGAGGGGTGTGGAGAGAGCTCCTCTGAAGGAACACTGCATGCTAGGAATCAACTCCTGGGGAGATTAGTCACAGTAGGGCAGGCTGCAAGTGACCGTGAACTTACTAGATTCATGGTCTTGCTTGACAGAACTTGCTAGAAGCCGCTGTGCTCATGCTAGGAGCAAACGCCTAATGGGAGACTCATTAAGGAAGGTCATGCTGTGACCACAGGTTCAGAGCAAGGCATGGAAAGGAACCAAGGGTCTACAGCTGAGCTGCCCACTACAGCAACCAGGAGCCACATGTGGGCACATGGGGCACATGACGTGCGGCTGAACTGTGCTATCAGTGTGAGGTATGCACGGGATGTTTTAGGACGAAAGAACACGGAAAACGTCACTGGTGGTTTTTGACTCTATGTTGAACTGAAAATAGTTTGGATATATTTGATTGAAGGTGGTTCTTTGGGAAGTTTAAAAAGAAAATAAACTTCTCACGAGACTGACAAAGAAAAAGAGAAAAAAGACACAAATTACCAATATCAAAAATAAAACAGAGGGCATCATCACAGACCCTGTAGACATGGGAAGGATGGTAAGCAAACCATAAACAATTACGTACATAAATTTCCCAACTTAGATGAAATAGGCCAATTCCTTGAAAATCAGAAACTACCAAAACTCAGCCAAGATGAAACAGATTACCCTGAGTATGTGTGACTATTAAGAAATTGAATTCATCGTTCAAAACCTTCGAAAAAGAACTCTCCAGGCCTAGACAGTTTCACTGGCAAATTCTACCAAACATTTAAAGAAGAAATAACACCAATTCTACATGTTTTCTGAGGCCATCATTACCCGTAAGACCAAAGCCAGGCAAAGACAGTACAGATTGATACCTCTCATGAACACAGACACAAAAATCTCAACAAAATATTAGAATGTCATACCCAGCAATATAAAAATAATGCATCACAACCAAGTGAAGTTTATTCCGGAAGTGCACATCTGATTCAATATTCAAAAATCAATCAATATTCAAAAATACACATGGTGGTATAACCCACCATAGTAATACCCTTAAGGAAAACCACATAAGCCTATCAACTGATGCAGAAAAACACTTGCTAAAATTCAATGTCCAATAATGATGAAAACTCTTAGCAATTAGAGAAGGGAACTTCTTCAACTTGATAAAAGACAGCTAAAAACTCTACAGCTAACATCTTATTCAATGGTGAAAGACCAAATGCTTTCCCACTAAGACTGGGACCAAGGCAAGGATGTCTACTCTCCCCACTCCCCATACAGTCTGACCTTGTATCAAAAGTCCTAGCCAGTGTAATAAGGCAAGAAAAAGAAGTAAGATGCATCCCCATTGGAAAGGAAGAAATAAAACTGTTCTGAATTACATGTCCTTACAACATGACCGTGTGTAGAAAATCCCAATAAACCTAGAAAAATCTCCCAGAACCAATAAGTAAGTTAGCAGGATTATAGGATACAAAGTCAAGACATAAAAATCAATCATATTTCTGTATACTAGCAATGAATAATTGGAAACCCCCCAAGACTTTAAATACAATTTACAAAAGCTCCTTCAAATCTTAACTATTCAGGGATAAATCCAACAAAGTACAGGATCTATATGCTGGATGTATTGGGTTAAATAAAATATATTAAAGTTAATTTCATCTGTTTCTTTTTACTTTTTTAATTTGGCTACTACAAAAATTTAAATTACTTATATGGCTTGCATTATATTTCTACTGGATAGCACCGGCCTAGCTTTTTTGGGGAGGTCAGCCAGAAAAGGACATGCTGGCAAAGATGTAACCTTAGGATCGAGCATGCTGGGAGCAACTATATGCCTAAAGCAAGACATGCTGGGTACAGTGAATACCTGCCATCAGCCACGGGGAGCCCTCCTCGAAAGATGCTGGGCGTATGCCACCTTAGAGCAGAGCATGCGAGGAGCCCTGTTCCCTCAGAGCAGTGCATGCTGGGAGGAAGCCCTCCTGACCAGACGAGACAGTACAGAGTATATTGGAAGTGACTCCTGCTAGGGGCTGGACCCGAAGAAAATTCCCCTGGAGAACCTGACCAGAGGGGGGCAGGAAGGGACCACACCCTCAGAGCAGTGCATGCTGGGAACAACGGGCCCCCTGGGCAGAGAACGCTGCGGGGGGAGCACAGGGCTGGCCAGAGGGGGCAGGCAGGAGGCTGGTACCTGTCCTTGCCCGTCTCACCCCGGAAGAGGTCGTCAAACTGGCGCATGCGGCCGGGAGAGACGGCATAGGCCTCCATGTTGGGGAACACCAGGCCCGCCCGCTGGATGACACGCACGAGGCTGCCCTGGGGCTTCTGCATCTTGTTCGGGGGCCCCCAGAAGATGAACACGGTCTCGGGGGTCCGGTTGACGAACTCCTGGGGCCGCCGCAGCACCCGGAACACGCTGGAATGGGCCACCACACGGAAGGTGGTTTTGTTGCCTACGTCGGCTGAGTAGCCCGTGGTGGGCGCGTCGTTCATGCGGATCGTGCACTCGGCTCGCTCGATCTCGGGGCCCAGCTTGGTTCCCAGCAGGTGGCTAGAGCTGGTGACGATCACACACTGGTGGCACCGGGAGGGCAGCGTCTGGGAGGGGGTGGGCAAAGGCGACACTGTCACGTCCACTCGGTGCCAGGCCCTATGCTCTGTACATCCAGGCCTCTAGGAGGCAGAAATTAATTTGCCCATTTTATTTGTTTGTTTGTTTGTTTATTATTTTTTATTTAGAGAGTGTGTGATGGGGGGAGGGAGGTGGGCAGAGGGAGAGAAAGAATTTTAAGCAAGCTCCACGCCAAGCATGGAGCCCGACGCTGGGCTCAGGATCATGACCTGGGCCGAAATCGAGAGTCAAACACCCAACCGAATATTCCACCCAAGTGCCCCTATTTTGTCCATTTTAAAGACAAGGAAACTGAAAGCTCTTCATTTGACTTTCAACAAATATTACAGCAAGCTGGCTACTGGCCAAATGAAATGCCAGGGACAGAGCAATGAATAAAAGGGACCCCACTTCTGCCTTCAAGAGGCTCACAGTCAGAAAGATAGACAGTGAACAAGTAAAAGACAAACTAACGGCAGGTGGTGAGTAAAACGTGCTACAAAGACAATACAATGCGGGCAAGGGATCAAGAGAGACAGGAGTGGGGGTTACTCTAGAAAGATCATCTGCCAGAGCAGGGGGGTGGGCAGCTCTCAGAGCTGAGACGTGGAGGATGAAAAGGAACAATGTAGGAAAGTGCTCAAGGCAGGAAGACCAGCAAGACCAGAGGTTCTGAAGTGGGAATGACCACAGTGTGTTGAGAAGCAAAAGAAGGCCACTCAGCTGGGGCAGAGTGAAGGAACAGGAAGACAGGACAGTCATGCAGGGATGTCCCCAAAGTCACACAGCAGAGGAGTGCAGTATTTGGGTAGGAACCCAGGTCTACATGGCCACAGAGCCCAGCCTTAGTCCAGTGCCCTAAGAGGACATCCTCCCCAGGGCACTCATGACATTTCCACACCACCCACAAACAAGACCCCACCTTGTCAGTAAAGAAAGGGTGTGGAAGCCCCTCTGGGCCTCTGTTTCCCCACTGGTGATTAAGTCGGAACCACATGTTCTCTGGGGCCTATTTTCTGGCCATGGAGTTCCTATTTACCCTTTAAGCCTAAGCTCAGGAGTTACCTCCTCCAGGCAGTCTTCCCTGATCCTTACTCCAAGATCCAATGACAGGTCCCATGGACCTCAACTGATAACTGTTCCAGCTTTCCCGAGCTCTACTGGATTCCCCATCTGTAAGCCCAGCACTGCCTCATTCCCTTCTTTCCTTCTTTTGCCCACACTCAAGCTCTTCTGCTTTTTCCCAGGTCTCATTATTTTTAAGAGTTCTTAGGGTCTCAATTAGGTGCTGATCTGTCTCTAAAGACCTGCTAATGGGTCCTTTCCAGTAAGGGTGTATTCAGTTCCTGAGAGATTTGGGAGGATTTGTGAGGGAGGAGAGGGAGGCAGGCAGGGATCAGGAAACATCCTCCTTCTGGAAGGTGGATGATCTCCCTGGGCTCCTAGAAAACATTTAGGGCTTAGAGGATTATAGGGCGAACCCCCAAAACACATCACTCTCAAGGCTATGAAAGGCAAACAGAAGTCCTCGGAGTAATGTCTGGCTTCTCTACGCAGCTGCAACTCCGCGGGGGGTGGGACAATACCAGGGCTCCTCCCCTCCCTTGCTGTGTGGCTTTGGACAAGTGACTTTACCTCTCTGAGTTTTGGTTTCCCCTTCTCTTCAAGGGGGCTAACAATGCTGACCTCACAGGGTCAGTATGATGATTACTGCTAATCATAGTACCTAGTACCCAGCCGGCAACTGACAAAGGACAGCCGTCATCATGACTGTTTTTGTATTGTCAAGCACTCGAGTGTTCGGCTTCCAAACCCTATGCGGACTCCCCAGCAGAGACAGAGATCAGTGAAAACCAGAGACATCTCTCCTTAGGGATTCTGACTCAGGAGGCAGTAGGGTATCAGTGCTAAAAATGGGACCTTGAAGAAAACGGAGGCCCAGAGGGGGACGAAGCACCTGTCTGAGGGCACACAGCCAATAGGGGGCCGAAGGCACTGGAAGCCAGGGCCTTGACTCCTGGGGTCCCCCCTTTCGCTTACGAGGAATGGAAGTAGAGAGAGGAGGTGGAGGAGGTGGGAACAGAGATGGTGGGCAGTGGGGATGGTCAGCCATCAGCCCGGTCTCGCAGAGCTCCCCAGAGCGCTCACACTACCTTGTTGCCAAGAATCGGGACGTAGGCGTCGGTAATGCTCCACCTCTTGACATTGATGGGCTTGCGGGTGCGGCCCCGCAGGGAGCCGTAATGGAAGACCTCATTGGCACTGTTGGAGCTGTAGAGGATGAGGATGGTGATGAGGGCGAAGAGAACCACGAACACTGCCGAGCGCTGTTCCTGGAGAGGGGAGAGGCCGGTGAGCGCCCAGCCACCCCCCGGCTGGTCCTTGCCACCTGCCGTGCCCAGCTGCCTTCTGCTCAGTTCAGACAGCACCCCCTCCGGCCCCCTGAGCATCCCCATCCCAACACCAGTCACGCTGCCTTCAAACTGCCGTCCCCCCCAGTTAGACCATGAGCTCTGTGGGCTGGGACCGGGGCAGCCTCAATGGCCACTGTATCCCAGCTCCTGGAAGGTTCTCGGGGAGGATGCACTGGATTGGATTGGATTGGATGTGTCAGAGGGATCCCTCTGGGGGCAGTGGAAGGATGCTTGGAGACAGGTGGGGCATTCAAGGACAGGGCCCAAGGTCTTCCCCAAATAGGAACTCTCTGTAATATTTATCATTCATTAAGGCTGGAGGGGAATGGATCTGGTCAGGAATTGGGGTGCAAGGGCACTCAGGGTCCACCATGTCACTGACAGGGCAGGAAAGTGATTGATACCCAAGGTAGCTACTTTATCTGTCCAGGGCCTGCACGGCTAGGCAAGATCTGGAAGTCCTGGCTCCTTGTGCTAATACCGCCCATGCTGCACGGGGCCAGGCACATAGTAGGTGCTCAGGAAAACATGAATGAATGGATCACTCTGACACCCTCAGACTGATGCTCACAACGTTCTGTCCTCTTTGACTCTGACCACTGCCCCTCCTCCCAGCCCCCTCCCCGCAACCCTTAACAGTCACCTTCTCGGCCCATCCTTTACCACAGATGGACCAGTCAAAACTAGGAGGACAGAGGTGGACCTAGCCCCAAGAGAGACGGCAGCTTGCCCAAAGCCAGAGGTCAGTGGCCACAGCAGACCTCAGGCCACAGCCTCTCAGGCGTCAGGCACCTCTTGGTAGGGGAGAGACACTGGTGGTGGTCTGGGTCGGAGGCGGGTCCAAAGGAGCCCATTTCGCTGGGGAAGTAAAAGGCTGAGATGGGGACAAGAAGTGAAGGGGGACTTACTTTGTTGCTACTCATCTCTCTCCGGCGTCTGCTGAGGGGCAGGGGCCAGCGTCCTGCAGGTGGCCCAGGGGGCAGGGCTGTGGGGTCACACCTGCAGGGGTCACACCAGTTATGGCTTGGGCGCTCTCCCCCAGTATAGCTGGTCAAAGGCTACACCCTCCCCACCCCACCAGCCCTCCTACCCACCCATGACTTCAAGGCTCAGGGCCATATTCATTTTGCAGAGGGAGATACTGAGGCCCAGAAAGGGCGGAACCTGCCTGAGGTCACACAGCCAGGTGGTGGCAGAGCCCTGCCTCTCGCCTTGCCCCTTGCTCTCTCCCACTCTGCTCCCTGAGCAGGAACCCTCCCATACCTTAGCTCTCCTAGACAGCTGGCAGGCCTTAAAGCTGGCTCCCCTGCCGGGGGGCTTGTCCCCCCACCCAGCAAGAGCCCCATGCACACTCCTCCCCCAATCCCTGACTGATGTCCCCGCGGCCTTGGAATAAAGCAATACTCCTCCTAGGTCCCCAGACTCCTCTCCACAGGCACCCTTCCAGATCTTGCACAAACTGTCCCAACTAGAGCAGTTGCCCTCTTGCACCCTGCCCATGCCCTCTCATCCTACAAGCCTGGGGAAGGCCAGCAACTTCCTGTGTGTCACCTCTTGGCTAGGCTGAGAGCTCTCCGAGGGCACGGATCCTCACCCACATTGTGCCTCCAAAGCCAAGGAAATGGGTGCAGGAGGTTCAATGAATGACTTTGTTAGTTAACGATGAGATCTTGGGGGGCGCCTGGGTGGCTCAGTGGGTTAAAGCCTCTGCCTTCGGCTCTGGTCATGATGTCAGGGTCCTGGGATCGAGCCCCGAGTCGGGCTCCCTGCTCATCGGGGAGCCTGCTTCCTCCTCTCTCTCTGCCTGCCTCTCTGCCTACTTGTGATCTGATCTCTCTCTGTCAAATAAATAAAATCCTTTAAAAAAATCAGATCTTGGGGGGTTAAGGGCACAGATTCACCAATGGGCTATAATCACAGCCCCACCCTGTGGGTGGGGGGGTGGAGGGTGCTTCCAGTAACGACGCAGCCCAGGACAGCCTTTCCCTCCTGCCCATTTGCCCTCAGCGGCTGGGGCTGCCAGGGGACATTCTCACAGGCCCCAGCTCCCCTCCAGACCTCAATTTCCCCACCTGTCAAAAGGGACTAAGTACTTGCATCCAGCCACCTCCAGCAGATTCAAGGACAGAGGGAGAGTGTGCAGGAGAAACGGGGGCCCGGGGCTCCCCAGCTCTGCCCTCCCCTCCAGGGGCCTCCCAGCTCCCGCCACTATCTCCGCCCCCTGACCTGGCCGCTGTTTACTCCTACACTGCCGCCAGGAATAGCCACAGAACCCCAGGCCAAAGGAGGCTCCCCCCAGTGCCGCTCCTGATTGGTTGGGCCCCGACTCCGCCCATTGCCCTGCCCCGCCCCTTCTCCGCGGGAGCCCCCCGCCCTCCTCCCCAGCCGGGTCTCAGATTTCTCCCGGGCGGGAGGGCCAGTCGGGGAGCTCTCGGAACTGTCCCTGGGTCCAGTGCCCGCAATACAGATCAGGAAACTGAGGCTCATTAGAAGGGAAAAGCAGCTTGTCTTTGGACTCACAGCCCATTAAGGCGCAAGACAAGAGTCCAGAATCCCAGCGTCGCACCCATCAGCACTGACCCTCTGGCCGTCCAGGCCCTCGAGGTCCAGCTGTCTCTGAGCAGAGCCTCGCCTCTCACTACCATTTCCTTCTTATGGGCCACACTCCAGAAACACCACCGGCACTCCAGTTCCCAGGCCCACCCCCTACTTTCCCACCTTTGCTGAGCAGTGCCCTCAGCCAGGACCACCGACCCCCTGGTCAGCCCCATCACAATCCTGCTCTGAGAAGGCCGTGGTCATACAGCATTTCAGGGGCCAGTGCGCATCCCGGTTCCACCACTTACTGGCTGAGGGGCCTCGGGCAAGCCATGTGACCTCTCTGAGCCTCAGTTTCCTCATCTCTGAAATGGGAATAATAAGAGTAGGTAACTTATGGGATTGTTGAAAGGATTCAAGCAGATGTGACAAGGGAAGCATGGGGCTTGAAAGTGCTCGGTCAGTGCCTGTCAGTAGCTGTTAGTCTCCTGATTATTCATTGTTGGAGGCCTGCCTCACCTTGAGCTTGAGAGCGAAATACTGCCCCTTCTCAGACACCTAGCCTAGCCACTTCCCTCTAACATGGAGGAAGATGTGCAGGGAGCCACGCTACGCATCACCCACTCACCCCATCCTCCTAGCGACGCTGCAAGGCAAGGGCTCTTATTCCCCATTTCACAGAGGAGGAGACTGAGGTTCAGAGAGGCAGAGCTGCCCAGAGTCTTCTGGGGAGCCTTGTTTACAGGCTTGTTCACAGGGAGCAGCCTGAGGCTGCGCCTGCCGGGATCTCCCTCCGGGATCTCGCCGGCTGGAATGGCCCAGAGGCCACCCAGTGTGTGCTCAGCACCTGGCCTAGCACCGGAGAGCAGGCCTGCTGGGGCGCGACTTGGTCAGGCTGGGGAGGCGGCAGCCCGGAGCGCTGGGCCAGGAGCGTGGCCTCAGCCCCGAAGCTGGCAGTGTAGGAGGGCTGAGTCCCTGGGCTAAGGGTGCGGGGGCCACACCCTGCCCTCTGTTTGCAGGCTGTGCCTCTCTCGGCGGGGGGAGTCCTCCGGCAGGGTCGAGACGCCCCCACGAGCCGCGCGGGAGGAGGGCTCTGGGGAGAAGGTGGAGGGGGGCATGGGGGTCGCCGAGCCCGTGGGTCCACTGGCGGGTGCAACTCACCCTCTACGCCCCCTCTTGCGCTGACCCCCAATTCCCGCACTCCGGGGGGTCCAGAGCCCTAGCCCCCGCGGGGAAGAGGAGGGAGGCAGGACGGCGGCAGGTCCCCGAGCTCTAATGGGGTAGTCAGCGGCAGGGGCCCCGCGAACCCTGCGACAGCCCTTGGGCGCGAGGACCGGGATCTCCAGGCGCGGCTGCCGAGAGTGGGTCTAGGGTAACCCGGGGGCCCCGCATCTTCCCCCTGCCCGGGGGGCTCCCGGCCCCCGCCCCGGGGC
>LNAC01000009.1:3085629-3099824 GCA_002007465.1 Ailurus styani | reverse complement strand
GGCCCCAGGCTCACCGGTTCTTGCCGGTCTCGTCCTGGAAGACCTGGTCGCAGTAGGCCATCATGCGCTCAGTGAAGGTGTACACCTGCAGGCCCGGGTACATCTTGGTGAGCTGCAGCAGCGTGCGGTACGTGCGGCCGCCCAGCGCCCGGTCCATGTGCCTGCCCTGGCCCCACACCACGTAGAGCGTGTCTCGGGCATGCTGGAAGTAGTGTGAATAGTTGCGCAGCAGCAGGGGCACGCTCGTGTGCGAGACCACGCGCAGGGTGCTGCGCCGGCCCACGTCGGCCTCAAACCCCACGGTGGGCGCCTGGTTCATGCGCAGTACGCACTCGGCGCTGTCGATCTCGGCGCCCAGGCCGGAGCCCAGCATCTGGCCGGAGCTGGACACCACGGCGCAGCTGCGGCACGGGTCTCGGACCAGCGGCTGCAGGGGGAGGCAGAGGGGAAGACAAAGGCATGAGCGCACGGCTCCCACGGCCCTGCTCCTCCACCCAGTGACGGCCCCTGACTTTGCCTGACCCCGTATCGGCTCCGAGTACAGCATCGACCCATTTTGCAGATGAGGACTTTGAGACTGGGCAGGCAGAGGGACTTTTCTATGGTCCTATGGATAGCCAGGGGCAGGGCTGAGACTCGACGTTCAGAGCCCCGTGCTTCCTCATCAGCCATGTTCACGTCCCCTTTCCCGACTGCTGAGGCCCTATTAGGCCCTCCATCATGGGTTCCTTATTACAGTTACATGAGCAAATATTTAGAAAGCACTTAAAGCAATGCCTGGCACCACCGGGGTGTCATATGTGTGTTTGTTAAGTAAACATGAACCTCAGCTCCTCACAATCATGGTTGGACCTCTCCCTCCTCTGCCGGAGCCCCACTCACATTATGCCCGGTTCATAAATAAAAGCGTTCTTTGGGGCCACAACAACATTGCAAACCTCTGGTTCCGAGCCTGAATCCTGGCTTGACCGCTGCCTCTGTCTCTTGGAGCCTCCATTTCCTCATCTGGCAAATGGGGATGAAAATATTATCTACGTCCAGTTGTGAGGACTCATTAAAAATGACTGGAGAGTGGGGTGCCTGGGTGGCTCAGTCAGTTAAGCATCTTACTCTCTACCTCAACTCAGACCTTGAAGGAGAAAAAAAAAAAAAAGCCTGGAGAGTGATCAGCACAGACCCAGAGCATAGTGAGGGCCCGACCACCATCTCATTATCTCTTAAAAAGCAGAAACTGAGCCAACATGCCTGCAAATGTTCCCTGGGGGTCAGAGGTCAGGACTCCCAGAAAAGGACTCGCTCCTTACTCCATGTCTCCACGTCTTCCTAGGGGAACAGGGGTTTACGGTGGCCTGTATCCCACTCAGGGACATTTTATATCTAACATAATGTTGATTTAGAGACTCACAGGTCCATTTTCCAAGCGCCCAAAATACAGAACAGGACTTCTTCATTCCGCCCGAAGTTTGAGCCTGTCCTGACAACGGGGGTCTATTCAGATCTGAGGTCACCCCCAACCCCAGGAGATATTCTACTTGTCCCACAAGGTCTTAAAAGTCTTTAAAAGGGGGGCATCTGGGTGGCTCAGTGGGTCAAGCCTCTGCCTTCGGCTCAGGTCATGATCTCAGGTCATGATCTCAGGGTCCTGGTATCAAGCCCTACATCGGGTTCTCTGCTCAGCAGGGAGCCTTTCCCCCTCTCTGCCTGCCTACTTGTGATATCTCTCTCTCTCTGTGTCAAATAAATAAATAAAATCTTTAAAAAAAAGTCTTTAAAAGGTCTTTAAAATATTTAATTGCAATCAGTCCAGCTCTTTAAAATATTTAATTATAACCAGTCCATTTTGATACCCTAAACCTGGATTTCTGGCTTCTCTTAAGAAACCCAGAGGAGGGCGCCTGGGTGGCTCAGTGGGTTAAGGCCTCTGCTTTTGGCTCAGGTCGTGATCTCGGGGTCCTGGGATCGAGGCCCGCATCGGGCTTTCTGCTCAGGAGGGAGCCTGCTTCCTCCTCTCTCTCTGCCTGCCTCTCTGCCTACTTGTGATCTCTCTCTGTCAAATAAATAAATAAAATCTTTAAAAAGAAAGAAAAAGAAAGAAAGAAAGAAAGAAAGAAAGAAAGAAAGAAAGAAAGAAAGAAAAGAAGAAAGAAAGAAAGAAACCCAGAGGATCTGGCTACCCTGAGCCCACATCCCCATGAGCTCTTGAGTATCCAAAATATTCACTGCCCCCCCACCCCATGGAAGATGGGACAGCATCTACCTGGCCCACCCCACCACTGGTCCCACCTGGCTAAACCCCCAGTGGTTTTGCCTCTTGATCAAATATTTATCCGACACCTGTTGCAAACACGGTCCATGGGCCACTCAATTGAATCTGCACAGCAACTCTATAGAGGTAGAAACTACAAGATGGTCTCTTACTGATGAGGCAACCAAGACTCAGAGAAATTAAGACCCAAAATATGTCTCCTCCAAGCCAGGGTCCCTGAACATGCCTCCCTCTGATCTGCTCTCAGAGAGCCTTCAGACTCGGAACTGGGAGCTTTTTGTGTTGGTATCAGCATGGGATGGCTTTGCAAAAGCTACCGTGGGGCGGGGGGGGGGCACCGAAATCAGGGCAAGGGGGTAAAGTACTCCAAACCACGCCCGGCAGAGCAAGCATGGGGAGGGGGGTTGTCACCCCTGAGCCCCAGTGTCCCTTTCTCCCCATGAGAGGGAGAGCTCTGGGGTTGCCGTGACTTTTCTCTGTCCGCTCTATCCCCAGCAGCCATCGGCACAAGGCAGGACACACCCAAATACACACCTGCTACGTGAATGGATTATGTGCGTACAGAGTTATTGTACAGATACACAGAAGGACACGCAGACCACCATGAGAAGACCACCGTGATGGGACGGTGTCTGTCTTCCCCACCCAGACTAAGAACTCCAGATGGCCAGCCACCCTGGCTGGCTCACCTTTTTTATTTTTTATTTTTTTATCTCCAGCAGCCAGCTGAGAGCACCAGACAATATTTGTTGAATTTAAAAAAAACCTATTTCCTCTTAGAACTTGGGGCTCACAGAGGTGAAGTGGCTGCTCAGTGTCACACAGCTGGTGAGCACAGGAGCCAAGCCTGGGGTCCGAGCTGGCCTGGCATGAGCCTGGTTCTCACTTACATCCAAGGCCAGGGCCGGCCCTATCGCCACACGGTGCCCGGCCAGCTCACCTTCCCATCTGGCACGCTGCTATATCCGCTGAAGTGCAGGGGCCCCGGCACAGTGGGCCTGCCGTTGGTGGAGGGCTGGGAGTCCAGGCAGGAGGCCAGGCAGAAGGGCAGGCAGGCCCAGCAGCACAGCAGGACGTAGGCAACAGAGAAGCCCAAGGAGCACAGGGTTACAAGCAGGAGCCGGCCCTGGGGAAGAGAGCGGTCATGGGCTGTGGGCAGGGGTCCCTGGGGCTCCTAGAAGCCTCTGCTGGGCTGGTGCTGCACCCCAGCCTCATGGGTCCAAACCCCAGCTCAACAGCTTCCAGAACATTAGCGCAGTCCACAGTCTCCGTTAACCAGGGCTTCCTCTGGGCTGCCAGGCTCAGGCCCTGGAGACAAGCCCTATTATTACCCCCATATTCTAGATAAAGAATCTGGGGTACTCAAGGCACAGCAAGACAGCCTTGGGTATGATTCTCCACCCCTCTGGGCCTGTTTCTGCATCTAAAAAATTGGGGCCCATAATACCTGCAGTGTGAACGTACAGTCAGGACCGTGATGCAAACACTCTGTGTACCGTAAAGCAGTGCCCAAGACAGGAGAGCGGCCCCGCAGGAGGGCAACCATGCTCTTTCAGGCCCCGGACCCAGGCTGCCCGTGTGCCCATCCCCTGCCCTCTCCCCCAGCTGCTCAGTGACCGGCCCCCTATCTGATGATCTCCATCTGGGTCAGCGGCCCAGGAAGTGAGGGACGTGTCACTCAAAGAATGGTTTCAATAATTGAAAGCTGGGGCGCAGAGGCTCCTACCTCCACAAAACATATGCCAGAGGCCGTCTGAACCAGGAAGCCCTCCAGGCCCATTGGCCCTGCTGGCAGACTCAGTGACCCAGGCTTCAAGGAGGGGCCACAGGAAAGAGGGCATGACCCGGGGCTGCCCTCCTGTGCTGAGCCACCCTGGTCACTGTCTGTGTCTCTCTGGGCTCTAAAATTCTCCAGCCTGCCCAAGGCACAGGTCTCCCCCCTCAGAATCCACCTAGCAGCTGTTGGTGTTCTGGAAACCAGAGGGGGGAAAGCAGCCCCACCGTCCCCCCAGGCATATCCTACCAGAGGCCCACCCTTTTCTGCCCACAAGCCACATCAGCTTCTAAAAATAAATCTCTCTGTGGCCAGCTGTGCGGGGGAGGGGGTTCAGCCCCTGAGGCCTCAGGCTCTGCCTGGCACCTGGTCCTCTGCCCACAAGGGACCCAGAGACCCGAATTCGGGCAGTCATGGCAGACTCCCCCCCAACATCCAGGGCCCTCTCCCACAACCAGGGGCTCCTGAATAAAGTCAAGAGCAGCTAAAGCGCCCTTTCCCACCGTATCCCCCTCCCAGGTCACTGCCTCTCCTGGTGATCTCCGGGTGCCTACAGGAGATAGTACTATTATCTCCATGTCATTGGGGAGACCCGCAAGGCCCTGAAACCAGAGAGGGAACAGCACTTGCCTGAAGCCTCACCGCCTGCCAGACCAGCCCAGCAGGGCTTTGAGGCCGATCTGCCCTTCTCAGCTCAGGAGCAGTGGGTCAGAAGTGAGTCAGTCCTGGGGTGGGAGAGGTTAGGAGGCTGCTGTGCCGGAAGTTCCCCAAGAGCCTTCCTCCTTACACCACTTACCGGGGCCTTCATGCTGCCGCCGCTTCTCAGCAGTCCGGGGGCTGCCGTCTCCAGGGCTTGTTCTGGGAAGGGGTGGGCGCCAGGCACCTGCCAAGATCCAGAAACTCAGAGCTGGGTTCTGGGCCTCTGAGGAAATGGCGAGGGGAAACTGAGGCAGCGGAGGGTATGGGCCAGGGTCAAGGCAGAAGACTTCCAGTAATCAAACTCCTTAAAGCCCCCAAACACCGGACAGCGCTGTCTGCATCCTAAAGGAGCTGGTTTGGGTGACCTTCGGGGAAAACTCCCACCAACCCAATCCCCATTGTGCAGATGGGGAAGGAGAGGCACGGACGGGGCTCAAGGTCACCCAGCGAGTCCGGGTCAGTCAGAACCGGGAGCCAGGAGCCCCGACCGCCACCCCGTCCCTCCTACCTCACTACAAGAGGGATGAACGGAGAGGCCTGAGGCGGGATATTTCCACCCCTCTCCCAGATTCCACCGCCCCCTCCCCCGGCCAGGCGCTAACCAGGCGGACGGGCAGGGGCGCTCCGGCTGCTCTCGATCCGCTGCTCGGAGCTCCATGGCCCGCAAACCGGGCGGTCCGGGCGGGAAGCCGGAGCCCCGGGGCGGAGGCGGCACCGCGGCCGCGGCTTCTGGAGGCTGGAAACCGAACGTGAGCCGCCGGCAGCGGGGGCGGGGTCTGCGAGGACGGGGAGGAGACAGGAGCGCTGGGGGCGGGTCCCGGGCGACGGGGGCGGGACCTACGAGCACCGCCTGCGCGGCGAGGGAGGGAAGTGCGTGGCTGCCGGCGGGGCGTCCGGGATGGGGGCGGGGCCTGCGGGCCGGGGGCGGAGTCGGAGGGCGCACTTCTCCGCTTTTCCCGCCCTCCCACATTTCTCCCGAACTGCTGTCGGGGGTCGGGTGGGCGGCACGCAGATGAAAGACCTAGGGAGTATGGGAACTGGCGCGCCGTGGCTGCCTAGCGGTCCGGACCCGAGTTTCCCCATTTGCAAAACTGGGAGATGGGTAGGAATATTAAGCAGGGGCTTGGGGTCAGGCTGCCCTGGGTTTCAAGCTTGTAGGATTGCCGATTTAGACGGTAAAGTACGGGACGCTCAGTTAAATTGGAATTTCAGATAAACAATGAATAATTATATTAAAAATCTGACATGCCAGTGTAACTGGGCATTCTCTGTTTTCTCGGGCGACCCTAGCGGGACTGTCTCTAGTGGTGTGACTTCCATCCGAGCCTGTTTGCCTCCTCGATCAAGTGAGAATAATAACAGCACCTGCTTGCCAGACAGTTAGGATTCGAACCCTGAGCTATCTCACTGACCCGTACTTTGACCACCTCGCCTCCCCCTTCCCAAAGTGTCCTCCAAACCCCAACCAACTCGGTCTTGCACCCCTGCAGATGCTGAATTGCATCCCATTTGAAGGCTCACATGGGGTTCCCTGGGGAGTTCGAACCAAGTGCCTTCAGGGGCTGGAAAAGGTTGGAAGAACAGATACTGGGCAATAGGGAGGGGTGCGCCTGCAGAGAAGTAGAGGGCATGCTTCTCATCCAAAGAGTTTTTCATAAAATGCTCTATGGGCCAGAAAGCTCATCTTACCACCCCCAGCACACCTCCCTCTGCAGGACCTTCCTTTGGGATCCAGGCTAGGTTTCTGATCCGACCCCATTTCAAACTCCATTTGCCTTTTTCTCGGAGCCTCTGGTGTGGGCACAATGCAAGGTATCTGTGTTTGGGTATCTGCACCCAAATAAGCAACTTCCCAAGCCTACCTATCCTGCTCCAGTGCAAAGCCAAGTACCCCATGCCTCTCCCTGTCCCATGGAGGCTAGGGATGCTAAAGCCACCCTGCCCCTGAGCTTCTTTTGAGCACAGGCCTGCCTTGTCCCTCCTCCGCAGCCTGGGAACAGCTCAAAGGTAGTGGACCAAGTTCAATCTCTCTCTGTTGTCTCCCATTCACTCAAGGCCAGGCACACAGTTGGTCCCCAAAGCCAGAGTCCTCATCCTTCAAGTGTCTCTCCTTGTAGCCCCAACCCCAAGAGGGCAACGGTGAGAAATTTCAAAGGATTCATTCATCACCCACAATGGCTGGTGAAGGGACCATTCTTTCCCCAAAGAGGCAATTCTCTCCTTGTTAGGGCCACATGGAGACAGGGACACGCATGCCCAAATGTCCTGGACTCGCAGAGCAGACAAGGATCACACATCCGCAGTAGAGCTGCCAGTGGGAAGTTCTGCAGCCTCAGATAAAGCTCTTCAGTTTGGTTTTGGCAAAAGTCCACTCTCTTTACCCTGACCTACAAGGCCCTATACAGTGGGAACTTCTGTTTTCTTAATCACCTTCTACCTACCCTGGGCATGCTTCTGACCCCCAATCACATTGAGCTCGTCCCTACCTCAGGACATCTGCACTTGCTCTTTGCTCAACTCACATAGCCAGCTCCTTCCTGTCATTCAGCTCAAATGTCACCTCTTCAGAAAGGCCCTCACCAACCACTCTGTGTGACACTACATACCCATCCCTCTAAGTCCCACCTTATTGGTCTTTTTCATAGTACCGGTAACAGTCTGAAATCATCCTCTGTACTAACTGGTCCACCCACCCACTAGATTCTCAGCTACATGGGTACAGAGTCAGGCCAGTCACAGCTTCGGGCATTCCCAGCACTTGCACAACACCCAGCACACATTAGAGGCTAGATAATGTCTGTTGAGTGACCAAGTTGGGAGAACCAGGGATCCTGGGTCCCACGAGATCTTGGATAAGTCACGTCCGCCTCCAGCCTCAAGCTCTGGCTCAGCCCATTGCCAGAGACCCAAGGTAGGTGAGGGGCTGAGCCATCCTTATCTGTGAGTGCAGGACTCTCAGGCTCTGACTCGGTCCTGCCAGATCTAGACCCTGGGCCCGTGTAGGGCCAAACCCCTGTTTCCTGCCATGCAGCCCTACCGTCACTGAGCTTCCTCAACGCACCCACCTCCTGACTGATGACCTTAAGGCCTCTGTGTGTCAACTTCCTGCTGAGCCAAAACAAGAAATTCTCTGTGACTTGTGCCAGTTCGGAGAGCTTGAATAATCATCCAAGGTCACCCAGACAACTAGGGGTGAGGTCAATTGTATACGTATCCCAGGAGCGCGCACTCCAGTGCTGCAGCCTTAACTTTGTCTTCCCACTCCCTCCTTACCCGCCATTTTGCTTCATTTTCTCTGAAGGCTAATGGACTGGCAATGTTTGGTATGAGCTGAGTGCCTCTCCCAAGGTCCGGTTCCAGTCCTGGGGGTCAGCTCTTGACGCACAACGTCCCCCCACCCACCGCATTGTCCCTCCCACTCCGAACTCTGACCACGGTGAAATGTTTCTTTCTCTCAAGAGTCAGGCTCTCTGTCACCCCAGACCTTTGTTGTGCCCTTGGCCTGGCACCCTCCCAGGGCTGCATCTGAATCTTCTGGTCTCAGCTGAGATGGTAGAGCCCCACCTCCATCCAATTATTAGGGGGAGGCCCCTTCCCTCAGCATAGTGGCCCCAGGCTCCTTCATGAGCCTGGGTCACATCAGGCGGCTTCTGTCACTATCTCTCCCCAGACCGTGAGCTCTGTGAAGGTGGGATCTGTGAATCTTGCCCCACACCCAGGTCCCCATCACCCAGCCTGTCACATGATAGGTGCTCAATAAATATTTAATGAGTTAATGAAGTCCATTTTCATCCTTCCAATTGTACAGATTAGACCACTGAGGCACAGAGAGGTTTAGCACCTTGCCCTGGTCACACACAACCAGGCCCCAGAGCGGCTCTAGAGGAAAGGCCCACTTGGGTATGGTGGGATTGGACCAGGGTCAGAGGCCAGGCTGGAGTTTCCTGGAGGAAGGAGAAGAATGATCAGGGACTATGCACGCACTGTGCTTCTTTGCTTCTGCTAATTTCCATGCTGTCATACCCTTGGTCTGACCCCCAGCTCCTACTCCCATTTCGCAGATGAGAAAAGTGACTTCCAGAAGAGGGAAGAGCTTACTCAAGATGGTGGGCCTCAACATAGAGTCTTCTAGAGATGCAAGCCCCTCCATGCCCCCCCCATTCTCCCACCTACCTCCCTTGAGGATCAGGAGTGAGGGGGACCACCCCAAAAGGAGACCAGTGGGCAGAAGGTAAGGAGGCCTGGGTTCTTGGGCAGGCCTTTCCACTTACCCAATGGCAAGCCCTTTAAAGTCTCTGGGCCTCAGTTTCCCCATCTGGACGACAAATTCGCTTGGCTGGAGCCTTCAGCCTCCTCCCCCTTCCCCAGAGCATGAGGCCAGGGCTGAGGGAGCTGGTGGGTAAGAACACAGGCTCCTGAGTCCAAAAGGCAGAGTCGAGTCCTGGTTCCAGCATTTATTGCTGAATGATCTTGCTCAGTCCCTTCACCCCCTGAGCCTCCATTTCATGGTCTGTAAAAAGAGAATAATAGCTTTTTTTTTTTTTTTTAAGATTAAATGAGCTAACATAGGAGAGTCCCTGGCACAAGGCCGAACAGGGCATCACCACCAAATGAGGCTGTGTTGTCATGGTGTTAGGGGATGCTGCCCTCTGGAGGCCAAAGGCGGAACGGCAGGCGAGGGGAGCCCAACCCTGGTTCCCGGCGTGCGCCCATTGTCCAGATGCGGAGCACCGCGGGCGAGGGGTCACTCGGTGTGTGCCTCCACCCACTGGCAGAGGCGACGGGCGTAGCGAGCGGGGCTGACGGTGGAGAAGGTTCGGCCCGGGTAGCGCAGCGTCTTCCATAGGTGCTCCAGCCGCTTGCGGAGCCCGTAGACCGTGGCGAGATCCACGAGGCCCAGGAAATAGCGTTGCTCCGGCCCGTCCAGGATGTGTAAGGCGTTGGGGGAGTCCGGCAGCAGCCGGCGGTTCTGGGATCCCGGCTCCTCCGGGCTCTGCACCCCTCGCACAGACCTGGCGGCCGACAGCAGGGTGAGGCACTGCTTCCTCCAGGGGGCCCCAGCCCAGCGATTCCCGCAAGCTGAACACGGGGCGCCCGGGGAACATTCTACGCTGACCCCGCTCTTCCTCCGCTCATTCCCACAACTCCTGTGTGCCAGGCCTGTGACGCCAGATAAACCGGGAGGCTGAGAGTAGAGTAGATGAGGGGCCAGAGCTGTCCACTACGTAGCCGCTAGCCGCATGTGGCCACGGAGCATTTAAGTGTGGCCAGGCCCAACTGAAATGTGTCCCAACTCTAAGTGTGAAATACATGCCGAACAGTCCCAAGTGCAAGTGTGAATACATGCTGAATTCCCAAGACAGGATGAGAGAAAGAGTGTAAAATACCTCATAAAGGTTTATATTGATTAGATAACGAAATGATAAAAATTGGGGGTGTATTGAGTAACGAATATATTTTTTAAATTATCTTTATCTGTTTCTGTTTACTTTCCTAAAGAGGCTAAATTTCTAAAGAAAATTTAAAACCACGTGTGTGACTCACATTACATTTCTTTCTTTTTAAAATGTATTTATTTGAGAGAGAAAATGCAAGGAGGGAGAGGGAGAAGCAGACTCCCCCCTGAGCAGGGAGCACCCCCCCACCCCCAGCCCGGCAAGGCTCCATCCCAGGACTCCCTGATCATGACCCCAGCCGAAGGCAGCCGCTTAACCGATGGAGCCCCCCAGGACCCCCTCGCATTGCATTTCTATTGGGTGTTGCTGCTCTGGGACATTTGGGTCACAAGACATAGGCTCCTCGCTTACCTGCCACATGACTTTGGCTAAGTCTGGTGTTGGGGTGTTTCCTAAACTTCTGTTTGGGGTTGTCGAATCCTGGAGGTTTCAGGGCGGCAGACATGAAACCGTGTGAACAAAGTCCAACCCCAGTTTATAGATAATTTGGGGTGGAGTGGGGTGGGGAGCGATTTGCCTTCTAAATGTATTCCAAATTGGAAGACGCCTTTGGCTGGGCACCAGTCCTAACCAGAAGCAGGTTCAATTCCCTAATTTTGTCCTTCGGGAGGTGGAGGGGAGTTGGGGGAAGTGTTGCTGAGAGAAATAAGCCAATGACAGACAAGCCCTGTCCAGGCATCGACCAATCAGAACCCAGTGGTCTGGGTGCCTGGGCAAAACACTGGTACATATGATTTGCGGGCCAGGCGTTGGGGGTGGAGTGGGGGAGGGGAAGGCTTGTCCTGAAAGAGGGGCTGGGAACTGGTAGGGATGAGGCTGGGGCAGTGGCCATTTACCAGCCAGCATATTTCAGTATGACAACGGCCATTATAAGCAAACTAGGGTTTACTGGCTGAATGACAACCGACAACCGTAATCTAAGCATCAGCTGGGGATAGAGGGGGCAAGGGGGAAGCTGACCTAGCTTGGATAAGGCAGACTTTGGGGGGCAGCGGGGAGGAGGCGCGTCTGTGCCCCTCGGAGGAAGTCCATCCTCTGGTCAGGATGTGTCCAGCCAACATGTGAAGAGCCAAAAACCTGGATTCTGCCCAAGCTTCACCCATCTCCAAAGGGTGGATTGGGGGGCTGGTGGAGAGGGTGTCACCAGATGGTTGGACTTCTTTCCTTAATGTGCCTTCCTTAACCCCTACTTTATTCTGTTCAGCCTTGGAGGAATGAAACCCAAGTAACTAACCAAGTACTAACGTGAATCCTCAGAAGTCATTCTGAGTTCAGTTCAGGTCATGATCTCAGGATTCTGGGATAGAGCCCCACATCTGGCTCCATGCTCAGCAGGGAGTCTGTTTCTCCCTCTCCCTCGGCCCCTCCCCCTGCTTGTGCACCTTCTCTCTCAAATAAATAAATAAAACCTTGTATTTTGTTAATAAAGGGCAAGGGGTCTTTCTAAAGTAGAAATTAAATAGGTCTGAAAACTGCCGTGAAACCTTCAGTGACTCAACATCCCCTTCAGGAAAATGGGCAGTTTCTTTATAGCAGCAGTGACGCCCTCGTCCAGCTGGATCTCCCCTGCTCGGTCCTGTGCGGTCCACACATGCCCACCAACCCTGCCAACCCGGCTTCTCCAGCCCTCCACCGTCCACACACACACACACACACACACACACTGCACCTTCCAGTCTCTAAGCCTTTGTCTGTGTGTCCCCCGCCTCATCACCAATCTCTCTCCTGCTCTCCTCAACTCATTCTTCCCCTCGCCCCTGAGGGGGGCGCCCACCTGACCGTGCGGAAGATAAGGCTGCTGCCTGAGCCCCTCTCATCCTCGTGGAGACGCTGGAAGGCCATCAGGAGGCTGTAATCGAGCACGTTGAGCTCCCGGAGGAAGGCGGTGTCCAGTTCCATCTGGTGGAGGAGCCAACTCCGCTGGGGCCCTGTCGGAGCATCAGTGCCCCCACCTGAGTGCTCCTCGTGAGTCAGGCAAGGTGCTGAGGGCTCCACACATCTCTGCCCCAAGAGGGCAGGTGTCATTAACCGTCCCATTTCACAGATGAGGAAACCCCTCCGTGATTTGCCCTGGTCGCCTAGCTTGTAAGGCGTGGAGCCAGGATTTGAACCCTGCTCCGCCTGACTCTTGAATCCCGGTTCTAAATGACCCAGGCAGAGGGCAGGGCCAGGGACACCCTCTCACTTCACCCTGAATGGAGGAAGAGCAGGCACGGACTGCCTCCATGGCTCACCCAGGTCGATGGTCTTGCCTTGAAAGTTGAGGTCCTTCAGCACCAGGACAAGGGTGCTACCTTCAGGGGCTGGATCCACCCATCGGCTCACCTCACAGCCCTTTATATCATACCTGTGAGTGGGGGAAGGCAGAAAGGGGGCGACAGAATTCAGCGTTATATAGACTGACACACACAGGGAACCAAGAAACAAGAGCTTCCACTGGGTGGATGTTTGAACCCTCATCACAAGTCATTCCATTCTTGTCCCCATGTCAGAGATGAAGAAAATGCTCAGAGAGCTTCTCTGAGCTTCTCGCCCAAGAACACACAGTAAGTAAAGGGCAGAGCTGGGATTCAAACTCGGCCCTTTGGAAACCCAGTCCAGGCTTCATCCCCGCCTGTGCCTGCCTTGTCATCCCTGGAAGTGTCCCTGACGCAGGGGTCCAAGCCCAGGCTGCAGCACCAGAAGGGCTTGTGGGAAGTCCTCCGCACTGCGGGGAGCACTCCTGGGGAGCTCGCAGGCAGGGTCACGGTTCGGAAGCAGAGAGGGCCAAGTGCAATAAGAGGCTGGGGTTGAATCTCTGCTCCTCACATAGTAGCGGTGTGGCCCTCCCCCTCCTCAGCTTCTCATCCGTACGACAGGGATGACAACCACACCTACCCTAACGGTTGTTCTGGGAACGAGGAAGGCAATGAATGCAAAGACTGGACACAGCGCCCAAGATACCCTGAGTGCTCACGGGACGCTGGTGGTGCCTATCCCTGTCTCCCATCCGCTGGGAGATCTCGGGGGTGTCCCTCCCACCTCCTCCCTGGGCCCCAGTGTCACGTCTGTCTCGTGCGAATGGGTGCTTCAGGTGGCACATCCCGCGTGGGGCCGGGGCCCTGTGAGGGGACTCGCCTCTCGGAGATGCGGCCGGCAGGGTAGAAGACGCTCAGCATGATGATGAAGAATTCCTGGGCACGGGGGTAGGGAGTGAGGGAGGACAGGATCTCACCCTCCAGCCGCCCCCTCTGGCCCGGCCCCCTCGCCTCGGCCTCACCCACCTTCTTTCCCCGAGCCACCCGCAGACTGTGCACTCCTGGAAGGGGAGAGGGCGCCAGGTGAGGGGCCCCCAACTCGACAGCCGCGGGTCCATCCGGCCCGGGGCCCAGCTCCAGGCCACGCCTCCTCCTCGAGGTCCCCCGCCTCCCGAGCCCGCCCCTCCAGGCCGCGCTCCCGGACCTCTGCCCTAGCTTGGGTGGACGTCCCGACTGGCCCCGGGTCCAGGCAGCCCCAGAGAGGCGCGGTCCTCAGGCGTGACCCCACACCCATGCCCTCCCGCCGCGGGACTGGACGACCCGACCCCGCCCCCTTCGGGAAGCCCCGCCCCCGAGCCCGCCTTTCCTCTCCACCCACATCTAGGACACGCCCCCCAGGGGACGCGGCCCGCTGCCCCAGCCGCCCGCCCGGGCCGGGCTCAGGGGCCCTACGCCCCCCATCCGGGGAGCCGCCCCACTCCCTGGCCCCCTCCTCCGCTCGCTCTCGATCTTCTTCACTCTCCTCCCCCACTTCCTCCCCCCCGCGGTCCGTGGTCGCCGGCCGGTCGTACCCAGCAACCGCGCGAGGAGCGAGTGCGGATGCCGCTGCAGATGCTGCACGTAGCGGGGCAGGTGGGCGAGCAGCGCCCGCACCTCCCGACGCCGCTGGGTCTTCAGGAAGAAGCGTTGGTCGTGGCTGGGGGGGGGAGGGAGGGGTCGCTGGTCAGGCCCCCATCGGCCCTCTGCCCAAGTGCGGATCTGTC
>LNAC01000009.1:3041354-3085495 GCA_002007465.1 Ailurus styani | reverse complement strand
CGAGGCCTTCCCGCCGCCCCCCACCCCGCCCCGGTCACCTCCGGCCCTCACTCTCCTCCACCTGACCTCTATCTGGCCCTGACCCTCTCTGACCTGGCCATTCCGTTTCTTTCCCACCCACCCCCCTCCCCTCCACCCAGGGACACCACTCCCGCCCCTTCCCCACCCCTGCTGCCAGCTCACGACAGGAAGAAGCTGGCCTTGCTCTTGGAGGTGCTGAGGAACTGCAGGTAGGGGCCACCTGGGCCTAGCGCCGCCTGATAGTCCTCCTCTGCCAGGCCTAGGGAGTGGCGCAGCCAGGCGAAGGCGGGGCCAGCCAGGGTGCCCAGCTCGAAGCCCTGCAGGGGAGAAAAAGCAGCCCCAGCACTGTCCACAGGGCCCCAGGTGTGTGCAGTAGGCCCTAGCGTGGGAGGGTCAGGGTAACCACACTCTTCCTGCAAAGCCCCAAGGCAAGCCAGCACTCCCACTGCACCGATGGGGAAACTGAGGACAACAGAGATGGAAGACCAATACATGTCCCTCCCCATGCAGCAGTCTTGGGCTTCCTACCTCATGAACCTGGGTCAGAACCTCGGAGAAATCCTCCTCAGTAGGCGGTCCCTACAGAAAGGGGTGGAGGGGCTCAGGTCAAGTCTTAGTCCCACACTGCCAGCTCCAGGACCTCCAAGGGTCCTGCTCCCTTCCCTCAATGTGATTGCTCAGCAAACAGAGACCAGAACTCAGAGCTTCATCCATTGACCCAGAAGCACATGCTGGCCAAGTGAAGCCAGATGCCATCCCAGTGAAAGGGGATGGCCTTAAAGCCAAGGGACCTGCCTGACTCAGTTTGAGAAGGGCAGGATCAGAGAAGGCTTCCTGGGGGAGGTGGGCTCTAAGCTGAAATCTGAAAGGTGGTGGAAAGGAGGAGCATGGTTTTCATAGCAGGGGGAACAGCACTGATGGTCACCGGAAGGGCAGGAGAGCTCAAGTGGTTGAAATAATTGAGGGAGGGAAGGAGTGTGAATACAGCTGGACAGTTGGCTCTTGGACTTGAGCCAGCAGGATCCTGAGGCCGCGCTGAGTACTGGGGAGCCATGGAAGATTGTCAGCAGGTGATGAGATCTAGAAGACTGACACCCGCCTCCCCCCTGCCCAGACTCCTACACTCTTCTTGGATTTCTAGGTCCCTGTACCAGGACTTGGCCAGTAGGATGTGGTTACACTGTGCACACGTGTGCACACACACAAACAACATGCATGCTTGCCCTGGCCTGTCCAGCTGCTGAGATTGCAGTTGGGTGACCCTTTCTGCTGAGCCAGCCTGGCCCCAGCCTGAGCTCCGGGGAGGATGGGCCAGGCTGGCGGGTGGGGGTGGGGTCCTTTCTCAGAGATACACTCTAGCAAAGCCAGGAGGGCATCAGAGACCATGGAGTACAATTCCCCCCCCACACACCCATTATACAGATGGGGGCGCTGAGGCCCAAAGAAACAGAGGCCCATCTAGAGTCGTACAACAACCTCCTGGGTCAGGGGGTTCCTCACATCCCCAGTACACACCGGGCTTTGTGGTTTCCTGGCCTCAGCCCCCACCCCAGCATGTCCCTCTCCCTGAACCGAGCCCCTCATTTCCTCCTTGTATAGCCCTCTCTGATCCCCAACCCTGCAGTATCAGCAGGACCTGGCACCCGCATGGTCTTGCCCTTGGTACCGAGGAGGCACATGACACAGATGGGCCACTCACGGTGGGCGGGTGGTCCATGGAGACCTGGGTGGCAGCCCATAGCCCTGCCTGCATCATGCATGTCAGCTGGTGCAGCTCATGCCCCGGGCCGATCTCAAACAGGCCAAGGCGAGCCTGCTTGTCTCGGAGACGCCAGAGGAGGCCGCGGCGGCCAGACGTCGAGGTGGCTGCCCGGCATCCAGCTTCTGGGGAGGGGGCCAGGACCTGGAGGCAGGGGGCACAAAGAGAAATGAGCACATGGAAGCATCCCAGAAGGGAAAGACCTGGGTTTGAGTCCCACCTCCAGGACTCGTGAGCCCTATTATCGCTCTCTGCCTCAGTTTCCTCTGTTGTGAAACAGGTATAGTGCTGGTACCCACCTCACTGGGAGTTCTGTTGGGCCATGCAGAGCCTGGCGTGCAGTCAGCACCCAGAATAGAATTATTATCAGTAGGTAGAGAATACTTTCCGCAGCCAAACCTGTCTCTCTCCAGCTGTATGATCTTAGGTAAGTCACCTAACCTCTCTGCATCTCCTTTTCTCATCTGTAAAATGACAACTCTAATAACTCCTTCGTGGCAGTTCGATATTTGCGGCAGGCACAGGAACCCTTGATAGTGTGAGCTGTGACGCCAGGGACCCGGTCATCTCTTCCGCTCGTCTATGCGGAGTTCCTCCCGGCCGAGCGGAGGGTCAGCACGAAGCTGAGCTCCCAGCAGCTGACCCATTAGTAGTGGGCACCCACCATGTGCCCAGCGCCGGCCGGCCGAGAGCTTGACTTGCTAACAGCCCTACGAAGGAGGAGCTTTTTCCCCGGTGAGAAAACCGAGGAAGTTGTCTGGGGACACCCGCCAGACTCCCCCCTCCATACCTGCGGCCCCGTGTGGGGCGTGTCCTGGTCCCCGCCCAGTGCTGGACCCCTCCAGGGCTGGTATGGGGGTGTGTCCGCGCTGCACGCGGAGCGGAGGCCTGGGTCCTGTCCCCCAACCCTTCCTTCTTCTGTCCTCTCTTGGGTCCGCACCTACCTCGTGGGGCCCCGGGCTCGGTGCGGCCATCGCCCCCGCAGCAGCTTCCCGGGCTCCGGCCGCGTCCCGGTCGCCGCGCTGCAGGAGCCGGTCCCCGCCCCTGCTTCTGGACCGACCAATAGCGCGGTGCCGGTCACGGCTGCACCCAATCCGCGCGGGAGGCGCCGGCGAGCGCCTGCGGGCCCCGCCCCCGGGGCTGCAGCATCCTTCAGACCGCGGTCCAGGCCGGGGTGGGGCCGCCGCGCGTCGCTTAGGGTCCCCAGGAGGGAAGACCCCCGTCCCCAGTTCGTCTCCTCAAGTTGGGGGCTCGGGTCTCGGGGCCGCTTGGGGAAGCGGGAAACCTAAATCCAAATCCCCCCACCCACTCTGGCGTGAAATTCCCAGCGACTGTCCCTCGGGCGAGGAAACTAAGGTCCAGAGAGAGAAGTGAGTACCTCCAGGTCACACAGGAAGTCCGGGGCACGCATTCATTCAAGGCCTATTTTGATCACTCACTAAGGACAGGAGCAGCTCTAGGTCCTGGGGATTCAGCGGTGAGTGAGAGGGAGGAACCCAGCCGCCAGCGTGATCTTTTAAAAGCATAAATCGGATGATGTCACTCTCATGCTTAAAGCCTCCAGTGGCTTCCCTCGGCGCTGGAACAAAATCCATACCCCTCGCTAGGGCCCCAGGCCCATCTCAAACCACTCTGCCTACACCCACCAGACAGCCACAAGGGGCTCCCCGCGGGTCCTTAGGCATAAAATTCTTTCACACTTGCGGTTTTTGCAGGTGCTCTTCCCACTGCTTGAAATCCACTCCCCTAGGCTTTCCTTTGACCTATTCTTTCTTGTCACCTTGCCACACTCTAAGTGTCCCTTCATTCTTTTTATTTTTTTAAAGATTTTCTTTATTTGGGCCCTGGGTGGCTCAGTGGTTTAAAGCCTCTGCCTTCAGCTCAGGTCATGATCTCAGGGTCCTGGGATCGAGGCCCACATCGGGCTCTCTGCTCAGCAGGGAGCCTGCTTCCTCCTCTCTCTCTCTGCCTGCCTCTCTGCCTACTTGTGATCTCTCTCTCTCTGTCAAATAAATAAATAAAATCTTTTAAAAAAAGATTTTATTTATTTGACAGAACAAGAGAGCACACAAGCAGGGGGGAGGGACAGAGAGAGAAGGAGAAACAGGCTTCCCTCGGAGCAGGGAGCCTGCTGAAGGGCTCCATCCCAGGACCCCGGGATCATGACCTGAGCCACAGGCAGATGCTTAACTGACTGAGCCACCCAGGCACCTCAGTGCCCCCTCATTCTTGATCACATCACCTTGTTTTATTTTCTTCATCACACTTAACACTGTCAGAAATCATCTTATTCATTTATTTATTCTCTTTTGCCCCATCCTAGGGAGCACCAGGAGGGGAGGAACCGTGCTGGGCTCCTTTCTTGGCTCAGTGTCTGGCACAAACCAGTGTTTCGTAAGTATACGCAGATCCAGCGTGAGTAGGGTGTGCAAAGGGCCTCAGAGAATCCCAGGAAATGAAAGGCTGGAGTGAGGAAAAGCGAACAAGCATTCAGGTTCTCTTATGTGTATGAGATTCTCCGATGTCCTTTAAAAGGCCATGGTTGTCAGGTGTAGTCACATTGGAGGGGCCGGACTCGGGGGGGGGGGGGGGGGCGCGGCCGGGGGGGGGGGGGGGCGCGGAGAGCAATCTTTTGGTGACTTAGGGCAGAGGATGGTGCCCTTGCATCAGGAAGGTGACTGGTGGGGGGAGGGGAGAAAAGGGAATTGGCAGGATTTGGGGTCGTGTGGATGGGGGCTAGGAGGAGGAAGCCAAGGTCAGTGATGTGTGCCAGGCTTCTGGTTGGGGTTATGGCCACAGGATGGTGCCAGTTACGGAAGGGGGGGGAGGGGAAGTCTGAGGATTGAGATCATGACAGGAGGAATCTGAGCTGCCACTATGACGTCCAAGGGCAGTTAACTGGCCCGTGGGCAATACTTTGGGGCTCAGGAGGCGAGCCTGGGTAAGGACAAGTGTGGGGGGAGAAGGCTTGTGACCAAGTCCCGAGGAGCCCCCCGTCTCACGGTGGAAGTGGAGCGTGGGAGACAAAGTACGAGACTGAATCCTCACGGACACCAGGAGCTCTGAGGTGCACCTGGGGGGATGTCACAGGCCAACTTGGGGTCACCGGTGGCCCCAGTGGGTACAGCTCCCAGGAGCGATGCTGAACACAGAGAAGGTGAGGAGCTGCAGGCTGCGGGTGTGGACATCCTTTTGGGAATTTGGCTATTAGGGGCGAGGGGGAAAGACCCGGAGGGAACGACTGGGTTGATGGCAGGTCCTTTGCGTCGGGGCCTGGGGCATGCTCAGGAAACACCAGGAGGAGCCTGGCGAGAGGCAGAGGCTGTCCCCGTGAGGGGGGACCATCGGAGACAGGCTGCTCCTGCTGCAGGAGGGGGAGAGGACAGAACCCACAGCCTAAGGGGAGGCTCAGCCTGGCCTGGAGGACAGGAGGAGGACGGGACAGGTGAGGGCAGGGCAGGTGAGCAGGAGACGTCTCTGCTAACCGGAGTGAACATCATCCAAGGCGCGAGGCTTAAACTAGGCACTGCGGACAGGAGACCCAGCTGCACGGGGCGGGGGCTGTGCTGGGACTGCTGGGGACACCGGGCCGGGCTGCGCCAGATCAGTCAGCCTGAGCAGAGAGCCGGCCTGCTCTGTTCCCCCAGCTCTCACTGCTCAGAGCCACGCCAGGTTGGGCTGCTGGGTGCAAGAGATGGACGAGGGACTTGGGCTTTTAGGGGACTGTCCCAGGGTCCCTAAAATACGAGAGCATGCTAGCTGGGCTGGCACAGGGGAGGCACAGAGGCTGGTGTGGTGTGTGGCACGTCGCCATGGCTCCGCCGACTCCCCCTCCGTGAGCTGTACCAGGCTGGAGCCACATCTGTTTCAGTCCCCACTTTATCCTGGGTCCAGCACGGGGACTCCTGAGGTACTCTCGTGGCGTGAAGCGGAGTCCCCGGACCTGAGACCAGCCCCTCTCCAGCCCCTGAACAGCCCAGCCTCCCCCGGCAGGGATGGCACGGACAAACACATCATCACTGTTTATTCTTCGGCTCTCCCCAGCTGGCCAGCGCTGGGGCCGGGGGGCTGGGCCTCTATGAGAAGCAGTTGGTCTGGGGGCCCACCGTGGCCACCCTAATGGACCCTGAGGCCTGGTGGTAACCCCAGAGCCGGTCAGTCCTCCCCTTAGGCTTTCTAGGCCCAGAAGTCCTTTGTGGGGCCAGGGGCTATGTCAGACCTGGGAAAGCTGCCCTCGAGGAGGAGCAGGGGCTGTGGGGAAAGGTCGCATGATGCCTCAGAATCTACCAAGTCCGACATCAGCAGGTGACAGGAGGGAAACTGAAACAAGAGGGTAGAACCCAGGGGAGAAGGCGACAGCAAGTCTGAAGGTAAGGTGGGGATGACCAGCATCTTTCAGGCCCTGAGCCAGAAAGAGGGAGGCAGAGGCTTCCAATAATCCACCCTGCTGGCTTCTGGAAGGTTGAGCAGGGAAGGGGCAGGCCTGTGTGGTAGGTCCGGAACAGCTCCATCCCACGGGGATGTCCGCAGGGCGGCCAGGCTGTCGGGGGCTGCGGTGCCCGGAGGGGTCCTATGCACCCCCGCCTCTGGAGGGGAAGCAGAGGAAGGGCCGGCAGCCTCAGCCCCGCTGGGCCTTCACTGAGCCTTTTTGGTCACCTTCTGGTTCTTCAGCATCACGTATGTGATGAACACTCCTGGAATACACAGGCCAGAAAGGCCACGTAAGATCCGGGCTTGGGGCTGCTGGGAGGCCAGACGGGGCAGATGCACACAGGGTCAAGCACCAGCCCAACCACCCTCCAAGGCCACGATCACCTCCCTGGTCACTCAGTAAGCCACACAGCCACCCCATGTAGTCAACAAACACCAGTGGAGTGCCTACACAGGCAAACGGCTACACTTAGTGTTTTAGATTCTACGGGACACAAGACCCACTCAATTACCCATCCACTCACCGAATCAACCACCCGTCCACCCGCCTACCTGCCTACTCCACCTCCACAACCCACCCCACCACCCGGTCATCCAAGTGACTCATCCAAACCACTTTCTTGGGCACCAACTCAGTGCCACAGCCTGTGCCAGGAGCTGAGGACATAATAATGCTGATGAAGGTACAGTCCCCGCTCCATGGAAGCCCACACACGAACACTGGGGGGGAGGGGGCAGGAAACATGAGCCAGTGGGTGGCAAGGGGGTGAAAGGTGACTGAAGTGTGAGCAGAGTGATGATGGCGGTGGTAGAGGGAGGAGGAAAAAGGGAGACACCCATTAGGGCCGTCCCATTTGAGACTAATGAGCCTGAGGCGCGGGGAAGACCAGAAGGGCTATTACTGACGGGCAGCCCAGAAGGATGAACAGGAAAACCCCGGTGGGGGGTGGGGGATACGTGGGGGGCCAGGGGCCCCAAGCAGGTGTACTGCAGGTGCTTCAGTGTGGAAGCGCGTTCAGGGATGGGAGACGGTTGAGGTAATTCCCAGGCGCCCTGCTCGGGGTGGAGGGAGTGATGACTTACCCACAAACAGGAGCAGCAGGAGGCCGGCGGCCAGGGGGATGGTGACAGCATAGGCCCGCGGCAGGAAGTACTTGTGGATGACATGCTGGCTGTCGATGAATGGCTGGTATGGAAGACGGAGCTCGGTGAGCGTTCCTTGCCTGGCCCAGCCCTCAAAGCCAAACATCGCCCTTTCTCCATCTCAGGGGCTAACCCCAGTCAAAGCACGGGGACAGCCCCTGCTTTGCTTTAAATGATGGTATCTGGGGTGTTCCGGGTTGTTTCCTTCATTCGCTCGCTGAATAGTTGTTCACTGCACCCTTGCCTGATGCCTGCCCTAAGGTGCTGTTGGGGACCCGGCAAAGAACGGAAGACAGGGTCTTGTCCTAAGGCACTCACAGCCCTAGGGGACCAAGGTACAGGAGGAATCCTCAAGTAGGCTCCAACGTCTTCTTTACTAACATTTTCCTCCGAAGTTCTGCAAGTTTTTGCCCTCCAAACACACTGCACTTCTTAAGCAGTAACCAACAAATTTTCCCACGAGAAAAAAAAATCCTAAAAGCCCTCACAAAATCTACTGGCACCCATCACGCCCAGGAGCCAGCAGGATAACCCAGAAGGCCCAGAACTCCCAGCAAAGGCAAAAGCGAGTCAGTAACAGGGCTTTACAGTGTGGCGTTGAGGGCCCGACCCTTCTTCCTGAGCTTTAGCTTTCTCATCTATAACCTGGAACACCCCTGACATCGTCCTCGCAGTGCTGTTGTGGAGATTTCAGGAGATGAGGGCAGGGAAAGCGCCTAGCACGGTGTCTGGTACATGCAGCTGCTTAACTGATGCTGGGGTGGAAGGTGAGACGAGGGCGGGGCTGGGGGGAGCACACATACCAGGAGAATCACCCAGGCCGTGTAGTAGGTGAAGATGATCAGGCTAACGACGACGAGCCCGAGTCCCACCACCTGGTCTGTCCCCGTGGCCTGGAGAAAAGGAGGGCTCAACTGACGAAGGAACTCCCCGTTCGGGTGCACTACTGGCGGGGCGGCGTCGCAGCCCGATCCCGCTCTTAGCTTCCCACTCACCGAACAGATGGAGACCGGCCTGGCCAGCTACACTTTCTAGGCTCGGAGAGAGCCGGGCCACGGCGTTTTCATCCGTACAGTGGGCCCGCGGGACAGCAGTCCGGGCTCCCAGGGCCTGAGCCCCGGCTCCCGGGCAGACCCCACTCCCAGACGCCCCCCGCCCCGCTAGCACTCCGCCCAGAGCTCACCATCTCTCCCGCGCTTCCACCCCGCGCCGCAAGCCACCGCCAGATCCGGATCCGGGCCCTTCAGGCCCTGGACCGCAGAGCACGCCGGGAGGCGTAGTCTTTAGGCGGGCCGGGACTACGTGTCCCTAGACAGGAGGGTGGCGCCTCCCGCTTTGCATGCCGGGAAATGTAGTTTCCGAGGGTATCGTGGGTCCCGCTGTTCCCCGACTCTCCCTAAGGAATGGAACCGAATGGGGGACCCAGACTGGCTGTCACTCGTGCCGTCAGTCCTGCTGGACTCGCCCCAGAAGCAAAAGTCTATCTCCAAATATCCCAGGATCCCAAAGCCAGAGAGGGATGGCGTGGGAGATCAGAAGTCCCAGGTTTCAGCATCGAGAAAATGAGACTCAGAGAGGGAGAAAGACTTGCAGATCATAATTCGAATCAGTGGTGAAGCCGAGATTGGAACCCGGGGGCCCTACTTCCTAGTACCGAGGCCCCAACTTGTCCTTCGAGAGGGGTGCAGAGAGCTGTTGCCCCACCTGGGGTGGGAGCTGGAGGGGGCTGGCCCGGGTCCCCAGGGATGGGAGGGTTCCCAGTGGCTGTGAGTATAGCGCCCACTTACCATCGCCTGGCTTCCTAGGCGACCCTTCTGGTGTCCTCTCTTCACTGCAGGGATGAGGTCAGGGTGACACTCATTTTCCTCACCGTCTGCCTTTTGGGCCCTGGGTGTCGGTGCAGCCCAGGGGTGGGGGGCAGCACAGACAGATCGTCGGACTGGCCCCGCATGCACTTCCCTCCCCAGTCTTCCCACAGCCTTCGGGGCTGGCTGCTTCTCACCCATCAGGTCTCACTGGGATGCCACACACCCTAGGGAAGCCCTCTCACAGCTGGGCAGTGGTTCCCTCCTCTGTCCTCCACAGCCCCCGGAGTGTCTCTGTGATAATGCTTGCCATGGTTTGAGTTAGCTGATTTCCTTGTTGCTCTGGCCTGACTGTGAGCTCCATGGGCATAGGGTCTGCGGTCACGGCTGTATCCCCAGTGCCCAGAATGGGGAGTGGGGGAGGGGCAGACATGCTTGCAGAGATGCGTTAGAACCGGGCATGGTTTGTTCCTGCTGGGAGCATGTCTCCTTGGGTCACCTGAGCCTGTCTCTACAGGGACTGCGCTCTTCAAAGCTGATAGGAACAATTCTTCTTGGCCTACAGCCTAATGCCTTCCCTCTCCGTCTCAGGACAGACTTTGGGCTGAGCCAAGAGCCAACCTTCCTCTCCCCAGGTGTGCTGTGCGGAACAGAGGAAGAGACTCAAACTCAGCCTCCAGGGTTTAAAGGGGCCGTAAGAGGGTGTCGGTCCTGACAAGGGATGCAGACAATGCCAGGCTGCAGCAGGGAGGAGGCCTGGAGTTCTGGTCCCTTCTGGCCTGTCCATAGCCACTGAGGCTTCCTGCCACTTCTGAGCTAATTTAAAGGCCAGGCTGACTTGCCTTTCTCCAAGCTTGGTGAAGCTGTTGTCTCCCCCGTAACTTGAGAGTGTTGGGGGCTGGAAGTGAGGGGCTCAGGCCTGGAGACAGTGGTGGCCTGGGACTTGAAAGAAGTTGGGAACAAACTCAGCATGTCCTATGCCAGGCTGTACACCCACTTTCTTCTTTCAACCACAGGCCCATGTATAGCTGAGGAAACTGAGGCCAAGACACTTGTTTCAGGCTGACTGCTGGAAAGGTCTCGTGGTTAGAACTTGCACTCTGAGACCAGAGCTGCTACTTAACTGGGTTCGAGGGTGGCAAGAAATTGCTCTTCTGGGGCTCAGTTTCCTCCCTGGGAACCTGCAGTAATAAAGGTGGTAATGATTGTGACAGTGGCCAGGACAGGGAGGATCCTGGCCACCTACCTCCTTCCCCATTCCCGGATGTCAGCCTATGCATCCGGTTTTCTTCTGATGCTGACCACGCGGTAAGACAAACAAAACACAACACGCCATAACAAACAAAAACTGCAACATTTAATTTTTTTCCCCCAAACCAAGACATTGACACTAGGCTGATTTCCCCTTACAATGTGATTTTCTACAACAGAAGCCGGGACAGAGATACAAACACAGCCCTCTGAATAAGGGGTGGTGGTGGCGGCAACATCCTGTTAGAAAGGAGGGGACATCTTTTTAAAAGACCAAAAAAAAAAAAAAACAAACCCACCAAAAAACAAAACAAAAAACCAAAACCAAGACCCAACCTCACCCCCACCCCCACCCCCACCCATTTCCCAGCTCTGAGAGAGGAGAACACGGCAGATCTCCATCCCGGCAGATCACACCGTGTGGTCAGCTTGGGGTGACCAGGAGAAAAAGTAACCTAAAAATATTGTAGACTTTTATTTTCTTTAAATCTCCTAGTAAAAACGTTAAACTGTCTTTCAAGAAGATTCCAAACTGGCATTGCATAGACTGATTCCTTTCCAAAAATATCTCTAATATAGTCTATCTTTCTCTATATATAGAATTTTAAGTCCAGGAGCTGTGTGTGCCTGGCGAGAATTCACTGAGCTTGAGGGGACCCAGAGGTCGAAGAAAGGGCTCCCACGTGGGGTTGAGGCTGGGGCTCCAGGCCTCTGGCTCCAGCCAGTGTTAATTTGGATGTGGCCAAATTCTCAGTCCAATTACCCTGGCCCAGGGCCTGGCAGGGGAGGCTGTGGCAGGTTCTGTGTCCTTCTGGGGTGACTGTCAAGCCCAGACCTCGCCTTGGGTGGGGCTGGGGTTCCTGGTTTGGGGGACTCCCCAACAGTACCAGAGCTAACTAACTGCTTTATGCCTGAAGCCCAGAACTTTGAGCCAGATCCCAAATACACCCTGAACGCATTTCCCCACTGGGCTAAGGTCACGCAGACACAGAAGCGAAGGAGAGTGCTCTCCCATCTTCTGGGGGGTCACTTCATCTGGAGACAGCACGGCCAGCTCCCTTTTAAAGTGCCAGATGCCTGTGGGGCAGGAAGGGACCTGCAGGGCTAAGCAGAGCCTTCTCCAGCCACAGCAAATGCTCTGTCCTGTCTCAGCAGGCAGCTCCGCACATTCATTTTCTAAGAGTTAGGGGATTAAAAACAACAACAAAGAATCCTAGAAATGCTGTGCTCCCAAGGCCAGGAGGTTCCGAGACAACGGGCTCCAATTCTTGCCAGCTGGAACATAAGGGCAAGGAGCCCTCCCAGCCTGGGGAGGACACCCCACCAACACCCACACCCCTGCCAGGGAGAGGGCCAGCATCCTGGCCCCCCCATCCAGATCCCCAGCCCTGCTGGGACCCAGCCAGCAGGAAGGGCAGAGAACAGAACCACCTCCCCTCACCTGGGGGAGGAGAAAATACCAAACTGGGAAATGAAAAAAAAAAAAAAAAAAAGGAAAGAAAAGAAGGGGAAATGAAAAAAAAAAAGAAAAAAGGTACAGAACTAGGTAAACACCAGCCTGCTGGGTTCACACAAAATGAGTGAAATTTCAGAGTGGCAAGGAAGTCTGTCCAGGGACTGGCGGGCGGCCAGAACCCACCTTCAAGCAAGTAAGGAAGGGGAGGGGGGCGCACAGGGCAGACAGCAGAGGCTTTAGCGAGGGCGGGGGCAGGGCCAGACTGCTCCCCGCCTCTCCCTAGCCCAGAGAGAGGGATGCTTCCGGAGGAGGGCTGAGGCTTTTCTGACCAGGAAGCCAGCTCCAGGCTGGTCCAGTCCCAGCCCACCTGCCTCTCCAGCATCAACCCCAGCCTGGGCTAGCTGACCCTGCAGGGACAGAGAGGGGGCTTTGCTTGCCAAGCCGAGCCCAGCCCAGCCCGACTGCCGACCTCCAAGGATTTGGGAGGCACCTTCCCTGGCTTCCTAGGAAACCAGCTGCTCAGGATCCAGCCCCGAGCAGAAGAAAGCCACCATCGATGCTCAGACCCTTCTCAGCATGGGTGTCAGGCCTGAGCTGGAGCTAACTGGGGAAAAGGCAGTGCCACGTTCCAGCCGGGCTGCTAGAGGCGGGCACTGACCGCACAGCAGGCAGTGCCCAGGAACCCTTACGAAGGGCTCAAGGGAAAGGCAGACAAGGGCCAGTGGGGCTGTGCTGGAGGCAAGCATGTGCAAAGTGCAGGCTGCCGGGGCAGCAGGAGAACATTCGTTGGGGGAGGGGGTCTCAATCTGGAGTGTGAATGGGTCTGAGGTCTTGGTTCCCAGGAGAAGGCCGCCAGCGGGTCCCCAGGGACACAGGGAAGGAACAGCTGAAGCACTAAGCAGTCAGAGGGCCGTGGTGGCAGGATCCTGGGGATGGACTGGCCCTCCCAAGGGCGAGGGGGCAGTGGAGCAAGGCCCTGCCGGGGCATGGCTGAGCCAATGCTCCCGGAGTGAGCAGGGACACAGGGCAAGAGGCCCCTTGGCCGCAAGCATCCCTACATGTAGGTGCTGCCGCATGTCCTCACGGAGGGGCCAGATCGGTCTCCAGTGGGGCAGGCTTGGCCATCTCCATCTGGTCCACCTGCTTCATGGACCTGCACATCCTGCCCACTAGTGGTTCAGAGGAGAATATTCACAGTGGTGCTCGGGGCCTGGAGGGCCAGGAGGGTCCCGGGATGGATGGGAGGACAATGGAATGATGCTTTGGGGCAGGAGTGGGGCTGGAGTGCATGGAGGAGGCACAGATGAGATGCGGCGCGGATGGCGATCCGAAGGGGAAGGTCCTTCGTGGAATGATGCGGGCTTGGATGCCCACAGAGGCAGGGCCCTTCTCCAGCCCGGACACCCGCTCCTCAATGGCTTTCGATCACAACAGGCTCATAGACCCCAGAGGAGACCCTGCGGGGAGGGGAGGAGAGAACTAGGTCAGCTTGTCCTCCTACATACTCTTCTGGGGCAGGCCCTGGAAACGACTTCACAAGTTGGCCCTTCGAACTAACTGGCCCCGTTTCACAGAGGGGCAAATTGAGGCTCAGAGAAGTCGAGTCACTCGCCCAGGGCAACACAGATGTTAAGTCCTGAAGCCTGTGGGATCTCAGAGCTGGTGCAAGCTGTGCCTGAGCCCTTCCTGAGCACCAGTGGCTCACGCAGAGAGGTGTGCTGCACACGGCAACCCTGGCAGGCAAAGACCGAATCCTGCCCCGTTTGACAGATGAAGAAACTAAGGCAGAGAGGGATGATGAAGCTCACCAAGAGGACAGAAGGTTGGGGAGCTCTTCTCCCTGAAGCCAGACCCACCCGCAGGGTCATGGACATTCTGGAATCAGCATGCAGGTCTGCTAAGACCTTGCTCCTGATTAAACTGGTTTCTTCCACCCCTGAACCCGTTTCCTCAGTGTCATAGGGGGCTAGGGAGGGGTGTGTAAACCTCCAAGGAGGTGCCCTCTCTTTTCCTCTTGCCCAGCTCCTGGGGGGGACAGCCCAAGAAGCCACGGGCAGACGGCGGCCACAATTTTGAGCCTCGGCCAGCAGGTGTCAGCACAGCAGCACCAGAGGGGAGGTGGGACCCTGTGCCCCAGACCAGCCCAGCCAGGTCTCCACCCGCCCTCCAGCCTTGGATGTTAAACGTGCACTTTCCCGGCCAGCGCAGGGGAACGGGGGAAAGGCTTCCGCACAGCCTGCACGGGGGAGCGCCTCTACTCATTCCCTCCGTGAGCCAGGAAACACGCTACCAACTGCAGAGCTGAAACAGCAGGCTGGGCCGACCACACCCTCATCTGTAAACATAGGGCAGGCACGAATCTGTGTTGCTCACTGCACCTAGCTCAGTGCTTGGTGTGTGGCTGGTGCTCAATAAATATTTATTCAATAAATAAAATGAGTCATGTCGTCATCATTTTTAGAGGTTCCCAGATCCAGAAGGAAGGGAAAAGCAGGGTCCCAAATAAAGACAGATAAAGCCCCGGCTGTGTGCCAAGTCCTGAGCTAGGCCCTTTCCAAGCTACCTTGGACCAACCCCAGCCTGTTGTCCAGGTTTCTAGATGAGACAGTGTGGTCCATGACATTTGACAGGCAGGGAAACTGAGGTTCAGAGAGAAGTGAGTGGTCCCAGGTGACACTGTGCTGGCAAGAACAGCTCTTCAAAGCCGGGTCAGTGTCTGTCAGGACCGTGCTCTCAGCCCGGTGCCCCATGGCCACCCTAGTGACCCATCCCCAAACCGCGACCCCTACCTGTTGGCCAGCTGGATGCCACTCAGCGTGGTAGAGCCGTCGCGGCTCACGAACAGCCGGAGATTGCTGTCTGTGGGGACACAGGGGAGGACGGAGGCTGAGTAGGGCAGGGGCAGCCGGGGTGGCCCCGGAGCAGGCGGCCCCGTCCCCCAAGCCTCCCTGCGCGGGCAGCTCACCCTCAGAGTTGCTGCCATCCGTAAAGTCCTGGCTTTGCATGATCTTCTCCACGATGTCATCCGCGTCGATCCGAGTGTCATCCACCCAGGTCGGGTGGCTCTCCACAGAGTCCTTCTTCCGCCTGGGGTGGGGCAGAGCAGAGTCACAGCAGTCCGGCCGGGGACAGGGACAAGGACGACAGTGGTGAATCCCTCCAGCGCTCAGGGCGCTCTGCGCGCGTGTGAGAACCTATTCCCAGGGGCGCCACAGACCGGGGGCCACGGCCGGGTTTCATGGAGGAGGACCTGCAGGCCCTGAGAGGTTACCTGACCCAAGCCTCAGAGAGGCCGCGGCACGGGGGAACGGGGGACCTAGGTCACTAAGCCACACACGACAGCGCGTGCCTGCCAGGCCCAGGCCGTGCCCTTTGCATCCACGCACTGGCTGAGTCCTCGCCATCCAACCCCCCGAGGGGGGACCCCGCTGCCCCCGTGCTACAGGGCAAGAGGCGGAGGTTGTGGGGCCCCCGGAGGGGCCGGTCCTCCCGGAGCGCTGGGCAGCGCTGCTCACCGGAACGAGCGGTCCGACAGGTGGGGCCGCGGTGGCCGCGGGGGCTTCTCGGGGGGCCGGTGCTCGCGCTCGCCGCCCTCGGGGCCCTCCGTGGTCACGCCGAGGCCGCCGGAGGCGCTGCTGCTAGTGGACGTGTTGCGGCGGTGCGTCAGGTCGGAGAGGCTGGAGGAGCGCGAGTGTTCCGTGCTGCAGCCTGCCAGGCACCGGGGAGGCTCGTTGGTGGGGGCTGGCGGCCGGCGGCCGGGCCGGGGGCGCGGGGCGGCGCAGGCACTCACCAGAGACCTTGGACTGCTGGCTGGCGTAGCTGGAGTTGCGCGAGTGGCCGGAGTGGAACACCTCCTCGGGGCTGGACAGGCTCTGGTCGGGCTCCTCTGGCACCCCTGGGGGGCGGGGAGGGGCGGGCTCAGCAGTGGGGCCTGCCTGGCCGTCCACGTGGGTCCTCGCCGAGTCGGCGGGTGGCCGGAGGGCGCGCTACGTGCTTCCCACTTAACAGACCGACACGGAGGCCTCCCTCCCACCCCAGGCCACCCCCGGGGCCCAGGTGTGGTCATCCCCCCAGTATCTGTGAGGACGTCCTCTCACGGGCCGCTATAAACAGGAGGTGGGTGTCACAGGCCGGCGGGGAGGGGGAGTGTCGAACAAACAATGACCCACAATTAACCACAACCGGGGTAAGTAGCACACAGCAGGGAGCAGTGTGGATGGGGTTTGCCCCAGACTGGGATCGGGGAAGACTTCTCTGAGGAGGCGGCCTTGAATGGGAGGCCTTCTGGAGTCATGGGAGGGAACAAGCCATAGAAGGCATTGGGAAGAAGGCCTTCCAAACAGAGGAGCAGCAGAAGCAAAGGCCCTGAGGCTTGAATGAGCTTAGGTCAGTGTGGCTGGAGGGGAAGGATTAAGGGAAATGGGAGTGGATACCAATCCTGTCCCAAGTCACCCATAAGCCCAACTTCAAAACAAACACTGGCACTCACCAGCAGGAGGCGCAAGGGACCCAGGGGGTGGGGGGTCCACTCTGGGCCCCATGAGTGCCTGCGTATCAGTTCTGCTCATAGGAAGGAGGAATTCATCTCACCCATCCCTCTCCTCAGAGAAGAACACACCAGGCCACAGGCTGGACCCCAGGCCGGCCTGGGTGCCCATCCAAAGCACAGGGTTTCTCAAGACAGGTGCTCCCCGGGGCGGGGGTGGGGGTGGCAGGAGGAGAGGGACAGAAAACCAGCCACCGAGGCATGTGAGGGCTCAAACCCCATCCTGCCTGGGAAGGCAGCTCTTCGACTCGGCACAAAAGGTACCATCTGTGCTGGGGTGGCCTCGTGTCCCCTACCCCCCAGAAGCCGGGGAGCAATGGTGTTGGGAGGCCCTTGTTTTTGCAAGCAGTCACCAGGCTGAGGCAGATGTGAACCCCAGCTTTCAGCTCCGGGCCTTACCTGGCTGAGCGACAGGAAAAATGGGAGTGGAAGAAAGCTGGCCCTTGAGGTCAGGGCCCTCACGGCTCCCAGTCGTCTTGGGGGCAGAATCACCCCGCAAACATCCGCTGAGCCACCCGCGGCCCCGCGCCCTCTCTAATTGCTCTCGTGGTGCAAATTAGGGTGGCAGGTGCTGCCCGGCTCACTCGTCAGCTCGGGGGCAGTGTGCCTCCCAGCTCCGAGCTCACCCCCAGGGACGGAACACGGGGGCCCCACCTCTAGACCGGGGGCGCGGTGGGGGAGGCTGGAGCCTTCTCCTGGAGCACCTCTTCAGCCTGATCGCCATGGTGCCTCCTCTGCACTTTTTATAACATTCATAATAATGACAGTTTAGTAGAAACCCAGCGCCAGGAAACACCTAGAGAATACACAGAGTACATACCGTGTGCCAGGCAAGGGCACACTCGTGCGCTCCGCTCGTCTCCACAGCAACCCAGGCTGCAGGTGCTGCTGCTGCCCCCTAGTCGGGGGCGGGGGGGGAGTGGATGCTGAGATAGGACAGGCAAGACAGCCAGTCATGGTGGCGCAGCATCCCCCCGACGGGAACCCTGCCCCTCCCAGCTCAGACTCAGCTCGAGTGCCAGCTCTTTGGTGCCGGTCACCGCTCCTGTCATGCCGGTAGGTGACGCGGACTTATTTGGTGTCTGATCGCTTCCTGTCTCTCCTGCAAGATGGGGCCTCAAGGTCAGGGCACTGCTGTGACCCTGGGGCTAAGCACGACGCCCTGCACGGGGAAGGGTTCAGACGTGGGCCTCACGGAAGCATGGACAGGCGTAAACACCATCCCACCACCTGTCTTCTCAGTAAGCATCCCCTCCTGGGACCTGGGGAGACGGAGACGAGCCTTGGGCCACGGGGAGGAACAGGGAGGGCAGGTGGGGCATGGTACCTGAGCTGAGGATGGTGGGCCTCGCCTTGGGGGGCCGGGCGCCACTGCCACTGCTGCTGGTCCCACCGCCCTTGCGCGTCAGCTGCAGGGAGGAGTCCTGACCCGGGATGGAGATGGACTTGGCGGTGGACGGTGGCCTTGGGAGGACAGATGGCTGTGACTGGGGTGCCCCACGTTCGGGGTCAGACAAAGACAGGGGAGCCCAAGAGCCCGGAGGAGGGAAGCCTGCACCCACACTCACGTCTTAAAGCAGGGGTCTCCGGAGAGCAGGAGCATCCCGATGGTGACCTGCACAGAGGGATAAATCAGCCAAACCACACCCACCTGCAGCCCGGGTGCCTCCCCACGGCCCCTCTGCTCTGGCTGCCGATGGGCTGGACTCTGGTCCTGCCTCTGCCCCTTGCTAGACCTGGTGAGGCCATCGAAATGCACTGAACCCGTTTCCTTGGGTGGCGGAGAGGACCAACCCTGACACCTGTCTCCTGGGATAATGGAGAAGACTAGGGGAGATGAGGCTTTGCATGGCTTAGCACCCGGCACACAGTGCAGCCAGAAAGTTAGCTACTGTTATTCCAGAACCACGACTAGGAGAGGGGCCACAGTCCCTCTCCAGCCTCAGGGCCTGCTCACAGCCTGAGAGTGAGCAAGAGCACACGAGCTCCACACGGCTGGCAGGCAGGAGGGAGGCTCACAAGGCCCACCTGCATGGGGAGAAGGTTCACCAGGTATAACACGGGGGGGCGCGGGGGGGGAATGGGGTACACACAGAGTCCAACACGGAGGGCGGGGGTGGGGTGAAAGTTTGTTGAGTAAAGTAAAGCAAGAAGCCACCAGAAATTCAACATCCACTTGGGCAGAGATTTTGGCAATGGCCCGAAGAAGGCAGGGTTGGGTCCCCAAGTCTGGGCTGAGATGGAGCGACAGGAAACGGGTAATAGGACAGGAAATGGGTGCTCATGCCCCAGTGCCACCACTGAGAAAAACGGAGATCACGGGGCTGAGATTTTTTTTTTAAAGATTTTATTTATTTATTTTAGAGAGAAAGAACGAGAGAGAATGTGCACAAGCAGGGGAGGGGCAGAGGGAAAGGGAGACAGAAACTCAAGCAGACTCCACGCTCATGGCAGAGCCTGACATGGGGCTCGATCCCATGACCCTGAGATCATGACCTGGGCCAAAACCAAGAGTCTGACGCTTAACCGACTGAGCCACCCAGGCACCTCCCCACCCTCCCCTTTTTCTGGGAACTAAACTCTACATCCAACGTGAAGCTTGAATTCATGACCATGTCATCAAAAGTCGCATGTTCTACTGACCGAGCAGCCAGGCACCTCCTGAGCCTTTTTTTCTTTTTTTAAAATGAATTACTTCATTTGGCTGTGATAGCAGCCTACAAGTAGGTGACGGCCCCAGGCTGTAGACAAGGGACAGACTAAGAGGAAGTGATGGCCCACAGCCCTGCAGACAGCAAGTGGGGGAGCTGACCTCGCAGCTGGGGCCACAGTACCCCCCTCACGCCATGATTTGCCTAAGGGTGCACAGGGCCACTGGGGCGAGACCGAAAGGCCCTAGCCCCCACCAAAACTAGCCTGGACCTTTTTGGGTGCCTCTGGTTCCCTCTGCAAAGGGTCTAGGAGGCTGCAGAGGCCCCGTCTACCACCTGCTGCCGGGCTCTGCTTCAGGGACAAGACGCTCCCGCTGGGTCAGCTCGTACAGGTGTGGTTAGGCCAAGGCTGTTTTCTTAGCCAGGTGGAAGAGTGGGGGACAAGGAAGAGAGGCGTGCTGGCAACAGCGGAAGCCCAGATATCTCCGTCCCAAGAGGCCCGAGAGCCAGCAGCCTGGAGGGAGGGAGCTGCCCCAGCCGCTGGAAGGCTCCACACGGCACGGGAGCGGCAGCCACGCTTGGTTTGCCCGGGTCACAGGGCAGCGGGTTCTTCCACTCACTGACCCTCCCCTGAAAGCTCGGGCAGCCTCAAGTCACATGGGCCAAGGGTTGGGAGATGGACTGTGGAGTTCAACAGGCTGGGGGTCAAGTGTCAGCTCCACCTGTGACCCCAGGCAAATGATCTATCTAACCTCTGTGCCTCAACCCCCTCCTATGCAAAACTGGGACCAAGAACAGACACGCCATGCCATGGGGCTGTTGTCAGGCATCATGAGATGAGAGGTGGCAAGCGCTCAGGGACGTTCATTTCAGCCAACACTTAATAGAGACTGCTGGGAGGCAGCCCTGAGCCCGGATTAAAGATGGGAAAACTGAGGCCAGTGGCAGAGCCAGGCTTCAGAGGGTGGTTTCCTGGCCCCAGGACCACATCTTCCCAGTGTCTGGGATGGGAATCTGTATTTTTAACAACCCTCCAGAGGACTCTGACGAGGAGCAGGTTGGCTCCTGCCCCTTGGTGGGAGGGGGCAGAAGAGGGGGCAGGGCCCTGGTACCTTGAGGATGGAGTTGTCCTGACGAGTGTTCTTCGTGTCATATCCCTCCAGCAGACAGCAGCGCACCGTGGAGCCTGAGCCTGCGAATTCGGCCAGGTTCAAGTCGGCGAAGCCCAGCTGGGAGGGACAGAACAGAGTGTGGGAGGCTGCAGGAGGTGTGGATGCCCAGCAAGCAGCACAAGGGTTAACTGGGGGTGGGGGGGGCAGGCAGAGCCCCTGAGCCCGCCCCACAGCCCAGACTGAGTGTTGCATAATGGCACCCAAGGACAGAGGCTGGTTTGGAGCTCACATCCCTGAGCCACACAAAGCGCCCTTTGTGCCACGTCCCAGCGTGCACTGGGGCAGCGCCTGAGATGAAAGGACATTGTTGTCTGTGACACAGAGGCATTGTTCCCTGGGAAACAAGGCTGTGCTGTGGGAGCAGCCAGGCCAGCGGGCAGAGGGGAGGGAAGGCCCGTGGGAACTCAGTATGGGGGTGGGGGCAGGCAGGAGTGCCTCATGGAGGTTGGAGAGAGGGGCTGGTGGGAACACCTGGCTGCTCCTGGGATGCAGACGGAGGTGCCGGGGATGCGGAGGGAAGTAGTAGCACATTTAAGAACAGGGTGTAGGAGCTGGGAAAGCCTTTGAAAGAAGCCAGGTCTCCAGACTTTGGCGGGGGGGCGGGGGGGACTGAGTTAAGGGAGGTGCTGGGATTAGGGTCTTGGGGGACAATCAAACCAACAGGTGGCATTTATTGAGCACCTACTACATGCAAGTCTCTACTGCAGCGTTTAGGGGCACACAAGCCAGAATCAGAGACTTGGCAGGTTCGAACCCCAGCCCTGCCATCGAGTCAGAGGGACCCCCATTTGGCAAGGAAGGAAACTAAGGTTCTGGGGGGTAAGTGACTTGCCCAGGGCCCCACACAGCCCAGCCAGCAGAGCCAGACCCAGTACCAGGCCCAACCAGTGTCCAGACTAGCTGCCCCTGGGTTCCAGCTTCCTTCCCCGGAGAATGGGAGTAGGTAGGGCCTGTCAAGGGTGTTTGATCACAGAACAGAAGGGAAGAGCCTGCAGGTCTGGCACGTGCCAGGTACCCGGTACGTGCCTGCCGGGTGGAGGTGGGAGGCCGCAGCTGTCCGCGCCTATGTGACTTCACGGGAGGAGAAATTTCCACTCTGGCGGCACCTTCCATAGCCCAGTTCTAACCACCCTGCCCTCTGTTTCTGGAAAGGGCCACCAGCGCCCGGGGCCAGGTCAGAGCAGACCGCCCAAAACATGGAGCTTCCTGAGCTCTGATCAGTGGGAAGGGACACGCCTTCCACGCAGGGCGAGGTGAGGTAAAGGTATTTCCCCTCCGGATAGACTGAGCCCACCGGATAGACTGAGCCCACCGCCTGCCACCAGGCCGCCTCCCAGGGGCCACAGAGGGTGGGCTGTGAGTCCCCACCAAGAAGGGGGTCTAGGGCAGAGCGGGCTTATTCAGAGCCAGAGACCACCCCTGCAGAACTGCCTTCTCCCACTGGTCCCTGTGGGTGCCGAGCAGACAGCAACGACACAGATGGGCCACAGCAGGGGACCAGCTGGGCGCCCACCACCCAGCCACACAGGGGGCACGGCCACGGTTAGAAAGCAAAAGGAATCTGTGAAAACGTGCCCATGGCATACTGGCAAGTGAAAACCACGCTGCAGAATCTGTTTAGAACAAGTCCCTTTTGTGTATGTAAGAAGCCTACTGTCTGCGTGCACACAAGTCCACACACGGGGTGCTCATTTTCCATTCCTCTAAACTGCATGCACATGGGTCTGACTCGCTGCTCTGTATGTACGTCATAACTTTCTTTTCCTTAAAAGGTCTGGGAAGACCTTAATGAATCCAAGGATGGGGTCTGGGGAGGAAGACTGCAGAGGAGAGCGGTTGCAAACTGCCCTTTCCACTCTCTGAACTTCTGTACCGTTTGTGTTAAAACAAGCACAGGGTAGCTTTGTATTAAGTGCAAAAACTATCAGTAAAGATATTTCTAAGAAAGAATCCATCTCTTGCAGGGCTGACTGTCTCCTGTTTGGTGCAGAGAGGGGGCTGAAGCTCTTCTCTCCCACCTAATCTATCTCAGTATCCCTTCACAGCCCCACTCACCTTGGAATAAGCCTTCCCGCCTTTCAGCTCCTGCAGAGAGACAGACAAAAGCAACAGTGTGACTTGAGAATCCAAGGGACCTCATGCATCCTCCCAGTCCGCCCCGCCCGGAATCTGACTGGAATCTGACTGCTGGGGGTGAGTCAAGCCGAGCAGAGTGACTCACTCCTTGCCCTCTGGAGGGGACACATCAGGGGATGGTGCTAAAGCCACTGGATCGGTGGCCTCACAGCCCCAAACTGGCCTTGGGCCCGCACCCCCCAGTCCCAGCCCCGAAGCCCAGCCCCAAAGGCCAGCCTCACCTTGCGCACTGACACGCGGAAGATGCAGGGATCCAGCAGGCCGGTGGCCGGGTTGGCGCTCATCTTACACACGAAGGTGAACCTCTTCCGCCACCGCACACAGTTCTCCTGCACCTCCTCCCTGCAGGCCAGACAGACAGGTGAACACAAGCAGGCAGGTGAGCACAGGTATCAGCGACAGGACCGGCCTTTAGGGAGGGCACAGGAGGAGGAGCGCAGCGTCGCTTTTTACTTTGTATCACGAAGTGACTGTATTTTCATAAAAAGGACATGCTTGTGTAAGTGTTATAAAAACAACAACAAAAAAGTAATAAAAAATGAAAAAACGCAAGGTAGGGGTGAGGTCAGGCAGAGGGGAGGCTATTCCTTGCCCCTGCTTCCAACGCTGCCCCTCCTTGTTCTGTGGCTTTGGGGGGCTCCCTCCTCCGCCATTACCTCCCTGACCCCTGGCCATTCAATCGACCCTCACGACAGTCTTCCCAAACTGGCCCCAGAGCCCATTTTACAGACGAAAAGCAAGGTAAACTGCCCAGGGTCACCCAGTCAGGAAATAGCTGGCCTTCCGCTCAGGGCTGCCTGGCTGCCGAGACCCCTTCTTTACCACGAACAACAACAAGGTTAATAGTAACAGTAACGGCGACTAAGGCTCATACCCCGCTTCCCCGTGCCAGACAGCACTCAGGGCGCTTTAGTGGCGCCACTCCAAGGGCCAGAGACCCAATATCACGCCGACCCTTCCAGCAACTGCCTGGGACAGCTACTACCATTAGGCCAATCCCACATTCCCAGACACCAGGCACTGGGGCTAAGACCCTGGCCCGAGGCCCACCGCACGCACAGCAGAACAGGGACTTGAACCTGAGCAGGGGCCTCCTGGTGCCACATGCTTCACTCTCACCATATACCAGCCTGAGACACCAGCTTGGGGTCCTCGGCTTCCCGGATGCTAAGTGGGGAGCTGGTCTTCAGCCCCAGTTCCTTCTGCACGTGTGTAGGGGGGTATTACCACACTGAAAAACTCAGCGCCCCCGTAACAGGGAAATGCTGTGTGCCCTGGATGTGAGTGGAGCCTCTCCAGCCGCTCAGCAGGATCTGGGGTGGCAGCCACAAGCTCCACAGCCCCGCGTGGCTCCCCGACCCCCCCCCCAGCCCGCCTGGCAGAGCCCGTGCTCAGGAAGGGGTGGCCACAGAAGGGAAGGGACGGCGTGGAGACGGTATCTCCTGCCCCATCGTCCCATCTAACAGGAATGGCCGCGCTGGACAGCTGAGGAAGTGACCGCTCCACACCCCGGGGACCCCGGGGTCACAGGTGAGCTGCCAGGCTGGGGCCTGAGGGGAGCGGGGCAGCACAAGTGCAGCGTCGTCTGAACCCCAGACGGCAGGCTCGGTGCCACCCTCTTCCACAGCTCGGGGCACCGAGGCTCCAAGAGCCGGCCCCAGACCACAGCCGCAGTGACCGACAATGCAGGATTCGAACCCAGGCCTGTCCGACCACAGTCGAAGCGTTTGGCCATCGCCTCGGTCCCCGGGCCACGGAGCCTGGAGAAGCCCGGCAGGCAGAACACCCCGGGGTTTCCGGGCCCGCGGCGCCCTGCCACGTCCCTGACACACGCACCTGTGTCTCCGAGTGCCAAGTACGAGTCAGGCACGGAGCTCTGCAGGGGACTTTATTCACAGATCAGCACTCGCAGTTCCCCCAGTGATGACTCAGTGTCACCAGGAGAGGGTGGAGGGAAAGGGTGAGTCAGAGTAGGTGACTGGCCGCAGGGAGGTGACATTCAAGCTCAAACGGGAATGAAGGGAGGGGCGTAGCCGGTGGGGGAGACAGTTCCAGGCAGAGGAAACAGCGTTGAGGGAGGAACAAATATACTTTTGGTTTCCTTGGCCTCGCCTCCCCGAGGAGCCCCCTCCTGACTGCACGCGAGGCTTCTCCCACATCCTGCCAGGGCCGTGACAAGGGGCCACAGGACTCGCAGCAGGCAGACCTGGGCTCACGGCGCTCACATCACTGAATGACTCAACCGGGGCTTAACCTCTCCACCCTCATGGGTAAAACAGGTACACCGCCCACTCATCTGTGGGCACCTGGGAGCACCAGCAAGCCCCGCGAAGGGAAGGGCCTGGCCTGGGGAGGTCTGTGAGATGTGTCTCGTCTGAAGAAGACACGGGGACCCCAGCGACTCCCTGCAGCCCCAAGACTGCGGACAAGCAGAAAATGCGAGGGCCAGAGATGGTGGGGGGGAGAGGAGTGCCCGACCACCGGCAGACACGGACAGGAACCCTGTCAAAAGCAGGTGTCACAGGAGGAGCCGCAGCCCTGGGCCCGGAGCATCACCGGACCCAACCATGCTGGGCTCCCATTCATTCAAACAAGGGCCAGTCGCTCTTCTATGCACGGGGACCCCAGCAGTGACCAGCTTACACTGTGGGGGAAGGAGAAAAATGAGGTCAAGCAAACAAGAAAAAGTAGCGCAAGGGGAGAACTAGAATTATCTCTCCCGGCAGACACTCTGATCTTGTCTGTAGGTAGAAAATCACAAAGAATCCACTAAAAACCATCAGAATACAAGAGCTTGGCAAGGTTTCAGGATACAAGATAATATACAAAAAATCAATTATTCCTATATCCTAGTGAACACCCACAATGAAGAAAATAATTCCCTTCACAACAGCATCAAAAAGAGTAAACAGGATTCCATTTAACAAAAGAAGTACAAAATACATATTCTGGAAAAGCTAGGAAACATTACTGAAAGAAATTCTAGATCTAAGTAAACGGAAAGACATCACACGGTCGTGTTTCCAAAGATCTAATGCTGGTAGGACAATGCTCCCAAATTGATCTAAAAATTCAACACAATCTCAGCTGGCTTCTTTGTAGAAATATGACACATTGATCCTAAACCCTGGAAATCTAAGAGACCAGAACAGGCAAAGCATCTAGAGAAAGTAAAAGAGAACATAATTAAAGGATTCACATGTCTTTGACTACGAAACTTCTACAAAGCTACCATAATCAAGGATGTAGGTTCTGGCAGAAGGACAGACACATAAACCACTGGAATGCAATTAAGAGTTCAGAAATAAACCTTCGCATTTATGGTCGATTGATTTTCAAAAGGAGGGGGGTCTTTTTAACAGAAGTTACTAGAACGGGCGCCTGGGTGGCTCACTGGGTTAAAGCCGCTGCCTTCGGCTCAGGTCATGATCCCGGGGTCCTGGGATCGAGGCCCGCATCGGGCTCTCTGCTCAGCAGGGAGCCTGCTTCCTCCTCTCTCTCTCTCTCTGCCTGCCTCTCTGCCTACTTGTAATCTCTCTCTCTGTGTCAAATGAATAAATTTAAAAAAAAAATCTTTAATAAAAAAAAAAGAAGTTACTAGAACAATGAGATATTCACATGCAAAAGAATGAAGTACGACCCATTTCTAACATTTCTAATACCAACCCGTTTCTAACATTTCTAATACGATATGCAGTAACTAACAGGGATCAAAGACCTAAGTATAAGAGCTGAAACTACAAAATTCTTAGAAAAAAATACAGGATAACTCTTTGTGCTCTGGGATTGGGCAAGTTTCTCAGGTATGATGCCAAAAGAACAAGTGACCAAAGAAGAAATAGAAATACTGAACTTGATCAAGATTAACCTTGTTTGCGACTCACAGAACACCATCAAGAAAGGGAGACGGCAGCCCACAGAAGGAAGGAAAGTATCTGCAGATCCCACATGCAACCAGGGACTTGTTGGTAACACCATATAAAGGGCACTTAGAGCTGACCAGTGAAAGACAACCCAATTTAAAAATGGGCAAGTGATCACATGTGAACACACATTTCTCCAAAGAAGATACACAAGTGGCCAGTAAGCACAGAAGATGCCCGGCGTCACTAGCCATCAGGGAAACACAAATCCAAACTGTAATGAGTGACCCTTTCGCACACACTAGGAAGGCTATAATCAAGACTGATCATAACAAGAGTTGGCGAGGAGAAATTGGAGCCCTCACACACTGCTGGTCAGAGTGTAAGGGGGTGTGGCCACTTTGGGAAATCGTCCGGGCACTTCCAGACTAGAAAAGTTAAACACAGTTACCTTAGGACTTAGCAATGCTACTCCTAGGTGTATATCCAAGAGAAATGAAAGGTAAGTCCACGGTCTTCATAACAGCTGAAAAGTCAAAGCAACCTGAAGGGCCATCAACCCGGAAATGCTTCCACACACGATGCGGTATGTAGGGTTCAGCAGTCAGAAGAAACAAAGTACAGATACCCGCTACAGTGTGGCTCAACTGTGAAGAACGCTAAGTGAGAGAAGCCAGTCACAAAGAACTGCATGTTGTGTGATCCCACTTATATGAAACGTCCAGAATGGGCAAATCCCTGAGAGACAGAAAGACTCGTGACTGCCAGGGGCTGGGGGAGTCAGGAGGAAATGCAGAGTGACTGCGGACGGGTACGGGGTCTCTTTGAGGTGATGAAAATATTCTATAAGGGACTGTGCCCATGGCTGCACAACTCTGTGCATAGACTAATAGCCAGTGAACTGTATGCTTCAAATAGGTGAAAAACCAAACAATGTGGTAGGTCGGATAAAGAGAGAAACATGGAGAAAACAGAGGGGAAGGTGGGTCAGAATTGCTGAGAAGAGATAAGAAGGTGAGGGCTGCTACTTCGGGCAGATGGCTGGGGAAAGCCGAAGGCAGTGACATCTGAACAGGGCCAGGGTGAGGAGCAAAGACAAAGACTAGGGTGTCTAGAGCTGTCCAGATGCATGAACAGCAAATGCAAATGCCCTGAGGCAGAAACATGCTTGGCAAATGTAAAAGTGGCCTGGAGGCAAGTGTCTGAATGGGACTGGGGATGAAAGCAGAGGGGATGTGGTTGGGGAGGGGGCAGGGGGTTAGGTGTCCTGCGGGACCTCAAGGGCCATGGTGAGGTCTTTGAATGGTATTCTGATGGTGGCTCTGTCTTGCCAGAGTGGCTTGAGGGAGAGAGGCAGAGAGCAACCCCAGAGTAGGTGGGTGGAAGGGGTGAAAGAGTAGAAACATTTCCTGAGTAGCCAGAGGCCCAAGCCTAAAGGGGGGTGGGGGGGGTGTTGGCCATGGCTCCCATGGGGACCCTCAGATCTCCACCCATCCCTCCACTCGGTTCAGCCCAAGAGCTGGAAGCAGCTGCTGGAGACCCAAGGAGGAAGCTCACGGTGTCACGGTGTTGGGCGTGTGGAAACACCCAGAGGAATTAGGATTAGTGTCTGGGAACAAAAGCTGATATATCGGATTGTAGGCTCTCTCCCTTCCCCTTTGTGAGTCCACCCTGGGAACGCGGGCCAGGAAGCCTGAGGCCCTGTCCGGGTTCCTGCGGGCCTGCCAGGCTGGGCCCCGCGGTGCCCTCCGGGGCTCAGGTAACAGGCGCCTTCCTCTCCCTCCACAGGAAGATGGGCCGGGGCAGGGCTCTCGGGATCAGCGCCGGGCCTCCCCGTTGTTTCCACAGGGCTCTAAACACACACTATTAAACGCCACCACTCCCACGGGAAGAGGCTCACAGCCCCGCCCCGGCCCAGCCCTGGAGGTCACGGCAAGGGTGAAACAAACACCCCAGCGGCAGCCCTTTCCCGAAGGCCTACTGTGCGCCACCCGGCACTCCTCAACACTGCGAGGTGGCTGTTACCGGGCCCGCGTCACAGCTGACGAAGGTGAGGCTCAGAAAGGCTGGGTGACCCCCCCTCCAGTGGCAGAGCTGTGAGGAGCAGGGGCCAGTCTGCGCCCCGAGCGCGTCTGCGTCTAGAGCTCAAGTCGCAGAACCAGAGATGGCCTGGCCAGGACTTGGCCCAACAGCCACCTCTGGAGGGAGGGAGGCCGAGGCTCAGGACAGGGGCAAAGGAGGGAGAGGAGCACCGAGGGAGAGGAGCACCGGCTCAGGGGCAGGGGAGGGGCGTTCCTAAAAAGTGCAGGAATAAGGACGCCAAGCAGGAGGCCAAGAGCCCCAGGAGGGAGCTGGCCGGGCCAGGTCCGCGCAACTCTCAGGAGCTGGATTCACTCGTGAACCTTGCACTGCGCACTCAGTGGGTGCCGGGTGCTGCGGAAGGCCCCGGGGGTATAAAGACTGAACAAAACAGGAATCCCTGCCTTCCAGGGGCTTAGTCTGGCAGCGGGTAGGAGACTGGCAAGACGAGGCACCCACACAGCACATGGCGGTGAGGGCTATGGAGGAAGCAGGAGCCAGGCGAGGTGGCAGCCGGGGCCTGGGTGGGGACAGCGAGGCTGAAGCAGGTGAGGCAGTGACCCACGCCCTGGGGGAGCAGCAGCCCAGGCAGGAGGGCCAGCCTCCGCACAGAAGCCTGGACGTGGGAGCACACCTGCCGGGGGCCAGTGTGGACGGAGCAGGGTAAGCAAGGGGGGCGGGCGCGAGGAGGGAGGCAGGAGAGGGGATCTCGGCCCCAAGCTTCCAAACCGTGGAGAGGTGCCCGCGTGTGCACAGGAAGGTGGGGAAGCACAGAAGAGACGAGGGGAGGGGGGGTTTTCTTTTCCCTTTGAACTGGAACGGGCACCGTGGCTTCTTTTAAAAGCACGACTGGGGGCGTGTGCTGAGAGGAGCACTGGGTGTTATACGCAACTAATGAGTCGCTGAACACTACATCAAAAATTAATGATGTGCCATATGTTGGCTAACTGAACATAATAAAAATAAAAAATAAAAATAAATTTAAAAACGCGTGACTGGGGGAGACTCGAGCTCCTCTGAGAGGGCTCAGCGTTGCCATGAGCTCCGAGGCCACAAAGCCATCGTAGGGAAGGACCCCCAGGAATAGCAGAGGCCCCGCAAGACCCCCGAAGGGTGACTAGGACTGCGAAAGCCAAGAGCCACCTCACACCACTGTGACCTCGGGGGACCATGGGCCCAGGGGACAGGGACCCGGCCTGGGCACCCTCAGCCTCCCCGTCCGTCTGCGACGACAGGAGACACCGTGAGTGCCCTGTCTCAGAAAGACAGGGAGCATGAAAGAATTAAAACCAATGAGCATCTATGAAGAAAAGTCATAAATGAGATGTTTGTTAAGAAAACACAGGGGGCGCCTGGGTGGCTCAGTGGGTTAAAGCCGCTGCCTTCGGCTCAGGTCATGATCCCAGGGTCCTGGGATTGAGGCCCGCATCGGGCTCTCTTGCTCAGCAGGGAGTCTGCTTCCTCCTCTCTCTCTCTCTGCCTGCCTCTCTGCCTACTTGTAATCTCTCTCTCTGTGTCAAATGAATAAATAAAATCTTTAAAAAAAAAAAAAAAAAAAAAAAACAGGACTGGGCGTCCCCGATGCTTGCCCTGCCGATGGGGCTCAGGACAGGGAGAAAACAGAAGCGTCCAGATGACGCAGCCAAGCCCAGAGAGGGAGCCATCCAGAAGCCCGGAGCCCGAGCTCCCAGGCGAGGGGCTCGTGCATCGGCATGCTGGCGTGACGGGACAATGGTCGAAGGAAGGGGGAGCTCACAGCAGGTGTGGGCGGGGTGATGAGGGACACCAGGGCCATCTTCTTCATTTCTGTCCAAGAATCGTTTCTATAATCGAAATTTAAATGGAACAGTGAGTAAAGGCTGTGAGGTTAGAAGGGCTGGTTGAAAGTCAGAGAGGGAGTGACTCTTCATCTCCCTGATTCAAGGCCTGGGCCTGGACCCTCCCACAGGACCAGGAGCCCCCCCGCCCCCCACTGCAAGGAAATGTGATGAAGACTCTGGCATGCCCCAGCCTGGGGTTTCAGGCCTGAGTCCCCAGCTCCATGCTGCTGGGGACAGGTAATTACAGAGACGGCGTTTTCAGGGGAGTTTTGTTTTTAGCTTTAAGATATACAATTAGACCTCCGAATCCCAGAGAGGCGGGCGAGCCCTCCGCCCACCGCAGCCCACTGTGGCCAGCCCAGTGGCAGAATTCGGCTATTTCTGGGTTGTCCTAAAATAGGACAGAGCACCCCAGGAGGCTGCTGTCCTCAGGCCAGCAGAACTCCCTCGGGGCGTCCCGGCCCCCAATCCCGACCAAGGCCTCTGTTACCCACCCACAGAGACTTACTGTGGGTGCTGGCTTGGCGTGGTGCCTGGGTGGGTGTGGGGACGCGGCAGGGCAGACCTCACAGAGGAGGCCCCGGTTGAGTGGGAGAGACAGATGCTTCACGAGTGACTGATAACTGCCACCAGCCTCCGAGAGGGCAGACAGGGGCCTGACGGGGTCTGGGGGCAGTGACCCCGAAGCTGGGACCTCGAGGTTGAGGTTGGCCACGTAAAGATGAGAGGAGATGTGCCAGGCAATGGAGACAGCCCAAGAAGACCCCAAGGGAAGGCGCGGGCTCCTAGGAAGAGGTGAGAGAAGGCCGGGGTGGGGCGGGATTGGGCTGGTGAGGGACCCCGGGGGGGCTGTCAGAATAACTCCACGCTGCTGTGTCTGGTTTCCTCCTCCTGCTCAACCGGATGCGGAGCACAGAGAATTCTGCTAACACCGGTGTGTGTGGCCACATCTTCCTGCTTCGCCGTGTGCCAGGGACCAAGGAAGGCGGCTGGCCACCACGTGGGCCCCACGCAGACGAAGACAGCATCTCATCTGTAACCACGATCTCCCCAGAGCCCAGGACAGAGGTGCAGAGTGGGACTCCCACTCTAGACCACCTTCCCTGCCCCTCAGGCTCGTCTTTAATTAATCGATAGTAAAAGCAGGTCCTGTTCATTTAGCTCATGCTATAGGATACATGTTTCATGTAGGTGACCAAGTGAACTCTACCACAATCCTGTGAGGTGTGTGCCATTATCATTCCCATTTTACAGATGAAGAAACTGAGGTCTAGAGAAAACAGGATAGGCCCCAGGGTTGGATGCTGACCTGAGGTGACCTGACACCGAGGCCACACCTTCACTTCTTCCCTGTGTCAGTTCCCCTCAAAAGCAGGAAGGGTAAGTGGGCACCTGGGAGGAGGGAGATGCTTCTTCCCAGGCCGCAGCCTCGAAGGCTGTGAAAAGTGGCAGGTCACGCTGACATGAGCCACGATCCTTAGCCTCTCACACTGAGAGGCTGGTCAGAAATTCAGGATTCCCAGCAGGAGCCACCCCAGAGCCCAGGCTCCCTGGTTCCCCCAAGGTCAGCCTACTGCCACACCCCCAGCTCCAGGCCCAGACTGGCATCACCACCCAGAAGTGCAATAAGATCCCAGAGCCTTAGCACCCCCAGGGTCTCCCTCACTCAGATGACAAGTGGTCAGTGCAAGTGGGAGCCACCTCCTGGCCACAGGCTGCCACGCCCACAGGGTCCTTGTAGACAGGGACCAAAGAGGCCATCTGGTGCCTCTCCCTGGAGTTGGAGCCAAGACGCAGCACGGCCCACAGTCATCAGAGGAATAGAAAGTTAGGAGAAGGGAACCCAGGGTATCAGTGGGACGGCCCCTGGAATGGGCTCCAGCGTGACCCCGTGCCCACCATCAGCCCTTCACCTTCCCAGCCGGACAGCCTCGACTGCACCCCTGCCTCACTACCACCACTGCCCAGCACGGAGCCCCGGTCTAGCAGGGAGCAGCTCAGTCGTGACCACAAACATGGCCCAGGAGAACAGGGCTTCTCAGACTCAAGGAAACACGGAAAAACCCTTGGCTCATCACACGGATTCCCAGGCGCTGCCAGAAATAGACTACAGGGCAGGGGGTCTCTCTCAACCTCAGCCCTACTGACGTTCGGAGACGGAGACTGTGGGGCTCCTGGGGGCATCCTGTGCACTGCAGGATATTCAGCAGCATCCGCCAGTAGCATAACGCCAGCTGTAACAACCAAAAATGTCTTCAGACACCGCCAACTGTTCCCCCAGGGGACAGAGTCACCCCCGTTAAGAATCACTGCTGCAGGGCTTGGGCCAAACCCGACACGGGGCTCGATCTCAGGACCCTGAGATCACAACCGGAGCCAAAATCAAGAGTGGGACGCTTAACCAACTGAGCCACCCAGGCGCCCCATGGGCCAAACTTCTTAAACAAGCTAACCTGGGATTCTGATGCAAGAGGTGGGCCCCCAGATAAAAGAGGGGCATACCCAGGAGCACTGAGGGGGACCCCAGGGACCTCCCAGCTCCAGCTGGGCTCCTGGGTTCCTGACAGGGCTGGTCCCTGGACTCTTCCCTTCCGACAAGACAATGACAAATAACCAGAGCAAGGCTGCATCACCTAAGTCCGTCCCAGCTGGTCCAGCAGCCCCGGGGGGCAGGGGGGCTGTCACGGAGCCCAGCCAGCTCCTCCTCAGCCACGCCCACTCCATGATCTCCAGTCCTTGGCTGGGTTCCTGGCAGAGCGAGCGCTCGGTCTCAGTGATGGAGCCAAGGTTCCAGGCTGATGAAACCCAGCCCAGGCCGGGAGAGGCAAGAGTCTAATAAGGAAACAATTTAAATCGACAACATCTGCCTGTGCTTCCCCGAAGACAAGAGACTACAGCCGCCTGGGGAGGGGCCCACCCCGGGGACCGGCCAAGGCGTCCATCCAGGGGCCGTGGGGCGGTAGAGCTTCCATCCCAGCGACGTGGCCAACGTGGCAGCCCAGCAGCATGTGGCTCCTGCCAGGAATTCAGGGCTGCGCGCAAGGGAAGCAGCTTGCTGCAGCTCTGACACAGCCAGCCGCTCCTCCTGCAACAGGATGAGGCAGCAGTCAGTTCCTAGAAGCCAGCCACTCTGCTGACACTGGAGTGCTCGGGGAGGTGGTGGGAGGGCTGTCACCAGACAAGACCCCTTCTCTACTCCCCTGCTCCTGGCCCAGGAGTAAAGACTGGCATCAGCGAGTGACCCGTGGAAGTACAGAGTGGACAGCCCACTGGGGGCTGCAGCAACTCCAGGCTGAAAAAGGAGTAGGGGGCCAGCCAATCACTCAGGCTTGGTGGGGAAGAACCAGCGTCAGGGGTAAGGACTCTGGAGTCAGGAACAGCTGAGTTTGAATTCTGCTGCTCACCACCCCAAAGCCTGAGCTGGATCAAAAAACCCACAGTAGGCAGGGGCTACCTTCCCCATTTTACAGACACAAGCACACAGCCTCCCTGCTGGGCCTTCTGTACCCAGTCGGGCCACGGGGGGCGGCTTCCCCACCACCAGGGAGGTCTGCAGATGCTCTTCTCATCTGACAACAATGGCCACTCTCTTGCTCTTGTAGCCCAAGAGGAGAGCAGACCACTGAAAGGATCCAAAATAAACTTCTAGCTTTGACCAAGTGCTGGTCCAATCCCATGCACCTGGACAAAGACGCCTCCTGGTACCCAGTGTGGCCCAGCAGGGCTCCTGTTTCCTAGGCATCCTGGCTCATGTGTCAGGCATTAACTCTCTGTAGGCATGACCACCACCTACTTGACAGATGAGCAAACTCTCAAGAAGTCCACTGGTCACACAGGACGTGCTGATCTGTCCTCCCAAGTCCCACGTCAGGAGCCCACCCCCAGAGGGCACACACGCTGAATGGGGGATGTGGCTGCGACCATCGGAAGTAACTCAGATGGTCCAGCAGGAAGCCAGGCATGCCAGGCCCCTAACGGAGCCTCCCCTTTCCCACCCCAGACCATATATCTGGATGTTTCCCCCAGCCTTGAACCTGGCCGGGATATCCCAGGAGGTAGACTGGCAGGTGGCCCAGGCAGGCACGTCCAGGCTGCTCCTGACTGACTCACATCTGAGGGGCGTTTGAATCACCCAAGGAAGGAAAGAGACAGGCAGGAGGGAATCCCATCCTCAGAGGCCTGTCCCTTGAATGGCTAGTCGTAAGCGAGTCAGGGGGATGTCCCTATCCTCTGAGTCCCTACCTAACCCCATCAGCCTTTTCCAGAAAGCACCCCTCCCCCAACTACTGCAGCTAGACAAATCACTTCCTCTTCTGGGCCTGGGTCTTAGCTATGGTAAAAACAGAACAAGGCTCCTGTGTCTCAGAGCGTGGAGCTCCTAGAGGCAGGGCCCTTGTCTCACTCGCTGCTGCTTCTGAGTCCTGAGGATGGCACCTGGCAGGTACTCAGGAAGTGTCTAATGACTAAATTAGTGACCTTCACAGCCCCGCTCCCAACAAGGGCTGCCACGGGCCTTCTTACAATGCTCCTTCCCCCTCCAGGAAAGGGGCCTTCGGCTGTGGTTGGGCCATGTCCTCTGCAGTGCACAAGGGGTCAAGGGTTATTGCCACCTCTGGATCTGCCCCCAGGTGCTCCCACTGCCCCACACGCGGCTCCCTGAGGTGACTAAGGGGTGCTCAGCGACCACTCATTCACAGTCACATCTCCTCACAGACTCAGACGTGTTTTTTCAGCCATCTTCGGCATCTCCCCAAGATTCCAACCACAGGAGAAAGGGCTCAGGGTCAGGTGGGACCATGAGGCCCTGACTCACCAATCTCTACCTCCTCCTTGACACCTGATTCTCCTACAGACTCATAGAGACCCTGGGCAATTACTGTGTCTGTCATTCACTCACGCCACACACATTAACTGAGCACTTACTACACTGAGCCCGGCTGGAGGAGCACCCTGGAGAAACATCCAGAGTAAGCCTGGGCTGCAGTCTTGTCTGCAGCCAAAATGCATGTGGCCGTTCTCACTCAGGTCCTTGTGATTCCTCTTTAGCCAACTCAAAACCTTTAGGAGGTGCTGGAGCCTTCTCTTGGCATTGGTAACCCAGTCAGCCATTCCCAAAGAGAGGGGTCAGGGCCGAAGCAGGCAGGAGAAGCCAATGCCTCCCCTCCCCCACGGTGCTCAGAACTCCTCTGAGAGCGGATGCAGCTAATGGTCTCCCCCGGCGCACGGGCCCCAGGTCAGACACCACGGCTGTCTTGGTCATTGCTGGGCCCAGTGCCCAGTGCAAGGCCAGGGCAGCAGCCTGGCTCTAATCACAAATGTTTGCTGACTGGGTGAACCACAGGAAAAGAAGAGAAACAATTAAAAGGAGAGACAGAGGAACATGGACCTTTCCCTTCTGCTCCTGCCCTTGGGTTCCCTCCAAAAACGGTCCTGGATTAACACCAACCACTGCCAGTCTTCGCTGAGCACTTACTCTGTGCCAGGGGCTATGCTGGGTTCATAGCCAGCATTAATCCACTTAATCCAAACACCAGGCAGCTTACCACCCCATTTCACAGATGAGGAAAGGCAAGGCTCAGAGAGACCCCGTGGTCGGGCAGCCCCAGGAGCCCCCACAGGCCAGCAGTCCTTGCTGGGGTTTTTGCAAGCAGCAGAAGGAAAATCTGCAGCCGGAGAAGACCGTTGGCAGCTGCCAGGATGAGTTACAGCCTCGTAAACAGGAGCGATGCTTATCAGGTCAGGACAGTTCAGACTGCCCCACCAGCAATGCCCTGGAAAGACAGGACCTCCCCCAGACTTCCAGGCAGCCAAGAAAGCACCCCTTTTTTCTAGAGGTGCCCAGCGCTCCCAGAGGCGTGGGATGTCTCACGGCTGTTGCTGACACACATGTGTGCACACGTTGTCAGCGTTCAGCTCACACAGTCTCAGAACGGCCCCATATAACCAGCTCCCAAGAAGAGGACAGGCCCCAGAAGCCCCTTGCAGGCATGACTGCCACCCCAACAAAGAGATCATCACCCTGACTCACAGTCGGGTGGGTTTTTTGCATCACATTGCTTTTGAACTTCTATCAACAACATCACACAGCACGCTCTCGTCTGCTTCCTTCCCTCCACGTTGTTTGTGACGCCCGTCCTGGTTGTGAGTAGCAGCGGCTTGTTCATTCTCACTGCAGAGGAGGCTCGAGCCTTGTTTGGAACCATTCCATGATGACAATGACAGCCACCTCCCCGTCTGCAAACCGCAGCCCCAAGTGGACAACCCCATGGCTGTCCTTGGTGGTCCTAAAATACAAAGCTGAGTCTTCCGGGCTCCCGCCTCAGAAAGGTCCAGACCCCTCCCCATGGCCTGCGGCCACTCCAGGCCCCCTGGGCCGCCGGTTCCTCCCTGCTCAGCAGGCTGGCCCTTGCCCTCCCTCTGCCCCAGGCTGCTCTTCTCTCCACTACCCGCCCCCTCCTCAGTGGGGCCAACCCCAGCACCACTTCCTGGGGAGGGGCCCTGTGAGCGCAGGGCTTTGCCCGCAGGAGCCACCACGGCGGCCCCCGACAGAACCAGAACATGTTCAGGAAATTGCCCCCTGCAGGACTGGGAGCCGCAGGTGTGCTCTGCCCCCACTTGTCTGCTCTCAGAGAGGAAGCAGAGCCAGGAGAGGGTGCCGGGCCTGCCTTCCCCAGAACCCTCCCCAGCACAGCGCCGTGCACCTTCTCCCCGCTCAGCAAGTCTGCTCTGCCTTCAGCTGCCAGCTGCGCGGCCCTGTGCTGAACAGGTAGCCCTCGCCCCTCACAGGAGCGCCGCCACACCATCTGATGCAGGCAGAAGCCAAGGCTGAGAGGACAAGGCCTCTGGCCACCGTCAGAGGGCCAAGGAGCAGCTGCCAAGGTCCAACGGCAGAGCCTGGGGTGGGCCCCAGACCCCTCCCCCTCCCCCCAGAAGCACCCCCAGCTCCCACAGAGGCTCCACCCCACGCAACCCTTCGGTGCCCCCAGCTGCCTCTCAACCACAGTCTCTGAGCCCACGGCGGCGCCCAGCTGCCCGGTGTGCGGGTGAGGGCAGCCCCTGACACGGACTGACCCCTCTGGCCCCGGCTGGGGAGGGGACAAACCCAAGCAGCTGCCGGTGGCCCGCACACAATCCGGCACACCACCCGGCACCACCAGTGCCCACGCTGGTTCAGTGCCAAGTGGGAAAAGTCCCAGCCCCGTGCCAGCACCAACCGGCAGCAGGAAGCTCCAGGACTAAGAGGCAGCAGAGGCCACTCCTGCCCACAGCCTGGGGACGGAGCTTAGAGGCAGGGACGGAGGCTGTACTGTCCCGAGATGAGGGCCCACAGTGGATAAAGAAAGCAAAAGAGTCCAGAGAAGGCTTCCTAGAGGAGGTGGCTCTTGGGCTGAGAAGTTTAGCCAAGTGAAGCAGTGGGGGAAGGGAGCCTGAGGTCGAGGTCACTGCAGAAGCAAACACGAGTAGGGTAAGGTGTGGTGGAAGCAAGGGGAGCGCCAGGGTGCCTCCCACCCACTGAGGGGTCCCCGGCTCCCCTGTCCCCAAGAGTCCAAACTGGGGCCCTCCACCTCGAGTGGGGGGCTACTGTCGGCCTGTCAGAGTGGGTCCCCAAGCCGGCTGTGGGGAGGGTCCTTTCCCGCAGGCAGACCTCACCCCAGCCCCCAGCCAGGCCCTCCTGGGGAGAGCGCCCCCAGAGCGCACGGGCTCAGAGCCAAGCGCACCAAGGTGGGGCAGGTTCAAAGCAATGGGGGCAAGAAAAGCACAGAGACCCACTGGGGACCCTGTGCTCCTGAGGGATAACAGTCCCCTTAGACAGGAAGTGTGCTCCTGGCCCATTCCCACCCCTCTAAAGGGCAGAGAGCCCCATGGGGGAAATGCCCTCTCCCACAGCACCCCAGAGTCAGTCCTGGCCCACCAAGAAGTGCCAGCTGCCACGGGGCAGGTCGGGGATCAGGGGTCCAGGGGAGCTGAGGTGCACCGCCCAGCCCACCGCTGTGTCTCAGCGCAGGGACCGGACGAGGGGCGGCAATGCGTACTGTGCTTCTAGTACATCCCAGAAGCCAAGCTGGACGTCTGACAGGCATTATCTCACTGTGTCCTCCCAAGAACACTGCGAGGCAGGCACCACCAGCCCCGAATGGTAGGATCTAAGGGCCCTGCCCAAGGTCACACAGGCAGCAAGAGGCAGGACGGAACGTCCTTCCCAGTCCTACGTCCGGGGCAGGGCACCAGCCCGACCAACTAGGCAGCAAGTCCTCCATTAGAGCCGCTTCCTCCCAACAGCCGAACCAAGCTGGCTAGAAGGGGCTGCTGGCTGGCGGCTCCCAGTTGACGTTTGGGCAGGGTTGAGGGTCACCACTCCAAGCCTGCATCTGATAGCTATTCCGAGCCCAAGGTGCCAAAAAAGGCTCAGAGTAGAGACCACAGGTTTGCAAGCACAGCCCTAAACGGACACCACTACCAGGTGCAGGTGGCGCAGTTTCAGGCCTCACCAAGGCCGCGACTGGCTCAGTGGGACCTACAGACAGCCAGAGGCCCAAGGGATGACAGACTTCAGGTCACAGAGCACATCTGAAGCCATGGGAGCTGGCCTGGTGTACCCAAGACCAGAAGCGCTTGCCAGACACCCCCCACTACCCCCACCCGGTCTCTTTCTGAGCAAATCTGATTGTTCCCCCCTGCTCAAACCGCGCCGTGGCTGTCTGGCAGGATGAAGCTACCCCGCCCCCCCCGGCTGCCAGGGTGTTAGACTGTAGACCGTCCACCCCCAGCAACAGGCAAGTGACCGCAGGGTCACCACATGGCAGTCACCAGACTGCACACACTGAGTCCCCAGGCTCCCGGGACATGTGAGCAGATGCACTAGCAGCCATCACACGGCTCAGCACGGCCTCCCGAATGTGAGTTGGGACTTCTAGGTACTAAGCAAGCAGAGTTGAAGGGCGCTCAGGGCGCTCAGACACACGATGTCTTTGCTGCTGAGAACCCGCAGCCAGAGTTCAATGGGAGGAACAGGCCTTGGGGAACAGCCTTGGCTCCACCGAGCCAGATCACCTCGGGTCAGGGCTCTGCCACTGCCAGGCTGGCAGACAGGTGGCGGGGGCTGCCAGGGTGGCACCTGCCAAAGGTGTGGCTGGCTGGCGGCAAAGGCCAGGTCCTAGGAGCAGACGTCAAGGCCAGGCCCGGGCTGGACAGCTCTGGGCTGCACCACAGGCACCAGCCTCACAGTCTGACCCCATGGGGACCCAGCAGCTGGCCTGGTGCCCCCTGGCTGCCTGGGGTGGCCCGTATGGCTTGCCAGGACTTCTCTCCACAGCTGCCTGTCTCCTCATGCCCCCCAGGGACCAGGCGGGACCTGGTAAAACGAGGGAGGCAGACTCCAAAGGTGTGCAGTGGGATCAGGAGCCTAGGGCAGGCTTCCCGAGGAGAAGGCCGCCACAAAGCCCCGGGGCCAGGCGCTGCCACGTGGCACTCTGGCCAGATCCCTAATTTAAAAGAAACCGAAAAGTCTAGATTCATATTCTGTCAAAAACTATTAGGGCACTGTATGGAGCACCAAATCTTAGCTACATTTGGCCAATGGACACCCTGTGAACTTCCATCTTCTGGCTGCCACTAAGCACTAGGTGTGGTGTCAGGCGCGTCAGGACCAGGAAACCCACCTGCCCACTCTGCCTGCCAACCTTCCTTCCAGGCTGCCCGCTCTTCTCCCCCATCACTGCGCAGCCGGGCTGGCAAAACCCGCCCAGCCAACTCCAACTATCCCTTACGGGGTGCTGGTCAGGCCCCCTTGCCTCTTCTCCACTCAGGAGCCAAAAGGCATCATCTGATGGTCAAACCAGGGCACACTGCCCCGCTGCCCCTCAGCTGGGCCCCCAAGGCCAGGAGGGGTCAGGCCTGGCCACCCCCCCCAATCTTCATTTGCACCAGCCCGCCAAGGGGGCGCTCCCCGCCTGTCTCATCCCGAGAGGACTTGCTACAAGGTAAATCAACGCCTCCCTCTCGCTCCCTCCCCTGGCACCGCCAGCACGTGCACGGGCCAGGCCACAGGACCCATGCCAGCTGGGCGCAGAGACCTCTCAGGATGTTTGGGATTCTTCTTGCCTGAAGGATAGATTGGCTCGAGGCTGGAAGCCTGCACCCAGCCTGCCCTGGAGAGACTAATGTTGCCTCCCAACTCACCAGACTTGGCTGGGACCTCTGCACCCCTCCCAGGACCCCCGGGAGAGCCTTCCAGATGCCATCTGGATGCAGCTGCCTGGAGGGCCTCCAAGCAGGGACCTTGGCAAATGCCCACTGTTCCCCAGGGCCAGCCCCTGCCCGGCCCCAAATCCACGGAAATGATTTTAGCTTCCTCCCTACCTATGGCCCTAGGGCCCCTTTTCCTCAGGATCTAGCTTGATGCCTCAAAAGTATCCAAATCTGGACTTTCCTCTACCACCCCACCCAATAAAAAGAACCTTTTTCAAAGATCTGGGGACATCACATGGGGCTGCTTCCAGCCCCCTGCCACCGAGGCAAGGCAGGACTGCGGTGCTCAGCAGGTCCCTTGCATCTAGGAAGTGCACATAAATGCAGTTTAAACCTTAATGAGAAAAAGGTTATCTTCCCAATTACATTACCAGCTGGATGACTTCTGGCAGATGGCTTCACCTCTCTGGCTTTGGCACCCCCCCATTCCCATGGCCGAGAGGATTAGTGGACATACCACTTGCAAAACACTGGCACAGAATTCGGGCCCTCAGAACACGGTAGCTGTGAGGATTACGGTTTGTAAGGAGGCTAGAAAGATGAGGCTGGAGAACAGCGCGACATACCACCTGTTCTACCTGCTCAAATTGGGTCAGGCTGGAGCTGTGTACGCTGTTGCCATGGCACCCAACACAAGGAAACACTCCAGTAGGAAGGCCCGCGCTGCAGGGGTGGGGCCTCAGGCCTGCTTTACTCAGACAACATCCATGCAGCCACCAGCAGTCCCTGGGTCATCCCAGAGATCCCTGGGGGTTGGGAAGAGGATACTACTGGATCTGGGCCCAAGGTCTAAGCAGGTGTCATCATCCCTGACCCTTCCCCAACTTCAAAACAACGGGGCCTTGGCCATCTGAAGGGGTGGGCTGTGAGGCGAGGCTCCCAGGCTGCAGAACAGGATGGGCAGGATGGGCGTGGAGGAGGTAGGAGCCCAGGAACCCCTATCTCCTGGGCAAAAGCCAAAGCAGCTCTAAAGCAGCCTCAGGTCCCAATGTCCCTCCAGCCACACCTGCCCAGCAGCTGACAGGTAGGTACCCAGAGCCCACTCAGTGCCCAGCCTTGGGGGCTCAATGTCAGCTCCTCGCTCCACAACCCTGTCAGGTTTCAACCAGGATGAGGGCTGGAAAAGGCTGTTTGGGCCCAGCTGGGTTCAGGGAATCCACGGCCCCTTGCCAGGAGGGAAGAAGGAGAGGCAAAGGTGAAATCCAGACACCGTGAGCCAAAATCTGGAACTTTCCAGACTTTCCCAGATGAGGGGGCAGGTTTAGGGCAATGGAAAGGCTGACGTGAGAGGGTGACAATGGCCCCAGTGCCTGGGAGCACACCTCAGTCTGGGGCTAAATACGTATTCCTCAGTGGGAGCTAAGACCCTGTTCCACCCCCAGCTCACGTGTGGGCCCTCTGCTGACTCTGACTAGTACCCTCCAAGAAGTGGGAGGGCTGGGGCCTGGACCCCTCTGCCACAGTAACCACGACTGCTGCAACAATTTGCCTGAACCAGACGTGGCATAGCCGTTATCCACTATCGTCACAACTCTAGGGACAGGTATGACATCTCCCATTTCACAGACAAGGAAACGAAGGCTCAAAGGTAGAACAGGATAGTGGTTAAAAGCACACCCTGAAGGAACTTGGGCTCTGCTGTATTCGCTCAGGCAAATCACTCCCTCCCTGAGCCTCAGTTTTCACCTCTGTAAAATGGGGATAATAATCTTACCGTTTCCCCCACCCCTGCCCACCTCTACCCCACTCCAAGGCATAGCCCAGGAATTAAGGAAGAAGTGCTAGTAAAATGAGGAGCACCACACCAACAATTGCTGGCTCTTGGAATCCGAGAGGTTAGGTAACTTGCCCAAGGTCACCCAGTCAGTGGGTGGCCCACCCCAGACCCTAACTCTGAGCACACTCTTTTCCCAAAACCTTGGGCTGCTCTGTGGGTGGCCATGGGATCGGGATCACTGCCTTCCCAGGCAGCGGAGGACTGCCACCAGCCCCCATAGCAAAGGGCAGCCCTTCGCTGAATTCCTCAGATAAGCAGTTCCTGGCGGACTGGGGAGCCTCCAGGCCTGAGTGGGCCCAAGTGCAGAGAAAAGGCACCCCACCCTGTCTGCACTGGAGATTTCTAAATCTGGGTTAGGCTGTATGCCCACCTCACCCCCCACCCGACCCCCTTGCCCACGTCCTCCCAGACTACCAGATTCATCCAACAGGTGTCTAAATAAGCCAAGTTCAGTTGACAACTGCCTCCTGTGAGGTCCCTAGAAGAGACACTTACTTCCTCTTTCTGGGCCTCAGTTTCTCCAGCTCAGAACTGTGAGGCAGCTCCAGCTAACAGGGCCCATAAGGAGGCCTGAGGAGTAAAGGGACAGACCAGGGAAGGGAATTAGCATGTCCTAGGCACTGGGCCAGGCCCTGTACTGCCTTCTATCTACCGAAACTTCTCCACAACTCTGACAGAGACCTGTATTGGGCCCAGAAAGTGACAGAGCTAGAACTCGAACCCCCATCTGTCAGACTCCGAGACGCTCTGCCCCTGCAAGCCCCAACTATGTGACCCCAGATGGGCCCAGTCAGTGGGTGCAGCTCGGGAACTCAGCACCCTCCACAATGAGCTGGACAGCTGGACCTGCAGGATGGGGAAGAACCCACAAACCAAACTGGACCGAGCTTCTTTCAGAGAGGGTGGCAGCCTACTTGACAAGGGCATTTGCAATGCAAAGCAGCCCAGCGGCAGCCAGGAGAGGGCAGACACTCGGAGAGGGCTGGGCAGGCCAAAATCCAGCCACCTCCCTCCAGCCAGACCAGGAGTGCCTGGGGGACCTGTGGCTGGCCCAGGCCCTAAATCATATGACAGCCCAAGCGGCCAGCTGGGTGCAAGGTGGCCTGGAATACTCCTCCCCGTCTCAGCCCCCCCACCCCCCAGGCACAAACCCTGGTGGGCTCTCTGTGCAAGTCTGAGGAACGGGCCAGTACGCAGGGCCCCAAAAGGCGGCTGTAAGAACGAACCCCCAGCTATCCAGCTGGTCACCTGCAGACGCTGCCAGTTTCCTCAGGCCCAGACCTCCCAGATCACTCAGCCCTGCCTTGTGCAAACCTGCCCCAGACACACACAATCCCCAGGACTCTCTGGGCCCACGGGGGCGCTTCCACGTGCCAAGTGGCTAGATCTGGCTCATCACCGCCCCCCCCAACCCGCCCCTGCAGGCGAGACTGCCCCAGCTCCTACCTTGACGACAAGCTGACAAAATCCCCGCCATCCAGCAGCCGGACCTTGCAGAAAAGGACTCCGTTCACGAAGGGGACCGCAGTCAGCTCCTCCAGGGTGAAAGTGGTTTGGAATTTGAATTTCTTCTTCTTCATCAAGAAAGCCATGAGCGAGTTCCCTGAGTCTGAAGCCCCGAAGGCCAAAAAAGGGGGGGGGGAGCCAGAAATCCCCAGGATTCCTCTCCCTACACCACACCCCCTCCTCAAAACATCAGAGCCGGATCCCGCCCAGACGGTGGCGAAGGCGGCCGAGCAGGCGGGGATCTGAGTCCGGAGGGCCCAGGTCTGAGCGACCAGTCCAGTCGGCGGGCCGGCTGGCTTCACCGTCGGGGAGCCGGGGCTCGGAGCGGCTCGGAGCGGCCGGGGGCTTCACCGGCATGTAAACAGCGGGACATGGCCCGGGAGTTAGGGGCAGGGGTGGCGGGCGGCGCGCGAGCGGCCGCGCTGGCGGGCAGCATCCCGCACCGCCGTCTCCGGGGAGCTTTCGCCGCGCTGCCGG
>LNAC01000009.1:2984454-3040999 GCA_002007465.1 Ailurus styani | reverse complement strand
TGGCGGCGTGGGCGCGGAGCGCGATTGGCGGGCGGCGGCGTGGGGCGGGACTCGCGGGAGGCAGAGGCGGCTCCGGACGCTTGGATTGGTGCGCCGCGTGCCTGGACCCGCCTCCCCGGTCGGGGCGGAGCGGGGGGAAAGCGAGAGGGGCGCCGAGAAGGCAGTGGGAGGTCGCGGGGCGGGAAGCCGGGCTGGTCTGGCTAGGAGGAGGGCGCGAGCAGAAGAAAAGAAGAAACAATGAAGAGAAGAAACAATATGAGTACTGGCTATAACGGCCCTCCAACGTACTCCCACACTTGAGCTCGTTAGCCACTAAATCAGGGCCACAGGCAGTGAGTCCCATTTTCCCAAAAACCCCCAGAGAGGTGGCCAGGACTAGACCAAGCAGCTCTTTCGCCTGGGAATCCGTAGTTCTGAGCACGGAGAAGGAAGTGTCTGCAAAGGCTGCGCCGAGGGAGTGACTTGGAGAGCAGTTCATCACGCAATCTGTGCTAGACCCAGCTTCTCCCCCAAGCTGCTTTCCCAGCCTTTTGTTGTCGGTTAGCTTCTTAGCTAGTTATTGCTGGTCCTTCTGACTACATTAACCGCCCTGGGTAGAGACCGCTTCCAGAACCTCATACCTCCCTGACCCCGGACACATTGTAGTTCATTCATTCAGTCCCCAAATGTTAAGGGGCAAAATGCTTGAAACCAGGCTCGGACCCAGCAGTGAGCCCCTGGTGGCCCTCCACTCTCCAGCCTCTCTAAGCCCAAGATCAGGTGGAGGAAGGAGTGGCCTGCGACACAGGTAGCAACAAATCTGGTAGATGAGAACTGTGACAGGGACTGCAGGAGCTCTGTAGAGGCAGGGTGCATGCCCTGAGTTAGGCAGGGGGCATGCAGAGAGAGCCTCTGCAGGCCTGGTGGACAGAGAACGTAGTGCCCACAGAAGTTGTGAGTACTTCCATCTGGCTGCAGCTGGAAGGCCTGTAGCGGCTGGGTCTTACCGAGTCTTGTCGACCAGAGTAAGGAGGGGAGCCACTCACACACTTTGAACGGGGGGAATGACCCAGACTTGTATTTTGTTGCAAGAAGCTGGCTCTGGTGGCCTGCAGTGTGGAGGTGAGAATTTGGGAAACAGGGCTGAGGGGTCTCGTGTTGATCCAGGCAAGAAATGATGAAGGCAGAACCTCAGAGCTGAGAGAAGACAAGAGGATGGATTTGAGAGGCATTCGGGAGACAGAAATGGATTGGATTTGGGGCTGAGTTAGGTCCAGACATGTAACCGAGGGCTCAGATTTCTGATTTCCTTAAAATGAGGTGGTGACCTCTACTTCCTTCCAGTTGGTCCCATAATTTAGAAAACACAATTAAGCCAGATAGGTGAAAAATGGTAAGAGCAGCTTCCATTGCTATTCTTTACCCCTATGTACCACCAAGGTAGTTGAGGTCTAGAGAGTTTAGATCATGGGAATGGGGTCTTAACCCTGGAGCACAGGTACTAGAAGGCTAAACTACACTACCCACTCTGTGGGGTGTGTTCTTGCTGATCCTGGCTGGGCCTGCTCCACAGGGGAAGAGCCTGTACCCACCTGACCCCAGGAGGGGATTTCAGAGGAGAGGACCAGCCAAGGAGGTCGCAAGGCCTGCATGGCTCCTCAGCTGTGACCACAAATAACCCCAAACTGCTCTAACAGGAAGCAGGGTGGGCCTGGCCGCCAGACTTAGCTCAGTCGGGTATTTATCTCTCTGTAGCCTCAGGGCTGGGAGCCCAGGAAGTTCCCTTTCCTCATTTCCCAGATGGTGCCTGGGAAAGGGAGAGAGCCTGGTGCCAGTTCAGGATGCTCCATTTGGAGTGAGACAGACCCATATTAGAATGCTGGCTCTGCCGCACATGGGCAGTGTGGCCTTGGTGGGGGACACTGAGGCTTGGGGACTCTGCACAGAGAGGGCGTTCAGTGTGATGTGGCTAGGACCACTTGCTCTGAAGCCATCAAAGCAGGATTCAAAATCTGGCTGACTTAACACTACCACCTGTGTCACACAAGCTTTGGGTGTACTTTTGCATGCATAGAAAGGAGTCTTAAAGGATACACCCTAAACGCTGTTTTGTTTTTTTTAAATCCCTGAGTCATAGTTTCTCACCTGTAAAAGAGGACTAAGAATACCAACCTGGAGTGCCTAGCTGGCTCAGTCAGTAGGACATGGGACTCTTGATCTCAGGGCCATGAGTTCAAGCCCCACGCTGGGTGTAGAGCTTCCTTAAAAATTAAAAAAAAAAGGAAGAAGGAATACCAACCTTTTCAGAATGTTGTGAAGACTTCAAGAGGCCACACCTGCAAATGGCTTAGGCCTGAAGGGACATGGAGATCTGAGCAAGTGGTCAGAACGGAGGTCCAGGCCAGCACCCCGAAATTTCAAGCATAGCCTGTCCTCCCTACCTGAGGCCCTGAGCAGACATAAGAAAAGCAGAACCTAACAAGATAATTCAGGGGCGCCTGGATGGCTCAGTGGGTTAAGCCTCTGCCTTCGGCTCAGGTCATGATCTCGGGGCCCTGGGAATGAGCCTCGCATCGGGCTCTCTGCTCAGGGAGCCTGCTTCCTCCTCTCTCTCTGCCTGCCTCTCTGCCTACTCGTGATCTCTCTGTCTGTCAAATAAATAAAATCTTTAAAAAAAATAATTCAGACAAGTGGTCTGGAGAGGGAGACACAGGAAAATGTGAGGGAGGATGATTGGGTTGGGGTTCCTGGCCTTTGTGAGGGATTATCTCAGCCCAGACCTACATAATAAAGAGGACCCTTGGACCGCCTGGGTGGCTCAGTTGGTTAAGCGTCTGCCTTCAGCTCAAATCATGATCCCAGGGTCCTGGGATCGAGTTCCGCATCTGACTCCTTGCTCAGCGGGGAGCCTGCTTCTCCCTCTGCCTGCTGCTCTCCCTGCTTGTGCACACTTTCTCTCTCTCTGACACATAAATACATTTTTAAAAAATATTTAAAATAATAAGAAGGAGGAGGAGGACCCGAGCACAGGAAGCTCTGAGGGCAGAAGCAGGGACTGGTGTGTTTGGGGAGCTGTGTGTGATGGGAGGGGAGTGGGTAGAAGGAGGAGAGAAAGGCATGGGGTCAGGCAGGAGCCTGATGACGTGGGCTCTGTGAGCCTGGGAGGAGTTTAGATTTTGTTCTCAGCCCAAAGGGACACCCCTGGAGGACATAAGCAGGTTAGTGACAAGATCCAAAATGCCTCTTTCAAAGTCCTCTTGGCTCTGTGGAGAATGGATTGGTTACCAGCGGGCCAGACCAAGCCAGGCACACAGGCGAGGAGGCTAACAGAGCCGTGCGAGCAGGAGATTGGCAGCTCAGACTAGCGTGGAGCCAGGGCCCTGGGAAGGGGAAGGGGACACGTGGCAGAGGAAGAGCTCGGCGCTTCCTGAGCAACAGTAGTAGTTTCTCAAGTAGAGCTTTTGAATATCCCCAGGGTTTTGAATTTGACTAAGTGCCACCTGGTTCTTGAAGGCGGGATGTAAGTGAGCATAAACCCTGGGGAAGGAGTAGAGGGAACAGAGGTATCTAGTGGGACTGCAGCCTCAAGACTAGAGTCACAGCTGCAGAATGTGGGAGGTCTGAGAGAATCCTCACCCTTGCTGGCATTGCACAAACTCTTGGGACACCGCCGACCTCTCTCTCTGCCCCATTACAAGCCCGAGCTTCACAGGGTCGGACACCTCATCCACGGTGTCTGGATGTCCATTTCAGGGCCTGCCACGTGACAGACACTCCACAAACGACTGCCAAAGGGACTGATGCCCGTATGAACACATGACTTACGTGCGTATATGTGCACGTGTGCGTGGATGGATGGGTAAACGGATAGACGGGTGGATAGACGTGTGGGTGGATAACTATAGATACAGCCACATCACCTCCCACTCTAAAACTCCTCGGTGTTGCCAGTAACTACCCAAATTCAATGTGCATAATTCCTTTCTTTTGAAAGATGGATTTATTTGAGAGAGAGAGCGTGTGCACACACATGGGTGCTTGAGCAGGGAAGAGGCAGAGGAAGAGGGAGAGATGATCCTTAAGCAGACTCCCCGCTGAGCATGGAGCCCGACACAGGGCTCAACCCCGGGACCCTGAGATCATGACCTGAGCCGAAATCCAGAGCTGGCCGCTTAACTGACTGAGCCACCCAGGTGCTCAGAGCACGATTCCTTTTCAAGTAAGTTATATGATAGCAGCACACACGCGTGCAGGCAAAGATACATATGCAAGATGGACCCTGCACCCTTGTCTATTGCACAAAATTACTGGAGCAGCCCGATGTCTGGCAGTAGGGAGGGAAGCCTTGAGGGCAAAACTGCGTTTTGTTCCCTGCTTCATCCTCGGCACCCAAACAGTGCCTGCTATGCAATGGAGTTCAATCAGTGTTTGTCAAATGAAGGCAAGTGTCATCAATGGGATGCCACGCGGCCGCCGAGAAGGCTGGAGGAGACGTGTGTGTGCCGAGGGGGGAAAGGTCCAACCTGCCATGGCAAAGCAGGTCACAGACCAGTATGTAAAGAGTGAGCTGATTTTTGTCTAGAAGAACAGATGCATTTATGTATGCATAGGAAAGACCCTTGAAGAATACACCCTACACTGTTACCAGAGGCTTCCATCCGGGACAGAGTTTAGAGGGAAATTTTTCCTTTATTTTAATGGATATTTCGGGTATGTGTTTTCTGTAGTGTGATGAATTCATTTTGTAATTTATTAATATGTCATTATAAGGATATTACAAACAAAAACATTTGCATGTTTCTCCATCAACCCCTGGATAAAATCAGAGGTCCTTAGCCTGGCATTCAAGATGCTCTGGGAACAGCCACTCAGCCTCTCACTGCCCGCCTTCATCAGGCCCCTACAGCCCTGCCCCAAGATTCTGGCCTTGTCCCCTGCCCATCTGGTGACACCAACCAAGTGTCAAACTTCAGCTCAGCATCTTCTCCCACCCCATCCCCCCATGTCAGGCACAACACTCGCTCCCTGCTCTGTGCCCCCAAGTTACCGGCCATCTGTGTCCAGAGAAAACAAGGGTTCTGCCTTCTGTTTGCTGTCACAATAAGTGGTACATGCTTGGCACTCAGTGGGAGGGAGGCTGGGAGGGAGGGAGGGAGGGAGGAGAGAGGAGAGGAAAAAAGAAAAGAAAGGGGAAACTGAGGTGGGGTGGAAAATATCGCCTGCCCAAATCACCCTCAGGGCAGCTACCCAGCTGGCCTGCTCCCTGTCACCTGACACGCAGCCCAGAGTGCCACGCCAAGCCGCCTTCCCGGCCCTGCTTGCCAAGGGCGGTTGGTGCTTATTCACCGGTGACTGGGCTCCAATTATTTGCAGAACTGGAAGGGCAGCTGAGCCACCACAGCAGCTGACCAAGAGCTTATTGATCGGTGCTGGGCCCCTCGCTAATATCAGAGCCAGTCACACAAGAAGATAAAGCCTCCAAAGAACTCACCCACGGGGATCCGTCCTGCTTAAACCTCCCACAGCCAAGTCCACAAGTGTCCCCATTGACCAGTGATTCTGCCTTTTCCAACCTAAGCCTGACCATCACTCATGGAGAATAGTCATGGTTCAGAGCACGAGACCCGGAGTCAGGCGGCCTTGGGTTCCGGCCCAGGGATTACTGATTCAAAGAGAATTTACATATATCTACTGTTGAAAAATGTGGCCGAAAGGTCTTCCAAAAAGGGTGGACCCATTTATACTCCCACCAAGAGTATAAGATAGCACCCATTCCCACATTTTCTCCATCTTTAGTCTCCATCTTCAATCTGTTTGGCCAAAAAACAAACAAACAAACAAACAAAAAACCCCACTATATTACTGTACACTTTTTTCACTAGAATCTTTTTAGAATCTTTTTGGCAGTTTTCATTTCTTCTATAAATTGCCTGGCATATCCTTGTCCTTTTCTCCAATCGGCATAGTCATCTTTTTGTTATTTATTTGTGGTAGCTTATTACATATTATGGATATTAACCTTGGTTATACTTCAACATTAAAGTATTACTTCCACTTAATCAATTGTGTTTGGACTTTGTTTATGGTGGGGGGTTTTTTGTTTTGTTTTGTTTTTTGTTTTTTGGGGTTTTTTTTTTGCCTCACAGAAGCCCTTTATGAAGCCACCCAGGCATCCCAACAGCTATGACTTTTAAATGTCAAAGTCATGAGTGGTGAGACAGGAGTCAACCTCCTTCAGTGGAGAGAGCCCAGGCTGCAAGTTGGGAGCCCAGGTTTTGAGTTCCACCCCTATCACTGACTCCCTGTGTGACTTTGAACCAGTCTCTGATCTTTCTTTATCTGTTAAATAAGAGCATTGAATTAAATGGTCTCTGAGGACCTGTCCCCTTCGCAGTCTAGACCGGCATTACTAATAGAACTTTCTGCAATGGTGGAAATGTTCCATACCTGCACTATCCAATATGATAACCACTAGCCACCTGTGGCTATTGAGCACTTAACATGTGGCTAGTGTGACCGAGGAAATGAATTTTATTTTATTACTTTTATTTTATTTTATTTTATTTACAGAACTGAATTTTAAACTCCATTTCATTGAAATTTAATTTTGAAATCTCCACAGGTGGCTAATGACGACCATATTGGACAGTGCATGGATGATCCAGATGGTCTAGATGGCCCTGACCTCTGAGTGAGCTGCAATACAGAGTTACAACTAAGGCAGGGATAGAGAGTCCCTGTGTGACTTGGGGCAGGTCACGCCACCTCTCTGAACCTCGGTTTCGCCGTCTGTCCCGTGGGGCCCACAGCAGTCGCTACCTCCTAGGGTCATTAAGGAGATTCAATCAGCGAGTATGGGAAGGCCGAGGCCCAGTGCCTGACCTGACAGTGTGCAAAATCAGGCCAGATTCCCAGGTTGAAACATGGCTGTGTGTCTACCCCATTTCCATTGTGTCCACTGTGTCCAGAGACCTGTAGGTTGCTTTCCCAGACCCACCCGTCCTTCCCTATGGCTTTGAGGACAGCCTTACCTTCTTAAACCATGGCTTTGGCTCCAGCATGCCTTAAGCCCAGAACTCCAAATCACTAACCAGACAAAGTGCAGACTCCAGTCCGCGTTCCGGGCTCTGAGCACTGGCTGGGCTCTGAGAGTCCTGTCTGAGTACAACCTGCAGGGCAGCCCAGCTGCCTCGCCCCCTTGCTCTTCCTGCCTCCAAGGTCTCCAGCCTGCCAAGGTCTGCCAAGCGGTTCATTCCCCCATGTTCCATTCACAGGTGTTTATCACACCATCTGCTCTGAGACGGGGCTGCAGGGGAGCACGCGGGTGCATTTGGCCCAGGTGATGAGAGCTGGAGTATGCCTGGGGGTCATGCCGGGTAGGCCTGACCTGGTGTGTGTGACCTGGGCAGCCCTTCCCGAGTGGGAAAGGCATGTAAGGCCAAGCCTGTTGAATGGGCAGAAGTCACCCAGGAGAGAGGGGAGTTGGTGGAAAGTCTAAGCCAAGAAGACGTAGGAGCCCAGAATCTGTGAGAGGCGAGGGCAAGGCTAGAAAAGTCGGCAGGCCCCATCCCACAGGAGGGCCCGGCAGGCGATGATAATGATGTTGTGCTTTATCTTAAAGGCAATGGGGAACCATGGAAGGTGTTAGAGAGGGTGATATGATGATCCCAGGCCAGCTCCCTACATGGCCTTTGTCTCCCCATGAATCAGGAATTTAACTCTTTTCACTTTCCTTTCTCTGCCCGTCACCTGGATCTCAAGGTATTTCTTGAGCGCACAGTTCCCAGAGCCTTCTTTCTGCCTAAAGGGACCTGGGTTCAAATGCAGCCCTGCCACTCCCTGGCCCTGTCCCTTCAAGCAAGTTATTAACCTCTTTCACCTTCATTGTCCTCACCCATAAAATGGAGATAATGACCCCTTTGCACAGTTACATAAAGTATGAGGGGAAAGTGCATGGCATAGAGCCACTTAGGAAAAAGAGTCCAGTTGAATTCCTTCTGTGCAAAGTCAAACGAAAGCCACGGAGGGGGCTTGAGGGGGCCTCCCAAAGAGCAGGCAGAAGTCCCATTTCTGGAAAGTGGCCCTGTACCCGCTGGCTTGGCTGAGGCCTTGTCTGGGCAGCTTGACTACATGGGAGGTGAACTCAAATGAGAACTCTCCCCCACTCCCCCTGCCCACAGAATGCCGGTCTGCCCCTGGAGCTGGACTTCTGGACTTTCTTAGACCCCACCCAGTGGGCCAGGAGTCCACAGGTGAACACAGCTTACATAAGCGGTCAGGAGTCCGACACCCTTCACCCGGTGATCAGGGCCATGTTTACCAAGAAGAGGTGTTTCCAGGTCACCTCCCAGTCCTCCTAGGCACAGACAGCCCCTCAGCCCTTGCTGATCTCTGCTTATCTTCAGAATTCTTAGTTACAGTCTGCAATGTTACTGTCAGCAACAGCTATGATTTTTATTTTATTTTTGTAAAGATTTTATTTATTTATTTGTTTGTCAGAGAGAGAGAGAGCACAAGCAGGAGGAGCGGCAGGCAGAGGGAGAAGCAGGCTCCCCGCTGAGCAAGGAGCCCCATGTGGGACTCGATCCGAGGACCCTGGGATCATGATGCTTAACGCTTAACGCTTAACGGACTGAGCCACCCAGGCGTCCCAACAGCTATGATTTTTAAATGTCAAAGTCATGAGTGGTGTCACTTAACGGTGAGGCACTGGAGGAGCGGTGGGGGGCAAGGGCTATATCAGGGAGCAGAGAGCAGACCAGGGTATGAGTCCTAGACTCCTCCTCCTCCTCTTAGCTCAATGACCTGCAGCCCGTCGCTAGGAGTCTCTTAGCCTCAGTTGTAACAGCTGTAAAATGAATTTAGTGGCTGTACTTAACTCATGAAATTCTTTTGAGGATTCAACCAGGGAGTGACTATACAAAGCACTTTGCAAATTACCTGGCCCCTCAGAAGTGCTCCTCCAGGGTCAGCTACCAACATCACACTGTGTTTTGTAACCTGTCCTTTCTACTCAACACATTCTGAAGCTCTCTCCAGTGATAGTAGGAAATTTAACACTTGGGATTTCCTGACATATCCTGAATCCCTGACCGCCTAGGCTCACAGGGCTGCAAGCGGGGAATCCCAAATTTTAATCTCCTCTTTAAGATTTGGGGCCTCACCTTCACAGACCTTACTTAGTCCCCACTTCCCACTTAAGGAACCACGGGGGATGAGGGTGAAGATCAATGTGAGATCAAAGTTGAGGCACAGAGCGAGGATACCACACCCAGGGTCACATGGATAGTCGGTCAGTGATGGAGCTGACTCCACATCCAGGCGGCGTGGATCCCAAGGCCCTGCTCTCTGATTCTGCATTTCAGAACTATAGACACCAGAGTCCGCCCCTCACCCTCTCCTTCCTTCCTTCAGCAAACATTGCGCAGGGTTCACATTCTGACTCTGACGCTCTTTGGCTGTGTGACCTTGGACAAGTTATGAAACCTCTCTGTGCCTCAACTTCCTGATCTCTAAAAGGGGAATATATTACCCATTCCCAGAAGTGTTATGAGTAGAAAATGAGTAGATATTTGTACAGTGCTTAGAAGAGTGCTTGTTTGACTAGAACAAAAACCGAGTGCCCACACCGTGTCAAGCACCCATGTAAGCATTGGGACACAAATGTGCACAACCAGAGTTCTGACCTCAGCGAGGAATTTGGAGGTGGGGGACTAGAAATCAACACCAATGATGAGCCCCAAGGCAGGGTAGTGTTGACCATTCTCCTGCAAGGGGGTTGGCCTTAAAAAGGGTCTTGTTGGAGGTGCCTGGTTGACTCAGTCCACAGAGCATACAACTCTTGACCTTGGGGTCGTGAGTTTGAGCTCTACGGAGGGCACAGAGCTCACTTTAAAGACAGATAGATAGAGGCGCCTGGGTGGCTCAGTCCATTGAGCGTCCTCCTTCAGACCAGGTCATGATCTCAGAGTCCTGGGATCGAGCCCCGCATCGGACTCCTTGCTCAGCGGAGAGCCTGCTGCTCCCCCGGCTTGTTCTCTCTCTCTCTCTCTCTTTCTCTCTCACTCTTGTTCTATCTCATATAAATAAATAAAATCTTTAAAAAAATAAAATAAAACAGATAGATAGAGGGCTGCCTATGTGGCTTAGTTGGTTAAGTGCCGCACTCTTGCTTTCAGCTCGATCTCAGGGTTGTAAGACTGAGCCCTGCGTAGGGTTCCGAGCTCAGATCGGAGTCTTCTTGTCCCTTTCCCTCTGCTCCTTTCCCCACTTTCTCTCTATCTCTCTCTCTCAAATAAATAAATAAAATCTTAAAAAGATAGATAAATAGATGATCGATAAAAGGGCCTTAATACTATCACTTCTCTCTCTAAACAACAGCTTCTGTTTGTTGACCTCACCCTGGGGGCCTGTGCCCTGGGCTAAGCACTGTGCTCCTAAGATCCCCTCAAATGCCCACAGCAGGTGGTTATATCATTGCTATAGACAGAATGTGTCCCCCCAAAATTCCTATGTTGAAATCCTAACCCCCAAGGTGATGCTGTTAGAGTGTGGGGGCCTCTCAGAAGTGATTGGGTCATGAGGGCAGAGCTTCCATGAATGGGAACAGTGCCTTTATGAAGGGACCCCAGGAGTTCCCTCCCACATCGTGCCATGTTGAGCACACCGCCCAAAGATGGCTGTCTGGGAACCGAGGAGTGGGTTCTTGCCAGATACTCCATCTACTGGCTCCTTGACCTTGGACTTCCAGCCTCCAGAACTCTGAGATATAAATTTCTGTTGTTTATAAACCACCCAGTCTGTGGTGTTTTGTGAAATCAGTCCAAGCAGGCTTAGATACTCATCATCCCCATTTCACAGAAGACTTTGGGTCTTTCTTTGGGGAAGGGTCCCCACCCCCACCGGCCCCAGGGCCTAGCACATCAGGGAGGGGGGCAGTGAGTGAGCGCTGAATGCAGGAGGGAAGGAACAAATGAACAAGAGCACAGGCTGACATCAACCCTTCCAAGCTCAGGGCTCAGGGCCCATTAGGTCCTGGAGGGCAGGGAGTGCAAACGTATGTGCTCATGGCCACCACCCTGGGCTCAGCCGAGTCATCCCCAGACTGGGCAGTTGCTGGGGTCCTGACCTCCTCTTCCATCACCACAGGTGACAGATACTTCCCTGAACGCTTACTGCATGTGCCCCAGGCACTGACCTTAGGTTTTCTTCATGTGAATTCTTTCAATCCTCACAAGACCCCATGGTATATATCCATTTCACAGGTGAGGAAGCTGAGGCACAGAGCAAGGGTACCATACCCAGGGTCACATGGGTAGTCGGTCAGTGATGGAGCTGACTCCACATCCAGGCGGCGTGGATCCCACAGCCTGAGTTCCTACCCACAGTACCGCAGAGACATTCTCCACTCTTCACCCCTGCTGCTCTGGCTTCACACAGCCTGTGCCCCGCAATGGGAAGACACCAGAAGTCAATAGCAGAAGGAACACTGGAAAGTTCACAAGTATGTGAGAATTATACAACACACTCTTAAGCAACCAGTGAGTCAGGGAAGAAATCACAAGGGAACTGAGCAAATATCTTGAGAACGAATGAAAACAAAATCTCTGGGATGCAGCACACGCGGGACTGAGAGGGAAGTTTATAGCAGCAAATGATTACATAGAAAAGAAAGATCTGAAAGCAAAAGTAAAAATTCAACCATTGCATAATTTTATGCTATAGAAAGCAAAAGTTTAAAAAACGGAAGCCCCCCAGGATGCTCCCCCTGGGCATAACCTCTGTTTAACAGCACGGTATAGATGCTTCAGACCACTCAGTTTGGTTTTTGTCTTGTCTTCTAACCTTGCAGGAATACTATCTTAAAAAAAAAAAAAAAGCAAAAATGAGATAATACAAGACACATTGTTTTGTCACTTTTAATGTTTTGTGTTGTTGTACCTGCTGCGCCTTGCTGGAACACTCTTTCCGGGGAGCTACGGTTGTCCGGGATGAGGACTTCCGCACTGGATTCAACTAGTTCCATCGGGATACGTCTGGGGTGTTGGCAGATTTTAACTATTTCCAGCCACTCTGCCGTGAGCACCTTTGTAAATGGCCCTGTGTGCTGGTGGGAGGCGTCTCAGCAAATAATTCCCAGAAGGAGAATCTCTGGGACAAAGGACAAGAACATTTCAAATGTTCCCTCCTCGAAGGCAAAGCCAGCTTTCCCTAGAGAATAGGAGAGAGTTGTGTCTCCTCCCCTCACGGTCCCTGCTGTCGTCTTTGCCCAGCTGGCCCGTATGATCTCCAATAGTCATCTTGCCCTGCCAAGCCTAACCCTCGAGAGTGACCCAGCCCCATTGGTGCCCATTAGGGTCCAGAAACTGACCATTCTTGTCAAGACTATCCATCAGATGGCTGAGACTGGAGCACTTTCTTAAAAACCCCAGAGTTTGCTTTTTCACTCATTTAGGAAAGCCAGCAGTGTCCAAAATAAGCCCTTGGAGAGAGGCCAGGGCTGCTCAGTGCAACCTGCCAGAGCCCCGCTGTCCAGGCGAGTGGTGCCTAGGCCAGCCTCTGATAAGCATCTCCACACATGGGCAGCTGGGCTGGCTGAATACCCTCCAGAATCCAGCTAGTGGCTTTTTTCCCTGAATCATCATGAATCCCGCAACCTGAGCGCTGAAGTGATCAGCGTCCTTCCGGGCCACTTGGTAGCAAACATTTCCCCTGAAAACAGTCGTAGGTTTGTCCTACTGCCACCTCTGAGAGCTGCAGGCAGTCAACTGTGATTGCCAGGGGAGGCGGGGGAGGGGCAAGGCAGAGTCACAGAGAGCCTGGCCAGTTACCTGGAGGCCAAGGCAGGGTCCTTATCATGCCCTGTAAGCTTTGCCTGCGGTAACTTTCAGCAAAGCACTTACCTAATGTGGGGCACACGGTACATTCTGTTCCCTCCTACCTGGACCTCTTCCTGCCCCACACTCTGCCCTCACTGCTTTGCCTGGCCCACTCCTTGTCACTCTGCAGACCTCAGCGTCAGCATCACTTCGCCAGGGAAGCCCTCGCTGACCCCTCCAGGCAAGGATGGTCTCTTTCTAGATACTCTTAGAGTTCCAAGCTTTGTAGCACTTAAAACAACCGTGACCGCTCATTATGTGGGTCATTGCTATTTATGTCTCTCCCTACCCAGGCAGTGAGGCCCACAAAGCAGGGTTATGTGTCTGGGTCTGTATCCCAGTGCCCGGAATAGGTGTGTATCAGTGCCTAGTGGACAGTGGTTACAGGCGTGACGTCAGAGCCAGGCTGCCCAGCTTTGAATCCTGCCTCTGTGAACTAGGACAAGTTACTGAACCTCTTTGTGCCTTAGTTTGTCCATCTGTAAAATGGGGATAATAGCACCTACCCCCATTACATGAGCAGATATAAATGAGGTGCTTGGAATGGGTGCCTGGTCCGTAGAAGATGCAAATCAGTGCTTATGTTAGCATTAAACACTAGCAGCTACACAAAGTTCTATCTGCAGCAGACACCGATACCTGCTGCTCAGCACCTTCCTGCACGGAAATTGCTTAGCATGTTGCAAGCATGCCTTTTATTGTGCCTTTGTGGCAGTGGTTGTGTCAGTGTTGAGCCATATGACTGTAATTCTGGTGGCAGTGATGAAAAGCCCCTCGGAGTCACCGTTATTTGGCCTCCTCTGCTCACTCCGTGTGTCTCTCTCCACCCCTGCTACTCCTGACAAAGCCTGGCCTTCCTCTGCATAACCTGGTTCAGATTCTTCAGAGGACTTTGCCGAGACCTTGTTGGGACACAGCTTGGCTGCCCTGGGGCAAGGGTGTGAGCAGCGGTCACCAGGGACGCTGCTATGGTAGAGGGCGGGAAACCACTCCATGGAGGGGGCTTGAACCAGGCTGGTTTTCTAGTACTTGGGCCCCTCAGGACAGCTGCACCCTAGGGAGGCACCATGCTGTCTAGGGACTAAACCACGCAATCAGATTTCCTCCGCTTGCAGGACAAAGTGTACAGCTTTTAGGGAGCAGCCCAGCCCCCGCCTGCCCCTCTGCAGAGAAGCCCTCGTGAACCCCTTAGAAGACGCCTGATTAGACGAGACGCCACCCCATTGGCTGGCTGGTTCACTCACGTGACCCAAGATAGGCCAATCAGATTCTACCTTGGCAAATGGACGCAAAACCCGTCTTCTCTGGCACGTGACTTACGACTTAACGTGCCAAGGGGAAGCCTCCTGTCGCGAGAAACAGGGAACCGAACAGGTGGCCCTTGGCCCTGAGAACTCAGGAGCGGCCTGCTGGTTTCCCAGGCCTCGGTTCTGCTCCCCCGCAAGTGGAGAAGCGGTGCTTCCTCTCCCTCCATAGACTAAAGGCCTTCTTACCCCTTAGAGCCAAGCGTGGGTGGGCGCCCCTTCCTTCACCCACCCTAGCTTGTATTTCCCCGCGACACTCGCCCTGCCTCTGCGGAGGAAACCCTGCGGCCCCTTCCGCAGCTGACTTACCAGTCTAGCGCAGGCTGACCCCTCGGCCTTCCGGGAAGCATCTGCAGGGCTGCTCTCGTCACTGCCCTGGGGGCCGCCGTGCGTGGGGACCAGTTCACAGGAAGCCCTGGAGTCTGGGTCAGCTCGTGCCTCGGCTCGGGCTGGAGAGGGCCGGGCAGGGGGAGGAGCTGGGCCCTGCTTAGGGCGCTCGTTTGGTTTTGCTTTTGCGAAATGGAGACTGTTTTATTTATTATAAATATAAATTCAGATGTGTGGTTGTACGCAAACACAAAAGAATTTAAAGAAAAAAGCCTACTTCACGTCCGATCGGTCACCGAGAAAACACACCCCCCCACCCCCCAGGAAAGGAAATCAGACTGTGTATACAGTTGGAACCTGTTGTTTTTTTTTTTAAAGAGGCCTTCTTTCCTAAAATACAGCTTTATTGGAGCATGATTGACATGCGATAAACAGTACATACTTAAAGTGTACGGGTTTCAACATATGTGTACCCCCATCACCACATTCACGACAAGCTTATCTATCACCCCTAAAAGTTTCCTTATGCCCTTTTGGAATCCCTTCTGCCACCCGCTCCCCCAAACACACACACGCACATACACCCCAGCAAACCCTGATCCTGCTTTTTTGTCCTACAGATTAGTTTGTATTTTCTAGAATGTTATATAAATGGAGTCACACACTGTGTTTTCCTTTTTGTCTGGCTTCTTTTATTTTGAGATTTATCCCTATTGTGTGGATTGATAGTTCCTTTCTTTTTATTGGTAAGTAGTATTCCATTGTGTGAATATACCCGTTTGTTTATCCATTCACCTGGTGATGGGCGTTTGGGTTGTTTCCAGTTTGGGGCTGTTAGAGATAAAGCTGCTGTAAAAATTTATATATCCGTTTCTGTATGGACCTGTGCTATTATTTCTCTTGGGAAAATACCTTGGAGTGGAATGGCTGAATCACATGGTAAGTGCATGTTTAACTTTTTAAGAAACTACCAAACTGTTTCAAAAGTCATTATACCGCCCCGCAAGCACTATATATGATTTCCAGTGACTCTACATCTTTGGCAATATTTGATATGGTCACTCTTTTTAATTTCAGGTATTCTAGTAGGTGTGTAGTGGCATCTAATGATGGCTTTATTTTGTGCATCCCTGGTGGCTTTGGAGTGGCTTATTTGAGGCTGTCTTTGAATATAGGTAAATGGAGATCTACATTATTCTTAATGACTGTGTAGTATTACCACATTGGAACCAGCTCTTTATTTCATCAAGACACTACTGGTGGACATCTTGGTTGGCTTTGATATTTTGCTGTTCCACGTAAAGCCTTGGTATACCTTGTATGTACATTTCTGCATGTTTATCTATTTCCATCATGTGGCATTGATGGGTAAAAGGAACACAAGCTTTTAAGGCTTTTGAAACACACTGATAACTAGCCCTCCTGGAAACCTGCACCCATGATGGCCCGCCCCATTGGCAGCTTAGAGGAAACAGTCCCTGCTTCTAATTCAGGCAGAAGCCTCCAGAGCGATGACTTGCAGGGTTTGAGGAAGTCTTTCAAGTATGACCCCATGACTTCTGGCTAGAAGCCAGAAATAAGGGTCGATTGGCCACAGGACTCCCTTGGCGTGCCCTTGGAAAATCATTAAGATGGTCTGGGGAGGGGCAGCTGTTTGTGGATGATCTGGGAAGGAGGGGAAAGGCTGGGGTCACACTTGGGTTTGAGCCCAGCAATATTCACTCCTGACTTGTGACCTTGAGACAGCCACTTGACCTTTCTAACCACGGTTTTCTTAGATGTGGAGTAAAACAAATGATACTAGCCCCCAAGAATGTGAAAACCCTTTACAAGCTCAAGAACATTCCTCAAAGGTGTGTTGTGAGGAGGCTTTGTTTCCTTTACAGAAATGTGGGCGGCACACATTTCCTCCGGTTTCCTACCTGAATGACAGCTGCCTGGTGAGGAAGGGCAGGACCTGGTGAGGGAGGGAGGAGGAGTGTGGTGGGCAGAATAATGACTCCCCACCCCCCCAGAGGTGTCCACATCCACATCCAGGGTTAGTGTGAATGTGTTAGGTTACATGGGAAAGGGGATTAAGGCAGGAGGTGGAATTAAGATTGCTAATCAGCTGACCTTAAAATAGGGAGATTATCCAGGATTATCTAGGTGGGCTCAGTGTAATCACAAGGGTCCCTCAGTGTGAAAGAGACTGAAGAAAAAACAGATGGCAGCATGGGAAGGACCATGTTATGTGGTTGGCTTTGAAGATGGAGGAAGGGGCCATGAAGCAAAGAATGCAGGAAGCTTCTAGAATTTGGAAAAGATAAGGAAATGGATTCTTTCCTAGAGCCTCCAGAGGAATGCAGTCCTGGGGACACCTTGATTTCAGCCCAGTGAAACCTAGTTCAGACGTCTAACCCCCAGAACTACTAAGATAAAAAAGGTTTACGTTGTTTTAGGCTACTGAGTTTATGGTAAGTTGTTACAGCAGCCATAGGAAACTAATCCAGGAGGACAGGCGGGCTCCATGGCGGGCAGAATCCCCGGAGAAGGGATTGGAGTGGCCCCACTTTCCGAATTCTTCGTTGGGGAGTGACACGGGCAAATGGGTAGCAGCAGGCTTCCTTGTGTCCTCTGGGGCACATCGAACGATATTTCTTGCTTTGGTGGGGATTAATGGCAGGTGACAGAGAGAGGTAACCCCACGCAGGAGGCCTTGAAGGGCAGGCTGTGGATATTCTGGAGGCAATGTGGGGCCGTTGAGGGTTTCAGGCAGGGCAAGGAGATGATGAGAACTTGCTAGGATCGGGGTGAAAGAGCGAGCTCTGGGCTGGGAGTCAGAGAACTGGGTTCAAATACCAGCAGCGCCTCCCTAGGTAACCCCGAAGCAAGTTACTAATGATTTCTAGTTTTGGATTCCATTTCCTGAAAACACTGGGGCTATTTCTGGAGTCTCTTCCAGTCAAGGAACACAGCTGGCCCAGACTAGTCAGGGCCTCCTGGGATCAAAGGGAATTCTCTGGCCTATTACCCAGAGGGTAGAGAAAGTTTAAAATAATAATAATAATAATAATGCAGCAATATGCAATGAGCACTAACCATAGGTTAAGAACTTTACATAATGAATCTTATTTAATCTTCTTACCATCCTGTCAATGACCCCCCAGTGCTCTTAGGTTAAAGGTCACCACTGTGACCCACAAGGCCCAGCATATGTAGTCCTGCTGACCCCTGGAGCCTCATCTCAGACCTCTCTCCCCTTCACCGTAGGGAATGGGACGTGAAACTTGTACTTCAGGGTCTTTGTTTTTTGTTTTGTTTTGTTTTTTGTTTTTAAGATTTTATTTATTTACTTGACAGAGAGAGAGAGAGATCACAAGTAGGCAGAGAGGCAGGCAGAGAGAGAGAGGAGGAAGCAGGCTCCCGGCTGAGCAGAGAGCCCGATGCGGGGCTCGATCCCAGGACCCCGAGATCATGACCTGAGCCAAAAGCAGAGGTTTTAACCCACTGAGCCACCCAGGCACCCCTTCAGGGTCTTTGTACAAGCTGTTCCACCCACCAGGAATGAAGCCAGCCTGCTCTCCACCCTCTTGGCTCCTCCTTCCTCCCTGTCTAAAGACGGTGGGTGGTCTCATTGCTCCGCCTTCTAGCTGAATCAGGTTCCTGTGTACTTGCACTTGATTTCAGATGACAGCGCCCCATACACAAGTACATAAAAGTACATACTTATGTAGTCACCCATTCCTCCCCCTGGACCATGGGGGCCAAATGGGCGGAATGGTAAATGTTTGCTGAAGGAAGGAAAGAAAGAACGAATTAATAAATAAATGTTGCTCTAAGGGATGGACAAATGAATGAGTAAAGAAATATCTGTTTTCTGAAGGAATAAATATATTTATTATATTTAATTATATTTATTATATATTAAAATATAAATATATTTACCATTAAATATAAATTACCATTTGCTGAAGGAATAAACAACAGAGCCCAAAGCTTGGTGTGGTTATCAGCCTCATCGAGAGAAGATCAGGGATTTACCCAAAGTCAAAAGGTGAACCTGGGAGGCTCCTCTCTTTGTAGGAGGTGGGGGCTGGCGCCAGAGTCCATCTGAGCCAAAGGGTCACTGCGAGAAGGGGTCAAGGATGGAGGAACTTGGGCCTACCATGAGGCAGGTCTGCTGGGGAAGCGTCTTCAAGGGCAGCACTAAAAGAGGATGTGCTGAGCACAGCTGCCTCAGCAGAAGAGGAAGGAACTGGCGGGAGGCGGTGGGGGAAGGGGCTGTGGGCTGGGGCCCCAGATTCTGCTCCCTGCAGCCACAGCAGATCTGCCCCACGGTCCGGACCTCCACCAGCCGCCCAGCCCGCCACTTCTGTAATACTTTCACACGCTCACTCTATCTAATGCTTCTCTTTATCTGGCTTTTCAAGCTGGATCATACCAGGTGTGGACAAGGGTTGGAGGCCTGACCCACCGACCCACTGCAGGCTGGAGTAGAAATCGCTATGACCATTTTGGAGGGTGACTTGAGCAGTATCTGTGCAAACTTCCAAATGTATACCCTTTGACCCAGCGACTCTACTTCTGGGAATTTATCCTAAAGACACTCTGATGTCAGTTGGCAGTGATCTTCACACAAGGAGGTAGCACTGTTTGCTGTGGCCAAGAACGTCCATTAGTAGGAGACCAGTAGGAAAATTATGCTTCATGGACCACCGCCCCCCCCTCCTGCCGGTGGAAAGTTATGCAGTCACCAAAAGGAGGCCCTCATCCGTATGAAATGACATAGGAGGACATTCATGATATATGTGGGTAATAAGATTTTTTTAAGTTGCCAAACAATCTATGTATCCATGATCTATTGCTGAGTAACACACCCTCCAGAAACTGGCCATTCTTCAGTTGCACAAAGCATCAGCAGGACTCACTCCTGTGGTTGCCTTCACCTGGGAGCTTGGCAGGGCTGGAACTTCCAAGATGGCCTGTCCTCCACCGAGGTCTGTCCCTGTGGCCGCTAATCGTTCCGCGGTCTAGCCTGAGCTGCCGGACGGCATGGCAGCTGGATCCCGAAAGTGTTTCAAGAGGCTAAGCTTCCAAGTGTGAGTACTTACCAAGCCACGGCTTGCATCATGCTTGCTCAAGTCCCCTTGCCTTGCAAGGCAAGTCACATGGCCAAGTCCAAAGTCACTGTGAGAGGGGCCGATGCCAGGGCACGGATGCTGGGAGGCAGCATGCACTGGGGGCCAGCACAGTAACCATCCAGCACTGTACGGGTGATTCGATAATATTTCATTAAGAAACTACGCGTGTCCTTCCTAAAATATCATTTCACACATATGTTGGATAATACACATGTGTATGTGTGTATGTTTATGTATGTATGTGCACGGATGTAAAGCCGAAAGTTCAAGAAACTGCTAGCAGTGTAGAAATGGGCAAAGGGGGAACTTTTGGTTTTTCCTTTATACTTCAGGATTTGAATATTTTTTAAGTGAGATGTATTATTTTTTCTTAAAGATTTTATTTATTTGCGAGAGAAAGAGCACGAGCAGGGGGAGGGGCGGAGGCAGAGGGAGAAGCAGACTCCCCGCTGAGCAGGGAGCCCGATTCAGGACTCGATCCCAGGACCCTGAGACCATTGCCTAAGCTGAAGGCAGACGCTTAACCGACTGAGCCACCCGGGTGCCCCGAGATGTCTTACTTTTGCAATCAAATGTGTGTGAATCTTTGCAGTCATTAGCAGTTTTCAGCACGACTCTTGCCAGAGCAGCGCTTGTTCGGCTGATGCTGGGCGTTTACGCTGCCTCCCATTGTTCTCCTTTGTAGGCCGTGTTCTGCTGAACATCCTCCAAGCCAACTTTCTCACAAATCCTCAGTTATTATCTCGGGACAAGTTCTGAGGAAAGGAACTGCTGAGTTGAAGGCTAGGAACATTTGAAGGATGTAATACCTTCTGCCAGGTTGTCCTTCTGATGGATGGATGGATTCTCCCATTCCACCAGCCGGCTCGGGGGCCACAGTGTGGGTCCGTCTGGTGTCCACCCTCCTAAGAACCAGTACCCATTTCACAGACAAGAGAGCTGAGACCCTGGCCCAAGGCCCACACAATCGTAGGCAGCCCAGGAGGACCAGCTCAGCCCGGGGCTCCTTTGCTTCACCCCACCTCCAAGCTCCCTGCCAGGCCCTGTCTCCCCTCCACCCTCCCCCTCCGGGGAAAGACCAGCCTCCTCAGGACAATGAATGATCTGGGCCCTGCTCGCCTGCCCACCCAGCCCTCCCTTGCCACTTCCTGCCTTCAACCTCTGACTTCCACCTGGATTAACCTGTTTTCAGTTCCCCGAAGGACTAGAACACTGCCTAGTCTCTGAACCTTTGTGCATTCTGTCCCCTCTGCCTAGAACATCCCCTTGCCACAATCCCCCTTCCCCCACTTCCTCCTGGAAGCCTTCCCTGATCACCTGAGGGGAAGTTCAGTAACATGGTCACATGGGCACTGCCAGAGTTTCTGTTCGTTCGGGTCTTTCTGCGTTCATGAACTCACCAAATGGTTTCAGAAATGCTTGTCTGTGCCAGGCACCAGATTGGACAGCGGGGATACCAGAGTGAACAGACCCTCCCTGCCCTGCCCAGCTCACATCTCAGTCTGGGTTGGGGGAGGAGAGGGAACTGGGGAGCAGGCAGACGGTGCCAGTCCGCATGTGAACAGTGCTGGCCTGGGCATGGGCCATAGGCAGGTCGGAGCCCAATATTCCTCCAGCTAGAATCACAAAAACACCCATCTGAAAAGGGAAAATCCCTCAGCGTTCCCAGAGGTGACATAGATTATTTCAATTCCTCTGTTTCCTAAATATGTATGAACTTGAACTTGAAAACCACAGCAGCTCCCATTCATCGAGCCCCTGCTTTGTGCACCTGACATATATTAACTCACTGTAGTCCCCTTTAGGGACTACGATTGCCCCCATTTTACAGAAGAGGAAACTGAGGCTCAGAGAGAGGAGTCGTTTGGCCATGGTCACCCAGCCGGGAAGCGGCAGAGCTGGGATTTAGACACACACAGGCAGGCTCCCGAATCCGGTAGGCTTGGCCACTACACCACACAGCTACACATTAAGCACAAACCATTCTACAAGAACAACATGGAAACGGCTGCCCAAACTGCGTGTGATGTTGTTGTTGACAGGCAGTGATGTTTTGCGGGAATGAGGTTTTGCCCCCTGAACAGTGCTGAGTTCAGCCCCTGGGTTCCCCAGGGGGCCTTGGTCTGCCTGCTACTATTCTCTTTCCAAACCACAGGGAAACAGGGAAATAAATCATCAGCATTTGTCCTCCACTCAGCCCAACAGCACCTTTTTTCATTTTTACTTTAATTTTGGGGACACAAACCACTTTCACATTGTTTTAGAATTTTTTAAAAATCAGAGATGTTCAGATGATGGAGATCTAGGTACACTTCCTACCGTTCTTCCCTAGAAGTCAGTGTCATGAGCTTCTTGTGCGCCTTTCCAGGGAGTGTATGATCTGTTTTCTCTCACTAAGAAGAGGAAAGGCTCACCCCACATTCGAGGGGCTCTGCTCCCTGCTAGTTCCACTTAACAGAGGATGTTGGAGATCACTTCATACAGACGGGGAAAGGGCTTCCTCATTCCTGTTCACGTTCTGTGAATGTGCGTTGTGTCCCATCCTGTCCTCTGCCCGTGCATGTGAGGGTTGCTCTTGACCTTCACAGTTGCCCTTGCTGGCATTAGTCGCTGCAGGAAGCAGCCTCGAAGACGGCCCCCAGTGATGTCCACCTCCTGGTATTCATGCCCCGCTGTCGTCCCCTCCCCCTAGAGTGGGCTGGGTCCAGGGATCAGCTTTTGATGAAGAAACCTAGTAAGAGTCACAGGCTGAGAGGGCCTAGAAGTGGTGACAGTCTAGCAGCAACAAGTGCCTAAGACCCAGCACCCCATGGGGCGCCTGAGTGGCTCAGTCAGTTAAGCATCTGCCTTTGGCTCAGGTCATGATCCCAGGGTCCTGGGGTCGAGTCCCACCTCAGGCTTCTGGCTCAGCAGGGAGTCTGCTTATCCCTCTCCCTTTTCTCCTGCTCATGCTCGCTCTCTCTCTCTATATATATATCTGTCTCAAATAAATAAATAAAATCCTTTTTTAAAAAAAGTAATTGTTAAAAAAAACAATCAAAAAAACAAAAACCCAGAGCCCAGGTCTTCGTTCCTAAATACTATTCCCCAATACAAGTCATCAGGGCTCCTTCGAGAAATGGCTGATTCCAAGGTTAAGACAGGGAACTTACGAGCTTGGAACACACTGTAGTGCCAGAAAGCACGGAAAGGCCTGAAAACCCCAAGGAGCAGGGGCAGGTTAAAGGGACACAGGAGCCACCCTGAAAGATTTCCCAAAGGCCAAAGCTGGAACAATTTGAGCAAGAAAATACACAATGTAGTATTGCATTATAACTCAAAGTATAAAATAAACACGCACGAGTCCCCACTGACATAAAGAAATGATTGAACAAGTACGTACACGGGAGAGAAGAGACAGACTGTCCTTACAGAAGAATTCCAAATAATTCATGATGCTCCTCCCAGGATGTGGACTTGACTCTGCACCCCTTCCAGGATGGGCGAGCTCACCGACTCGTTTCCAAAGGATAAGGTGAGGGAAAGGAAAACATTATCACCTTACAGTGGAGAAACCTATCCCACACTACCTTAACCAAGAGGTGAAAGTAAAAGAAAAAAAAAAGAGAAGAAGAAGAAGATTAATTTCACAGGTGATACCACAATAGAACGAAAGGAGCGGGCACTTGGTCCGATTCTGTGGTATCCTCCCTCTAAATCAATAACCCTAACACAGTCGTGAGAAAGACAGAGACAAACCCAAATTGAGGGACATTCTACAAGACCCTTGGCCCATGCTCTGCAAAACTCAAAGTCAAGAAGAACAAGCAAAGACCGGGAAACCGTCAGAGACCAGAAACAAATCAAGGGGATGTGACAGAAGGCCGTGTGGTATCCTCAGTCGGATCCTGGAACAGAGAAAAGACGTTAGTACGGAGATGTGTGAAATAGGAATAAACGTTGGAATCGAGTCCACAGTTATGTAGCAGAGTTGGTTTCTCTTGACAAAATGTTCCAAGGTCAATGAAGATGATAACGTTCGGGAAAACTGGGCAGGGTGGGGAAGTACAGAAACGCTCTTTACCCTTTGTAGTTTTTCTGTAAATCATAACATTATTCCAAAATATTTTTAAAGCTTATTAAGAAAAAAGTGATGGGATGTCTCTTCTGACATGAGGTACAAGAAGACCACCTTCCATCTTGCCTGTGCCCTCCGTATTTCTCACTTGCCACCTCTGATGAAGACCCCGCCACGCTGTGAGCTGCCCCATGGCAAGGCCCACGTGGCGAGGGACTGAGGGAGGCCTCTGGCCAACAGCCGTGGAGGAACTGAATGCTGCGGACAATTAGGTAAGTGAGCTTGGAAGCAAATCCTTCCCCATTTGAGCCTTCAGATGGGTCCCCAGCCCCTACTGACACATTGATTGCGGTTCCGTGACAGACCCTAAGCCAAAGACTCCTGACCCCCAGAAATGGTGGGACGGTAAATGTTTATTATTTCGCAGTGCTGAGTTTGGGGGGTTAATATGTTAGACAGCAATAAATAACTAATATAGTAACCCTCTCTGTTATTTTCTCACTGGCCTGGGGTCCTTGGCATAGCCCTACTTGACTCAGCCACCAGCAGAAATGCTAACAGAGGCCAGGCTTCACATGGTCCAGTACAGAGGCTAACACTTTTACTGGAATATTGAGATAGTTCAAAACTTGCAAGTGCTCAGGACTGCAGTTTGGAAAATATCACTCCCTTGCTTCAATCCTCCAAGACTGTCTCACTGTTCTTCGAGTAGAATCCAAAATCCTTACTGTGGATTGCAAGGCCCTCAGGGTGTCCCCCACCCACACTCTGAGCTCACTTTCCATGTTTCCCCTTCCCCTTGTTTTCTAGACACCTGATCATACCAGCCTCCCTGTCCTGGCCTGTGCCTGCCTCAGGGCATTTGCACGTGCCATGTTCTCTGCCTTGTATGTCTTTCCCTGCATCTTCCCATTGCTGCTGGCTCCTTTATCATTCAGGCCTCAGTTCAAATGTCACCAACTGCTAGACACTGACCCTGATTGCCCACATGGAGTAAGGATCAGAAACACTGGCTTTGGGGGTGCCTGGCTGTCTCAGTCAGTAGAACACTGATCTTGGGACTCCTGGTCTCGGGGTTGTGAGTGTGTGTCCCATATTGGGCGTAGAAATTACTTAAAACAAAAACAAAAAAGAAACACTGGCTTTGGAGTCAGGCAGACCTGTCTACACTTTCTTCCCAGCCTTACTCCTTAGGAGCTATGTAACCTTGGGTACATGATGTCACTTCTCCAAGCCTCAGTTTCCCCATCTGGGGCTCCTCAGAGAGTAGTTTGGAGGGTCCCACACACTCCAGTGGGGCAGGCACAATGCTTGGTGTAGGGTGCAGCCCGGGGAACAACAGTCATCCTACTTCTTGACCTTGGCACTGCTGGCTTGCAAATTCACGCGGATGCACACGGCAGTTTGCAAACAATTCCTGGGGCTCCGTGACCCTGGGTTCAACCTCGAACAGCTCCACCCTAGGTGACGGGGCCCTGCCCTTGGGAGGGGGAGGCGGGAGGGGCAGCAGGTTGAAGGCTGTGTTCTTGACTGGCAGACCACACTGGACAGGCTGGGCCACCCTCGGCAGAGTTAACATGTCCAGAATGTGCTGCGTCAGCGCTTCCTTCCTCTGGGTGGCCCCAGCATCTGGAGGAGCCGGACGGCCTTGCCTTGATATTCCTGAGGCTAAGGCTCTCAGCTAGGGCGCGCCTGGCTGGCTCAGTCGGTAGAGAGTATGACTCTTGATCTCGGGGTTGTGAGTTCAAACCCCGTGTTGGGTGTAGAGGGGAGTTAAAAATAAAATCTTGGGGGAAAGAAGGCTCTCAGATAGGAAAGCACAAAGAAAACGGCCAGCTAGCTGGAGGCAGGGGGGTGGCAGGTGGGCACGGGGTAGACAGATGGTCCTAAGGTCCTCAGACAGGAGCCGTGAACAGAGGGCAAGTGAATTTTGGCCAAATGGGATATGAGCAAAAGTGACGGAGCATCATTTCAGACTTGTCCCGCAAAAAGTCTTTCACTTCATCCTCTACCCTCTCGCTTCCCCGTCTGCCAGCTAGAGGTCTTCCTGTGCCCCGGGGCCTAGATCAGCCTAGGAAGCCCCATTTTAAGACAAGGCAGGAGCAAAGTCCCCATCAGGCACATCCCTGGGTGGCTTCAGGGAGGAGAGTCCTTCCCACTCTTCCCTCTCAGCGGCTGACTGAAGTCACAAGACGAAGAAATTAACTCCTAATCTGTTAAACACTGAGATTTCAAGGATTATTGGTTATTTAAGCCAATTTATTATGTTTTTCTATCAGGCCCGTCTTAGACAAATCTTTTTAAAGTTGTTGTATTTTTCCACTGGTTTACCGAAGTAAGACATGGTAAAAAGTTCAAACATCACAGAAATGAGCGATGGTCCCCTGTGCCCCCTCCCTGCTCTTCAAGGAGAGATAACTACAATTAATAGTTTAGATGGGTTCTTCCAATTCTTCCAGATCTTTTTTTCTTTGCTATGCCATAACAGCATCTTTTTATACAAAAAGCAACACTTGATCTATATTATTCTGCAAGATTTCCTTTCACTTAGCAGCACACCTTGGCTATCTTTCCATGTTTGGCTAGAGGGATCTATCTTATTCTTTTTAACATTGGTCCGGCATTCCAGAACACCTGCATAAACGTATTTAATGAAGCCCTGGATTCCTTATTTACTGCTGTATAACAAACTACCCCGAAAGTTAGCAGTTCCGAACAGCAAACATTTATCATGTGAGAGATTCTGAGGGTCCGAATTCCAGGACTGGTTCAGCTGAGCCTCTCTGGCCCCGGGTCTCTGGGGTTGCAGAAAGCTGTTGGCTAAGGCTGCTGTCTTCTGAAGGGGCCGGAGAGTCAGCATCCGGGCTCACTCCTGGGACCGTCACAGGCCTCAGTGCCTCGCTGCCTGTAGTGGGAGACTCTGGTTCCGTGGGCCTCTCGCAGGCTGTCTGAGTGTCCCCAGGATGTGACGGCTGCTGCCCCAGAGTGAGTAATGAGAAAGCGCAAGATGGAAGTGGCAGTCTTTCATAACCCAGTCTCAGATGTGACATTCACAACGGCAGGCCACTCCACCACTGGTCACTCAGGAATGGAGGAGCACTGGGCTCTCTTGGGGGCTGCCACCGTCGGTGCCTACGGGGGAACAAGGCAATTTCCCCTTTCCTCCATTGCAAATCCTGCCGCAGTGAACATCTTCGCTCACCTCCCGATGCACACTTGTGGGAGGGAGGTCTTCTGCCGGATGAGCTTGCCTGGACAATCTGTGGGCCTCACTCACGGAGTTCTCACTGCACCACAGTGAGGCATATGTGGTCATGGTACCCACTTTGCAGGTAAAAAAACTGAGGATCATAGGGGCCCCTTGCCTGGGCCCCATGAAGATTCTTGGCACCCTCGGGAACAGAGAAGTCTTGAGATGAACTTTCTAGATGGGCCTTTCTGATGGGAGAAGAGGGTCAGTGACGCTGAGCAGTGATGACGACTGTGAGCCACAGTAACGTCAGTCTCACCTGGAACCTGCTTTAGGTAAATGGAAGGTGGCTGAGGGCCACTGCCCCCAACATACAGGTGAGAAGACCAAGGTGCGGAATGGCAGGGACTTGCCTCCAGCTGCACAGCTGGTCCGTGGCACAATCAGGGATCACATCCATGTCCCCCAACTCCCAGGCTCTCCTCCCAGACTCGCTTACCAGGTGTAGTCCCAGGCACAGAGCACGCATCAGCTCATCCAATCTCCAAAGAACCTTATAAAGTCAGCTTTATTCTTCCTATCATTTGACAGAAAAGGAAAGTGAGGCTCTGCGACACGAGGTGTGGACATGCTGCAAAAGCCACAGGCAGGCCATGGCCATGTGCAGGTCAGGGGCTGGGGAGAGAGGAAGGAAAGAGGAGGCAGGTTGTACATGAGAGATTAGCTCCTGATGCTCCGCCATCGAAAAGTCATCTCTTTGAGGCAGACCCGGAGACAGGATGTGGGTTTCCCTTTAAGGGACTGGTGCCCCAGATAGACGTGAACTATCAGATGTAAACACTGCGGAAAAAGCAGTGTCGCTAAGGGGGACAGCACGGGCTCTGGGGTCAGACAGGCTCCTTGGCTGTGTGACTGCAGTTGCATGGCTTGACCTCTCTGGGCCTCTGTTAGGAGAGTGGGTGAGACACTCTGTAAATGGGGAGGCAAAGCCCCTGGACCACATGGCTGGCTTTACCCCCCACAACCCCCTTCATCATAATAAGTGCTGACAGCCCTCTGCCCCAGCCACCCCAAACAAAGACACCATTACGTAAACTAGTGAGCTCATTGGGCGAATACAGCTTCCAAACAATCAGGAAGCCTGCTTCTCCCTCTCCATCTCCCCCGTGCTTGTGTTCCCTCTCTCGCTATCTCTATCATAAATAAATAAAATCTTTTTTAAAAATGAAGATTTTATCTATTTATTTGAGAGAGAGAGAGAGCCTGGAGGGGAGAGTCAGAGGGAGAAGCAGACTCCCTGCTGGGAACGGAGCCCGATGCGGGACTTTGTTCGTGGGACTCCAGGATCATGATCTGAGCTGAAGGCAGTCACCCAACCGACTGAGCCACCCAGGCACCCCAATGGAGCTCTTTCAAACTAATCAAAACAGAGGTGACATCCTCAGGAGTCACACAGCCCCTAGTTTTTGACTTGTGTCTATCACTTGCTGGGAGACATTAAGGAAGTCACTTAACCTCTCTGAGCCGCTATTTCCTCTTCGCAAAAATTTGAGTTATAAGGCAGGGTTGTTTAGAATACTAAATAAAAATATGCACAGGAAGCACAGTGCTTGACCCAATAAACAGTAGCTGTTCCAACTGGCTCATTTTTTCTTTTAAATAATTATTTTATAAAAAGAATGCCAGGCTGGCTGAGTCAGTAGAGCATGAGATTCACGATCCTGGGGTTGTGAGTTTGAGCCCCACATTGGGTGTAGAAATTACCTAAAAATACAGACATAAATAAATGAATGAATGAAAAGAAAAAGAATGTCATACTTCAGGGAACCCAAGACATCACCCTTTGTGATGTGCACCATTTCTTATGCGCCATCAAGAAAAATCACCACCAGTTAGAGCTGCCAGACCCACATTGACTGTGAGAAGGTGTACCTTGATTTTAAAGATGTTAAAATGTGAATAAATGGGCATCAGCCTTGATGAGATACAGCGTGTGCCCAGAAAGCAAAATCAGCCTGAGCTGAAGGGAGATAAGAAGACACAGCAGTTTCCTGTCTGCCCCTCCCTGTCTCCCCAGAAACAACCACTACTGACACTCTCGGCTGTTTTTTCCAGCTTACACATCTCCTATTTCTACGTCACAAGCACATATGGCTATCTTTTGATAGATTAATTTTAACCATTATCTACGACCTACCCTGTTTCCCTCTCTACCCTACGCTACCTACTGACCACCTGTTGAGATGAAGGACTTAGTCCCTCCTGCATCACCTCTCCCCCCATTTCCTCTCCTCTACTGTCCATTGTGGAAGTAACATTGCAGTTCTGGGTTAAATCACTAACCATGCTTCGGATTTGTACACTTTTTTTTTTTAAGTTTACTTATTTATTTAAGCCATCTCTACACCCAACATGGGGCTCGAACTCACAACCCCAAGATCAAGAGTCACGCACTCTTCCAACTGAGCCAGCCAGGCGCCCAGATTTGTACACTTTTTTTTAAAAAAAAAGATTTTATTTATTTATTTGACACAGAGAGAGATCACAAGTAGGCTGAGAGGCAGGCAGAGAGAGAGGAGGAAGCAGGCTCCCCACTGAGCAGGGAGCCCGATGCGGGCCTCGATCCCAGGACCCTGAGATCATGACCTGGGCCGAAGGCAGAGGCTTTAACCCACTGAGCCACCCAGGCGCCCTAGATTTGTACACTTTTTGACACAACTCACTGAATATATTTAGCTTTCGCCTGTTGTGAATAATGCTGCTATGAACATTCCTGAACAAGCCTTTGGGCAGACATATGTTTTCATTCCTTTTGGGTAAATACCTAAGAGTGGATTTTCTGGGTGTATAGGAAGCATAGGTTTAATTTTACAAGAACTGCAAGTTTGTTTTCTAAAGCGGTCTTCCAGGGCACCTGGGTGGCTCCGTTGATTAAGCATGTACCTCCAGCTCAGGTCATGATCCCAGGGTGCTGGGATCCCTGTGTTGGGCTCCCTGTTCAGCGGGGGAGTCTGCTTCTCCCTCTCCCCGCCCCCCCCCACCGCTTGCGCTCGCTCTCTCTTTCTCTCTCTCGCAAATAAAAAAATCTTCTAAAATTTTTTGTAAAATAAATAAAGTGGTGTTCCATTTTACATTTCTCTCAGCAGGATATGAGAGTCCCAGTTATTCCACACCCTCACCAACACTGGGAATTTTCGGTCTTTTTAAGTGTGGACAGTCAAGTGGACATGTAAGGTCTCTCTCATCGTAGCTTTAATTCGTTCTTCCCTTATGACTAATGAGGTTAAGTGTCTTCTTACGTGCTTATTGGCCATTCGTATATCTTCTTTTGTGAAGCAGCTCTTCAAATATTTTGCCCATTTTTAAGTTGAGCTGTTGGTCTTATTGTTGAGTTGTAAATGTTGTTTGTATATTCTGGGTACAAGTCCTTTGTCAGAGATAGGTGTCGCAAATATTTGTCTCCCGTTGTATATCCTCCCTGTTCATTCTCTTGATGATGACTTTTGAAAGCCGAGTTTTGCTTTTGGATGAGTCTAATTTATTAAGTTCTCCTTTTATTGTTTGTCCTTTCTGTGTCCCTTCTGAAAAAGTTTTTTAAAAATCTCTTTACTGTGGTTTTAAGTAGGGAGACAAATTAGGCGTGTGTGATGGATCCATCATCTTGCCAAAGAACTTCTCTTAGCTCCTTTCTTTGGTGGGAAACTCACTCCCCACCTTGCTTAGTATCCCCTTCTATCACAGGATGTCAGACAGACACGGGAGAAGCAGCAGGCAGGTCTAGCTTTCACTCCTGGCTCCAACCACTCACAGTTCTGTAGTCTTGGGAAAGTCACTGAATCTTCCATCCCAATCCAGGGAGGAGGGAAACATCATGACCTCAGGGGGAAGTGGCAAGGTCAGACAAGGTGAGGGCTGCTCCGGGGTTTTGGCATGTAAGTCAGTGGCGGCCTTAGAGCCACCGCAGACCTTTACTGTCTGGGCTCAGGTCTGGCAGGCTCTCACACCCTCACTGCATGGGAGGGAAACTGAGGCCAGAAAGGGAAGCGGAACCAAAATCACACAGCTTGTCCAGGCAGGGCAGGGTCCCCCATTTCTGTGGTTCTTAAGCTCTCTCCACACCCAGAGCTTCCTCTGGGCTAGATGGGCTGGTAGAACTGGCTAAGTCCTCTCCCCGTGGTAGCAAGAGAGCCTACTCCTTGCCAGGACAGGACACTCCTGAGGCCTCCGTCCAGCCTAGAACTCGCCGGGCAGCTCCTGAATGTGGTTCTCTAGCGCCACCTATAGGGCACATGGATAACCTCCCGCCGCCCGGCTTCATAGAGCCCAGATTCCTACAGCTTCGGGCTGGGAAGGCGTCCGGGAGCAGAGCACCCCCAGGGGCTGCCCAAAGTCCTGCGCCCTCCTCTGGTCTCTCGCTGGAATTGCCTCACAGTCCCACTCGGGTAGGAGCCGGCAGTATTGAATCAAATCTGATATGGCTTGGGTAGAAAGATTCGGCATTGATTTCTGTGCCACTCTAAAAGAAAAAAGCACTAACAAGTAAAATATGACACCGCATTTATCACTTAGAAATTTCACTTTATATTTGTTGATGGCACTCTTTTAAACTTAGGCTTTTTAAAAAATCATGTATCAATATAGTGCATACATACGATCAAAATAATTTAGTGAAAATATTTCTGAGACTTTTGCACAGGCAGAGTCTGACTTTTATGCATCTCCTATTCCTTCAGAGTCATTGAGGTTTGTGTTGTTCCAGACTGTATTGTCCTGTGTAATTAAGAGCTTGGGCAACACCAGTTTTCTTCGGAGTATGCTACTCTTGTCTCGGGATGTCCTTGCAAGTGGCAGGCTTTGACGCATAGGCATAGGTATTGATGAATATGTCACAGTTGCTACCTAGTCCCTTGCAGTTGTAAAATATATTCGGATTCCAGAGATATTTAAACGTGGGGGGAAACACATCTTAGAATGGATGAAGTTTGGTGTCCGTATTACATGTTCAACAAAATTACAGGGGTGCCTACCCTATGCCAGGCCTGTGCAAGAGGCCCAGACAAGACTGTCTCGTTTCTGCTCTCAGGGAGCTCACGAGGCCACTGGGAGACAGACATCAGACAAATAATCATGCAGACATAATTGTTTGATGACCACAATTGTGTTATGAAAGGGATAAGCAGCAGGAGTAACTGTGTCTGGGGTCAGGGAGGGCTTCCCCCGAGGAAGTGGCATCTGAGCTCTGATAAAAGAATAGGACTTGGCTAGGGAGAGAGGCCAAAGCCATGCAAGGCAAAGGCAGCAGCGTGTGTAAAGGCCCTGGGGTCAGGAGGAGGAGTTTAGGGGCTCCAGTATGGCTGGAGTGTGACCAATGAGGGGGAGAGTGGTGGGAATTGGAACTGAGAGGTGGGAAGGGGCAGATCATGAAGGCCTTTTTCCAAAACAAAATGGGAAGCTGTTGCAGGGCTTTTAGTTGCGATAGAAACCAAGGTTCAAAGAGGCTAACCAACATGCCAAGTCATAGAAAGTGTTGGAGACAGAAATGGAACTCAGGTCTGGCTGGTTCTGGCACCCATGATCTCACTCTTTCCTGGAGGGACCAAAAGGGACTATCGGATCTACCTCCTCACTGTTCAGCTTAGGGGCCTAGGAAGGGGAACAGGCTGGCCCTACCTAAACAGCATAGTAGGACAAGGACTAATCTAGAACCCAGATCTCCAGGCCCCCAGCTTCCTTCTCACACCCAGATCCTGCTATCCTGGCCCAGCTTTAGCCAAGCCCCAACCTCCCGCAATTCTGGGGAAACTACTGGTGCTCGGAGAGCAAATGTCCATATCTTCTTTGGCCCCACGTAGTTGTGTCAACCAAGTGTCCCTGTTTCCCAGTTTGTGCTGGTGGTGGTTGGTTAGAACCTGAATCCTGGAACTTCCAAGGCCACTCCAGGCTCTCAGTGGACGCAGACTCCTGATGCAATCGAGTGAGACCTGCATTGCACTTTCCTCTGGCCACTCTGCCAGGGATGGGTCAAACTCCAGTCCTGCTGACCTCCCACCCAGGCTTGACAGCAAAAGGGCTCTGAGCACATGGGGGCACAGTACCAAGATATGGAGCCGAGCAGCCAGGTATGTCTGCAGCCCCACCTGTCAGCACAATCCACAGACCAAAGATCCTGGGACAGCTTAGTGCTTTCGATTATTTATTTTTTTCCAGGAAAAATTTCTGGAACTGAACTTGCTGGGTCAAAGAAAACCTGCACTTAAAGATTTTGATGGGGGCGCCTGGGTAGCTTAGTCATTAAGCGTCTACCTTCGGCTCAGGTCATGATCCCAGGGTCCTGGGATCGAGGCCCACATCGGGCTCCCTGCTCAGCGGGGAGCCTGCTTCTCCCTCTCCCACTCCCCTCCGCTTGTGTTTCCTCTCTTGCTGTGTCTCTCTCTGTCAAATAAATAAATAAAATCTTTAAAAAATAAAATAAAATAAAGATTTTGATGAATGATCAGCAAACAGTCCCCTAGGACTTTGCACCAATTTCCACTCTTTGTAACACAGAACGAAGAGTGTTCTTCATTATCTGTCACCAGTAATGCCTGACAGTTCTCTTTTTGATTTTTGCCAGTTGGATAGCCAAGCCCCTCTCGTTACTGTTTGAATTGCATTACTGTTTGAATTTGCACTGTTTGTCATTGAAGAGAGGTTCTCAGACTCCATGTGTTATCAAAGTAACCTATGGCATGTGTTATGAAAATGAAAAGGCATGCACAGAATGAGAGAAAATATTTGCAGAAATTGAGTTAGCATAGGACTTGTATCTGGATATATAAAGAATTCTAGGAGTGCCTGGGTGGCTCAGTCGGTTAAGCATCTGCCTTTGCCTCGGGTCATTATCCCAGGGTCCTGGGATCAAGCCTTGCATCAGGGTCCCCGCTCAGTGGGGAGCCTGCTTCTCCCTCTCCCACTTCCCCTGCTTGTGCTCTCTCTCTCTCTGTGTCAAATAAATAAATAAAATCTTTTAAAAAGAATTCTGAACACTTATTAATAAGAAGGCTATTTAAATAGAATAGATACCCCATCAAAGATCTACAGATCTTTGGCAAGTAACCACACCCTTGGTCTTCCTTCGTGCAAATGAAAACCACAATGAGATACCACTTCACACATACTAGAATGGTTAAAATTAAAATGCCACCAAATGTTGGCAAGAATGTAGAGTGCTGGAAACTGTCAGACACTGTTTGTGGGAATATAAAATGATGCATTCACTTTGAAAAACAGTTTGGCAGCTTCTTAAAACATGAAACATACACCAACCATATGATCCAGCCATTCCACTCCTAGGTATTTATCTAAGGGAACAAAAGCATTTGTGTCTACAAAGACTTGTACACAAGGGTTCACGGCAGCTTTCTTTGTGATCGTTGAATATTGGAAACAACTAAAATGTCCATTAGTATATGACTACATAGATCAATGACGGTATATCCTAGTCATCAGTAAAAGAGTGAGCTATGGATAAAGACATCACTGTGAGTGCATGTCCAAATAATTAGGCTGAGTGAAAAAAGCCAGACAAAGAGTACATGCTGCATGATTTCATTCAGGTGAAATTGCGGAAAATGGACACCATCGACAGTGGCAGAAAACCGACTAAGGTTTGCTTGGGGAAGTGGTGGGAGGGAGCAGGGAAGAAGGGATGATTATAAAGAGGTGCCAAGAAACGGTGGTGATGGGGATTTTCACGGCAATGTTCATTGACTTAATTATGGTGATGGTTTCACAGATATACATACATTCATACCCATCAAATTGTTAGGGGCGCCTGGCTGGCTCAGTGGGAAGAGCATTGTGACTCTAGGTCTCGGGGTCCTGAATTCCAGCCCCATATTGGGTGTAGAGATTACTAAAAAAAATTTTAAATAAAATCAATTAAAAATAAACTTTAAAAATTGTTAAATATACGGAGTTCATTGTATGTCAATTATACCTCAAAAAATGTTTTTAAAAGTACAGATAATTGGGCCCTACCATACCTCCTCAGTGATCACCGACTGCACACAGGGAGTCGAGGAAGCTGCATTTTAGACAGGTTCCAGATCATTTTTTCCCCCAGATCATTTCGATGCACACCAGAGTTTGAAAGGCACTGACTGCTATAGCAAAATCCTCCTGTCACCTATACCCCACGTTCCCAAGACCTCTCCTGAAGGAAAGAGTCGTTTAAGTGGGGCCTCTTTGGTGAGGAGGACGCTGCACATGGAGAGAGGGTGTCCTGAATCACAAAATGTTGGTCATTTCACAGATAAGGAAACTGAGACCTTGAGCAGTAAGCGAATTCTCAGGTAAGGATCTCTTGACTACAAGTCACAGGCATCACCCGAGTCGGTTACCCACCGCAGAAAGTCGAAGGGGCTATAAAAACACGGGGCCCCGCAGGCGACGGGCAAGGGGGACTCACGGAGTGGAGATCAGGGTAAGGAACGGTACGGACCGAACCTTGGTCACTTATGTCAGACTCTCCGCCTTGCCTCTTCTCGCTCGTTGCCTCCTTCCTCTCCCTCTGCTGAGCAATCTTTTCTATATCTTAGAGCGGGAAGTGGAGGGAGATTCAAGCAGCCACAAAGACTGAGCGGGTCCCTAAGTTCCAATTCCAAATTTGGGGGAAGCAAGCTGATTGGACCAGGGGATCCTCTCTTCATCCAGTCAACGATGGCGAGACGGGCGAGATCACGTGGTTCAGACAGGGAGGGAGGAGAGAGGAAACCAGGAGCAGAGGTCGGCAGGTGTTCTCAAACCGGAGATTTAGAACCACCTGGGAGCTTGTTAAGACACCTTACCCGCCCCACTCCCGGCCGACACCCCAAGATCTGTTTCAGTTGGTCGGGATGGGGGGCTCAGAAACGTGCATTAACAGCTGGTGATCCTAAAGCTAAAGTTCCTCGGGTCACAACTTGAGAAACAGCTAGTCTAGGCAGAAGCTCTGAAGGTATTTTGGCCTAGAACCTGAATCACAGACCCTTAGGGTGGGACCCCGAGGGCTCTTAGCTGCTCGGGGCAAACCCCTGCTGAAATCGATGGAAGCAAAACTGGAGATTTGCAGGTACCGCGCCTGCAGCCTGGAGGGTAGATGCGGTTTCAGGAACTGCTGGATCGAAGTACAGAAACCCCAGCTGAAATCCTTCTCCATCCACTGCTTAGCCTTTCTGGGCTTGGTTTCATTAATAGATAGGCTGTCTCCATGGGGTGATCTCCCCGGGCAGACTCTCATAGGTCCATTTGGGCCACGTGCACAACCTTAACCAATCACTGTGCAGAGAGGGATGCATTGCTCTCCTGGATCAGACCTGGGCCATAATCCTCACCACTGAAGCCAGAAGTGGGATCCCTCCCTTATATTGCCCGAACTCAGAGTGCAAGAGGGATAGTTCATCAGAACCAAACCAGAGTGCCCCAGCTAGGAGGAGCCCTGGCTGCTAAGCAGGCACCAAAAACAGCCAGAAGAGATCATGGACGTCTCTTGGCCCAAACTCTCATCGGGACAGGACCCTCTTGGAGGCCTGCCTGGAAACTATTTCTGCCAGCCCCAGCCTCGGTGGCAGTCCCCTGCAATGGCCAGTCCCCATTTGTGCTTGGCTCTTTTTTTTTTTTTTAAAGATTTTATTTCTTTATTTGACAGAGAGGGAGGGAGAGGCAGGCAGAGGGAGAAGCAGGCTCCCTGCTGAGCAAGGAGCCCCATGTGGGGCTCCACCCCAGGACCCCAGGATCATGACCTGAGCCAAAAGCAGACGCTTAGCCAACTAAGGCACCCAGGTGCCCCTGGGCTTGGTTCCTGACAGGTGGGTAGCATCTGAATATCATCACCACAAATCAAGACTGACTCAGCTTCCAGCGAAGCAAAGAGCCCAGCCCAGATCCTCCCAGTGAGTCAGGCCCAGCCTGGGCAAAGGAGGGGTGTCCAGGAGGGGTGTTCACACCAGGGACCATTCCAGCTAGGATTGGCAACCCCATCATATGGATGGGGAGACTGAGGTGTGAGAGAAACAGGGATCTGGGACCCAGGCCTTCTGCTTACCAACCTCTGCCTCCGGCTGCCTGCCTCTGGCTCCTCCCACGGGGTACAAGCTCACCCCCAAAGGGTTAAGTACAGAGCTCACAGGCCGATTTCCGTGGGCTGACTCTAGCCCACAGGTGTGTTTTGTTTGGCTTGTGCAGGGTTTACAAATATTTAGTAGTCAATATGTTTAAACTGGGAGATTTCACATAAAAGCCCAGATTTCTGGCTGTTTTCATAAAAAGGAAATCTCTGGCAGGATGGGCCCACATTCCTCACTGTCAGGCTTTCCCGAAGCCAAGTTCAGCCTCCAGCCAGCCAACCTTGTGCCTACAGGGGACTCGTTATCTGAGCCAAGGGACTCTTATCTGAGTGGCTGTAGGTAGGACTTTGTGAGCTCGGGATTAGCAGAATCTTGGAGAACGTAGCGAGGGGTCCTCAGGTGGGCCCCTTTCTGCCTTCTCATTTCTTTATATCCTTTACCCCGCTGCAAGCCAGGCCCTGTGTGGAGCCCTGGGGCTCCTCGTCACCCATGCACTGCCCTCATGTAATTCATCCACTTCATTTTCTTCACCGAATCCTCTCGTTACCCCCCAGAGAGGCAGGGGCTGTGCAGGAGAGGAAGTCTCACAGACCGGTGGGGTGATGCGACCCGCCCAAGGTCACAGCCCTCAGGCGAGCCAGGGCCTCTCAGGGCGGATCTCCTGAGGTCCCCGTCCCCGGTCCGGGTCCAGGCCGCGCAGCTCTGGCAGGCTGATTCATGCTCACGCGCTCACGGGACATTGACTCACAAAGAGGAGGCTGTGTAGCCAGGGACATCTGGGGTGATCTCCCAGCTCTGCCACTTACAAATTACACGCCGTCAGGTGAGTCTTGCTTCAGTCTCTCTATCTGTCCAATGAGGAAAATGCAAAACATCTTACACTGCAATAAAAAGGGATGTCAAATACCCGTCGGGGGGCTGTCCCCTGTGCTTGAAAAGTAACTACGAATAAGACTGGTGGTGCTGCTAGAGGATGGTGGTTCTTATGGGGTGGGGGGCATTCTGCTATGTCTGGGCACAGTTCCAATCATCACCACTGGGTGAGATGTGCTCCTGGCATCTAGCATGTATGGCTCGGGATGCCGCAAACATCCTCCAACACATGGGCTACGCCCCCACACAAGGAATGATCCTGTCCAAAAAAATATCGTGGGGAGGTTGAGAAACTTTCCCAAAGCAAGACCCAGACATTTATTTATTTATTTATTTATTTTAAAGATTTTATTTATTTATTTCACAGAGGGAGAGAGATCACAAGGAGGCAGAGAGGCAGGCAGAGAGAGAGGGGGAAGCAGGCTCCCTGCTGAGCAGAGAGCCCGATGCGGGCCTCAATCCCAGGACGCTGAGATCATGACCTGAGCCGAAAGCAGAGGCTTTAACCCACTGAGCCACCCAGGCGCCCAAGACCCAGACATTTAAACATGCTATTGCAGTATGGTGTAATAGACAAGGGAGAAGGGAAGCTCACCGTGTGAGCCAAGATGACTGCCCGGAGGAGGTGACGCCCATGCTGAATGTGAAGGGTAAGTAGAAGTTCACAAAGTGATGAGGAAGAAAGAAGATTGTTCTGAGTAAGAGAAACAGTAAATGTAAAGGCTCAGAGGGTAGAAAGAGCCTGAATTTCTTATTAACTTACTTACTTATTTGAAAGAGAGACAGTACAAGCAGGGAGAGCAGCAGGCAGAAGGAGAAGCAGGCTCCCTGCTGTGGGGCTTGATCCCGGGACCCTGAGTTCATGACCTGAGCAGAAAGCAGCAAGACGCTTAACTGACCGAGCCACTAATGTGTCCCTGACATTTTTTTTTTTAAGATTTATTTACGAGAAAGAGAGAGATAGTGCTTGCACGTCCACATGAGCAGGGGGAGGGGCAGAGGGAGAGGGAGACGAGCAGACTCCCCACTGAGCACAGAGCCCCCCCACCTCAGGGCTCCATCCCAGGACCCTGAGATCATGACCTGAGGGGAAACCAGGAGCCAGACACTTAACCAACCAAGCCACCCAGGTGCCTTGAGCCTGACTTTTTAAGGAAGTAAACTTTTTTCCCCTTGCAGTTTATTGAGATATAATCAAAGGATAAGGAAGTAAACTTTCGCTGTGGCTGGAATGAAGTACAAGATGGGCGGCAGCGTCGGGCCACGGAAGGTCCCCTGTAGGTCACATTGAGGAGCTCGTACTTCGGCCCGAGATTTGAGGGAAGTCACTGAAAAGGTGGAACAGGGAGTGGCCTGGTTGGATTTGTTTCTGAAGACCCTCCTCAGAAGGACCTAGAGGCAGCAAGGCCCACAAGGGGGCTGCTGTGGGTAACGCAGGTGGGAGAGAGGTGGATAGATTTGAGGGATAGAGGGAGACTTAACACAGGGAGGATGCAGGGGTGAGGCAGTGGGAAGAAACGAGGATGTCACTTGGGCTTCCAGCCTGGGCACTGGGGCGTGGGGTGGGGGGCGCTGACAGAGCCAGGCTAGATCCAGGAACACAGTGGACCAGGCTGCGGAAACCACATGGCTCCTAGTGAGGGGGATCTGTTGGAAAACAAGCAAGTCCATGTGGACAAGAGTTAGGGGGACGGTGTGGGGAGCTATGGGAGTGCACAGCAGGAGAGAACCTGGGGCATGGGGGGTTGCGAAGGGCCTCCTGAGGAAGTAATACCAAGCTGAGCCCCAAGGGTGGCCCAGGCCCAGGCCGACCAGAGACGGAGCTGAGGCACAGAAGGTCAGGGCCCCAATTTGACAGCGAACCAGCACATTCCAGCGGTGTCTCTACCTCTGTCACCAGACAGGCCATTTTGAGAGCCACATCCCCCTTTGCAAATATCCATGCCAAGTGTAGCTCGTCTTCTCTAATTAAAAGAGTGGGTTTACGGGGCGCCTGGGTGGCTCAGTGGGTTAAAGCCTCTGCCCTCAGCTCAGGTCATGATCTCAGGGTCCTGGGATCGAGCCCCGCATCGGGCTCCCTGCCCAGCAGGGAGCCTGCTTCTCTTCTCTCTCTGCCTGCCTTTCTGCCTACTTGTAATCTCTCTCTGACAAATAAAAAAAAAAAAAAGAGTGGGTTTGTCCCTGTCTGTTCCTCTCAGTCACCACCTTGCCACCCTCTCAATTGTTTGGAATTTCCCTGGGGGTCAGGAAGTCTCTTCCAGGGAAATTTCCAAGTGGGTCCGCACAGATGGGCCCCTCCAGGCCCCCAGGCCCATTTCTAATGCACAAAGATTTCCTGAGTAGAAGGATCCAAAGTTGGTCCCCACTCTGCAGAGATTTTTTACTTTCTAATCTCCAAACTCAAAGCTACAAGAAATGGAAGGTAGGTTCAATAGGTTCTTTTATTTTATTTTATTTTATTTAAGATTTTATTTATTTGTCAGAGAGAGAGCACAAGCAGGGGGAACAGCAGGCAGAGGGAGAAACAGGCTCCTCACAGAGCAAGGAGTCCAATATGGGACTTGATCCCAGGCCCCTGGAATCATGACCTGAATCAAAGGCAGCTGGTTAACCAACTGAGCCACCCAGGCGTCCTGTTTCAATAGGTTCTGTTTCAAAATTTGGGGATCTCACTCCCCTCCTGATTGGTGGAATGCAGGAATGTGGAGGAGAGGCTGTCTTTGGTGGGTCAGGAGTCCTGACCCCAATTTAAAATAAAAGCAGCACCTTAGCTTGATTCCAGAAATGGCCACCCTCAGTTCCTCCCCTCCCCGTTTGCCAGAGCCACACCTTCATCAAGAGGTGTGGGAGGATCCAGGGGATCCTTCATCCCCTGGAGTCTGGGCTGTGTGACCAAGAGAATGGGACAGAGTGATGCTGTACCGGATTGAAAGCTAACCTCTGAGGGGACTGGCAGCTTGGGCTTCTCGTGCTGGGAGCCCAGCCACCATGCTGTGAGGGACCCCAGGCAGCCGCATGGAGAAGCCCATGGAAAGGAGAACTGGGGTGCCCCCCCCAACTCCCGGCCTCAGCAGAGTTCGCAGCCCACATCCAGCATCAACCCACAAGACACGTGAGTGAGCCGTCTTGGACGTGGACCTCCCACGCCCAGGAGAGTGGCCCAGCTGACACCGAGAAACAGAGACAAGCTGTTCCCTCTGAGCCCTGCCCAGACTGAAAAATCACGAACAAATGTGTGTCATTTTGAGCTCCGACCACTTTCGACAAAGCTCCCGCTGTGATCTCAAGGGAAGACTCACTAGTTATCCCTTTGGAGGATCAAGACACTGTAATAATGACGACAGCCAATATCTACCGAGCACGTGTCATGTCGCACGCACACACTAAGTGTTACAAACCCGGTCTCATGAAGTGAGTCCATACATCAGTGCTGCTCATGGTCAGTGCTTAAATGATAGCCATTTCCACGGATTAACACCTCATGACACCCCTAGCAAGTAGGGACTGTTAGTCACCATCCCCACTTTAATTTTTTACTTAAACTTATTTTTTTTTCTTTTTAGGGGGCACCTGGGTGACTCAGTTGGTTGGGCGTCCAATTCCTGATTTTGGCTCTGTTCATGAGATCGAGCCCCAGGCATCGGGCCCTGCACTCAACAGGGAGTCGGCTTACGATTCTCTCTCCCTTTGCCCTTCCTCTGATTGCTCTCTCTCTCTCAAATAAGTAAATCTTAAATTAAAAATTTCAGTTTTAAGTAATCTCTACCCCCAAAGTGGGGCTTGAACACACAACCCTGAGATCAAGAGTCGCAAGCTCCACCGAATAAATCAGCCAGGCGCCCCTTTCATCCCCACTTTAGAATTGAGAAGAGTGAGGTCCAGCAAAGTTAAGAGACACAGTGAATAAAGGAAAGGACCCAGCTCAAGCCTAAACCTGCCTGAGCCCAGGGCCTTTCCTGGCCTCTAGATCCTACTCCGCAAACTCTATACAGAGTAAGAAACAGCTAGGCAAAGTACAGTTCACAAAGGACCCCTTTGTGAAAGATTTCCATCAAAATGGTTTAAACTGTAAAAGGCTTCCCTACCTGAAGCAATAAGCTTCTATGGCTTGGAGGATCTCCTTTATGTAAAATCCCACATTTCAGGAAGGACTCCCAAAAAGTCACCCCAATGTAAGTGACAGTTCTCCGGTAGCACCAACAAGGAGAGGGAAGTTCAATTCTATTAAGCCACCCTTTTCCCTCTTAATAGGCATGTCCAAAGCCTGTAGAGAGTTGGAGAGGTCACTGTTTCTTTTTCTTTTTTTTTTAAAGATTTTTATTTATTTATTTGACACAGAGAGAGACCAGATCACAAGTAGGCAGAGAGGCAGGCAGAGAGAGAGGAGGAAGCAGGCTCCCCGCTGAGCAGGGAGCCCCATGCGTGCCTCGATCCCAGGACCCTGAGATCATGACCTGAGCCAAAGGCAGAGGCTTTAACCCACTCAGCCACCCAGGCGCCCGAGGTCACTGTTTCAAGGCCAGGTTCAAATTGTCTCTAGGTGATTTCACATCTAACTGGTAGCAAGGTCAACATTATTAAGAACAGGAGTTAAGGGGCACCTGGGTGGCTCAGTTGGTTGGGCATCTGCCTTTGGCTGAGGTCATGATCCCCGGGTCCTGGGATTGAGTCCCACATCACGCTCCTGCTCAGCTGAAAGTCTGTTTCTCCCTTTCCCTCTGCCTGCTGCTCCCCCTGCTGTGCTCTCTCTCTCTTTGACAAATAAATAAAATCTTAAAAAACAAACAAACAAACAAAAAAAAACCAGGAGCTAAAAGCATGGGCCACCCCAGAGAATAAGGTAGCTGTATGGTTTTAGGTGAATTGCTTAACCTCTCTGATCCTCAATATCCTCACCTGCAAACTGAGAATAGCATTATTACTTAATTCACGGGGCTATTGCAAGGAGTAAATGAGGTAATGCTTATAAGGCCTAAATGGAGTAGGGGCTTGATAATTCTCAGCTTTAATTTTTTTAATTTTATTATTTTTTTAAAGATTTTATTTATTTATTTGACAAAGACACGGCTAGAGAGGGAACACAAGCAGGGGGAGTGGGAAAGGGAGAGAAGCAGGCTTCTCAAGGAGCAGGAAGCCCAGTGTGGGGCTCCATCCCAGGACCCTGGGATCATGACCTGAGCCGAAGGCAGACACTTAACGACTGAGCCACCCAGGCACCCCAATTCTCAGCTTTTAATATTACTAACTACGGGAGGGAGTGCTATGTCCAGGAAGGTTGGGATCCCTCCAGAATGAAGGCCAATATTAAGTGAGATTCTGCTGGGCAGGACTTCTCAACTGTCAGAAGCAACTCCTGAGAACCAGCCCTCAATGGGGCATGATCTGTGGTTCCATGATCCAGGATTCCAGCTGAGTTTAAGTCTTCCAGCCTCTAAGCCAAAGTCTGTAACCTTCAGGAAATATCAGAATCACCCAGAGAGCTTGTTTACAAAGCAGATTCTTAGAGCATTCCCTCCAGGAGTCTCTTCTAGGTTTTAGGTGGGTAGGTTTGGGTATGTTTACCAAACAGCCTGGGTACTTCTCATCCAGAGCCTGAAACATTGCTCCAAGCCAGCGATAGGCAGGCTTTTCTGTAAAGGGCCAGAGTAAATACCTTTGGCTTTGTGGGCCAGAGGTCTCTGCCACAAATACTCAATTCTGCTACTGCGGCGCAAAAACAGCCACAGACTTTAAGTAAATGAAGGGGTGTGGCTGTGTTCTAATAAAACTTTATTTACAAAGACAGGTGAGGGGCCAGTTTTGACCCGTGGGCCATCGTGTGCCAGCCCCTGGTCTCTGCCAGTCCATATCTCTCCTATATATAACCAATAAAGACACAGACACGGACATGTGTAAAAAAAAAAAGTGATATCATTTTAATTTAAAATTATGACCTGAATGAAGCAGTCAGCTGAAGTGATACAGGCCTCCTCTTTATACCCAGTTGGAACCCATGAAATATTGGCTCAGAATGCCAACCCCAGAGAAAAGCCAGACTGAGTGGCAAAACCTCTGGAAGATCCCACAGCTTCCCTGCTGGGGGCATCAGGCTCCAAGGAGGGAGGGGGCCAGAGGCTCCTGCTTGCCAGCCCCTCTGGGGAGCCTTCCTTCTGTCACCCACCCCTTCACGGGCCTGAGTCGCCTCCATTGCTCCCTAGCTGACACTGCTCCTGTCCTCCACAGAGAGGCTGGCCGTATGGCAGTCACCCCCCAACCGGCTTCGGGGGCATCTTCCCGCGATGGCAACAGTGGAGCGAGCCATCCTAAACACATGATGCCCAAAAGGGCAGCACCTTGATTGTTCAGCTGAGACCTGGACCCTCGAGTTATCACCACTGGTCACGTGTAGCCAAGGCACCAGCAGCAAAATGGCAATCCTGGGGAACGATCTGGGAAGACGCAAGGGCCTCAGTGATCCAGGGCGATTCTGAAAACGAGCCAGACAAATGCCATCTGGGTGAACTCCCTACAGAAGGGGAGAGAGCGTCAAGACGGAACAGGGCACGCTGCCTCCTTCGATGTTTCAAGGTCAGTCTGCTCTTCCCCAAGCACGTTAGTCAAGGTCCCTCGTCTCAGGTCAGCTTTGGCTCTCCCACCGCAAACATTCAGGGCCAAGCAGGCCTTGAGATTGACCTGGCCAGTCAGTGGGTGTCTCGCAAGAACGTGAGGCGCTGACGAATGGGAGAGTCCGGGGCATGATGCCCTCCCCCCCCACACACACACACTTTTTTCTTTTTCCTTTTCCCCCACACCGAGAGTCAGAATCGTGCAGTCAGTAGAGGGAAGAGGAAGGGTGTGGCCAGAGCTGCCCCCCCTTCCCAGGACGGGTAGGCCTACAGAATAAATACAACTGGCCTGAAGCAAGCCTTCTGGAAGAAGCCAAGTGGTCACTCAGACCCACTGTCGGGGAGCAACAGTGTTCCACGCTGGTCTTTTTCTCTCAAATTTACAGCACCCAGAGCCTAGTGCTCGCCCTGAGTCAAAAGCTGTCAGGACAAACCATGAAAGGGCTGCCCCGGGACGCAGTGGAAGACCGGATGGTGGCCAGGCTGTCCCCAGCACACCCAGCATCGCTGCGCCCAGCGGGCCGCATCCTGGGTGTACTGCAGAGGCCGCCGGGGGCATAACAAGGGCCCCTTGCAAGGCCCGGAGTGGGCCCGGGGGTGGAGAGAGCACAGATGGACCAGAGTCCCCTGAGAACGGAGGCACAGTGGGAAGGAGAGAAAGGCCCAGTCACTCTGCCTCCCAAGGGAGGAAGAACGTACTGTGCCCCCACCAGCCCCGAGGACAGGACCCCCTCCCCCACCCCCAGCGGTGAGACAGCTCCCGGTGAGAACCTCCCCTCCAGGTGTCCTAGAGGGAGTCTGGGTCATGTCGCTAGCCCTGGTGCGTGACACCACGTGTAGAATCTCCAGCGCCCAGCCCCCACCTAGCCAATCTCCAGGCTCTTCGCCAGGCAGCTCAAGTGGTGGGGGGTGGGGGTAAGACAGTTCGGGTCCCAGGAGTCCAACAAGTTCTTCTCAGTCTCCTTCACGTCTCAGAAAACAGCGGGCCCCTAACAGTCCATCAAAGAGAGGGCTGGCCGCATGGCCAGCACTAGCCTAAAGCCAGTCACAGAACCCATTTTTGAGACCACAGTGGTGTCGTCCAATCACAGCAGAAGGCCGGCGCAACCCCTGCCCTCACTGGACGATGCTGTCCGGCTGCCCGTTCTGGGCCACCTGTCCGGGCTCCGAGGCCGGCGTGGGGTTGGGCGTGTTGCTCTGCAGGTAGCGGCGGAAATCTTTGATCATGGGCCGGAGGACCTGGATGAGGACGCTCAGCGCTGCCTGGGTGCCCTCCATGGCCTGGGCCTGGCGCTCCTGGGCGCAGGCCTGCACCTCCTGGGAGCGGCGGATCATCTGTAGCAGGTCGTTCTGCTGCTCCAGGTGTTGGGCGATCTCCTTCACGTGTAGATTGGTGACCCGCTGCTCCTGGATCAGCTTGGCTGAGTTGAGAGCTATTCGGCTCTTGAGCGCTTGGGGTTTGACCGAGGTGTCAGCGTGCTGGGCCATCATCTCCACGGGGGCCTCGGCTGGCAGGGGTGGAGGGGCCTCCGCCGTGCAGTACTCTACCACTCCCTCCTCCAGCGTGTGATAGGTGGTCTCCGTGGGGACTGTGGGGAAGAGCAGAGGCAGTGGCAGGTCACCTTCTGGAATGAATGAAGCTGGCCACATGGCGGGGGGGGGCATTAAGCCCTGTTCCAGGGAAATTCAGGTCTCTTCTGGCTTTAGAGCTATTCTCGTATAAATCTAGAGTCTAAAGCATTTAGAATCTGCTTGGTAACCAAAGGGCCAGCCCCAGATCTGGCAAAAGCAAAGCTGCTAATAACAATACTAGCAAAAAATGTACAGCACTCACTGTGTGTCAGGCACTGTGCGAAGCCCTTTGCACTCGTTAGCTCGATGCACCTTCACGGTGACACCAAGAGGCAGGTACTGTCATGTTCATTTTTGGACATGAGGAAACAGACTCAAAAACACGCAGTGACTTGCCTAAGGGCAGTTTAATTCAGCTCCAGGAAGCAAACCCAGGTCTCCTGAACACCAGAGCCCAACCTGCTCATGACCATCCCAGTGGGATGCTTCCAGCTAATCAAGGCAGGGCCCCATGCTCCCTGCAGGGCCCCATGCAGCAGCCATCTTGGGTGGGACTCTACTGGAACTGTTTGTAGCCACACTAGTCCTAGCTCCCTCCTTTTACGGTCAAACAGAAAAGGAGGCGGGAGTGGGACGGCAGTTGCGTAAGGGCCCAATAAATGCCTCCGGTCTCCTTGATCGCCTTGCCCAGTGGAGTACCTACAGATCACGGGTCCTTCCTGTTCTAGAATGGGAACTGATTTAGATCAGTGTTTGATCCTCTTTCCCATCTGGATATCCTCGGGAAATACGACTGCATGGGGATGGCGCTCACACCTATACCCGATCCTCCCAAGCCCCATTGAGAATCACTGACTGATGCGGGTCATAGCCCAGCACAGACGAGCAGTTAACAGTCACTGGTGCAAACCCTTATCTGAACTAAAAAGACCAACCCAAACCATTGTCATTCATAACTGAGTACCTCTGAAAGGAATTCTGGGTGGGCTATTTGGGCCCCCATGGTTGTGGGAAAGGTCAATTTTCTCTACCCTTCAATGCCAGCATCAGCTCTGAGTCCCCACCCCAACCGGGAAGACCCTTCCTCTCCTGAGCCCTTAGATTCTCCTGATAGTCCAGTTATGTGTATGTGTGTGTCTTCTCTGTCCTCCTAGGATAAAGCGGGCCTGTATTTTAAACACTGTGGCAATCCCAGTGCCAAGCACAGGGTCTGAAGTGGAAGGAATCAGCACTAGTGTCTGAGGAGTGAAGGAATGACTAGATTAACACAAGGAACCAAGAGGTTTCTGAGCAGTGCCCGATGAATGTTCGCCGCACTGAAAACCCAGAACGTCTTTGTGCAGAATTGATGTCTTACTTGGGTATTATTATCCCCAACTACAGAGTCATTCGACAAGTACGTCCTGACTGCCTACTATATGCCAGGCCCCACGAAAAGTCCTGTGGGGATACAGACAGGTCTCTGTCTTCAGTCAGTCATGGACATGAATGGAGGCAAAACAGTTGAGCGCAATCCAGCTCAGCAGAAGCCCAGACTGCGTGCTGAGGAAGTCCCAAAGAGAACAGGATCACTTCTGTCCAGGGAGCTCTTGGAAGGCCTCATGGTCTTCCAAGACTCCCATCTGACCTTTGACCCTTGGCAGCCAACCTTCCCCAGGCTGCCCCAGCTCGTGGCTGGCCCTTCCCATTTATGCACGACGGACTGGGTGGGAGAGGTCACTCACTCTGTGTCAGGGTGACCGTGGCTGCAGCTGCAGTGGCTGTGGGTCCGAGGGCCACGGGGTGAATCTCTGTGGTACTGGGCAAGCTGATGATGGTGGCCTCGCCCAGCAGGTTACAGATGCGCTGTTGCATGGGGGTGAGCAGGACGGGAGCTACAGTTGGGCCACCGCCGCCACTGCCACCACCTGTCCCAGGCCCACCGGCTCCATCCTCCTCAGTGGCCCCTGGGGCCTCGCCACCCTCCACCGCTGCCCGGACCTGGGCAACCTTGCGACGGACCTCGGTCTTGAGGTCAGACCACTTCTTCTTGACCTCAGGCAACTCCCTGCGGCAGGTGGCCACAGCGTTGACCCTTCTCAAGATGCCGTGCCAGGCCGCACTCTTTGCAGCCAGAGGGACCCCGGCATTGAAGTGGTTCACCAGCAGGTGCTTCTTCAGTTCCAGCTCCTCCACGATGATCTCCACCTCCCGCTCAGAGAAGTTCATCTTCCTCTTCTTGGCTGGGACGGCCATGGCCTCTCCCCAGCCCCCTTTTTAAAGAAATTATAATCCCCTCAAACGCCCCAATCCCCCCCTCTCTTCTTCCCCAGCCTCTCCCTTCACCCACCCACCCCTACAGGGGATAGGCCGGGCTTGTCCCAGGCCAAGCACCAGGCCTTCGGTAACCCCCCTCGCTACGCAAAGTGCGTAGGGCCCAGGCCCGACCGGCCCGGCCGCTGCCAGCCAGCTGCGTAATGGCTTCCTGAATCTGCCTCTTCCGCCGGGGTGTGCGGAGATCCGCCCACTTCCCCTCTTCCCGCCTCCCAGAGCCGCTCCGGAGGAATCCGCCCTCCTGGTTGGCCGGGGCTCTAACGTCACTTCGCTCACTGGTTCTTTTGACCTGTCGTTCAACTAAAGAACACGCCTACTTACTGGAAGTGGCCTCGTCATTGGTCTAAAAGTGTGTCTGTCGCTACAGAGCGCTCCGCCCACCTGCCTTGATTCACTTCCATTGGAAAATCGTTCTGTCCTTCAATCGTCAGCATCACGACTATTACGCCGTTAAATTCAGCTATTTTATTGGTGCTTTAGGGAGTTAGAGTACCAAACCCCAGCCTCCTGAGGATACCTGAGTGCTTTCGGCCTTGAGCCATTGGCCAGTTTTTAATTCCACTCACGGGAGCAAACTCTGCTTCGCGGCCGCAGCTCACAGTTGCTCCTCACACAAATCCTACTTCCCACCGGAGACTACGACGTCTCTGTACACGACCGCTCCTCCCATCCTTACGATTCCTCAGTCCAAACAGAGTTTCTCAATGGAAACTGGCCACGGGGCCTTCCGCCGGCTAATCACGGAACTTCTGCCTATCGCGGTGTGATTTCCTCTCTCCGTCCCAGTTCAGCCAATCCTCGCCTCCTTCAGTTTGAATCGGCCGCAGGCAGAGCAGGGATCGCTCCGCCTACTCCATTGATTCAGGCGGGCGTGGGCGGTCCTCGAGGAGGCTCCGCCCCGGCCGGTGGCCGTCTGGGCCTGTGACTGGCCGGCGGCCCTCCTGGGGGCGTGGCCAACGAGGCTGCGGGCGGTGGGGCGGGGCTCCCGGAAGCGGCCCCTCCCGCCAGCTTGCCGGCTTCTCGCAGCCCGCGCTCGTCGTTTGGGGACTCCCGCGTGTCTTCCGCGTTCTCCCCGCCTGCCAGCCGCCCCCGCTCCGCGCCCGGCGCCCCTGCCTCGCGCCCGATGGTGAGCAGTGTGTTGTGCCGCTGCGTGGCTTCCCCGCCGCCGGACGCCGCCGCCGCCTCGTCGTCCGCCTCGTCGCCGGCGTCCGTGGACCCGTGCGGTGGCGCCGTCTGCGGGGGCCCGGACCACCGGCTGCGCCTGTGGAGCCTCTTCCAGACTCTCGACGTCAACCGCGACGGCGGCCTGTGTGTCAACGACTTGGCAGTGGGGCTGCGGCGCCTGGGACTGCACCGCACCGAGGGCGAGCTCCGGGTAGGCGGCGCGCACAGTCCGCGCGAGCTGGGAGGGGGGCCCCTTCTCGCCCCAGCTCCTCCGGGCGGTCGGTGGGGGGACAGGTCTGGGCTGCTTGGTGGTAGGTCTGAACGGCCCGGCTTCTTGAGCAGCCCCTTGGAGCGTGGCAGGTGTGGGGGACGGCCCCTGGGGCTGGGAGGGACACCCCATGTATGCCCTGGTGGGAGTGGATCTGCTTTTTGACCTCTGTGGGCGCTTGGTCTAAGGGGAAGGGGCTCTTCGTAGGCACAGGTGGGCACTATCTGGGGCTGTCTGGCGAATTGCCCTTTTGCTCAGGCTTTCCCCAAAGTAGAAGGCCAAGTGTCTGGAGTCTCCTTGTGTCACCTCCTGACCTCCAGGCTAAGCTTGGTGCCCCCGCATTGACTATTTCATGCACCCTCCAGCGGCACCCCTCCCTCCCCTGCTCGTTTCCATGCCAGCCGCGGGCCCTGATCTGGTTCCTCTCAGAAGCATGTGGGAGTAGAAAAAAATGGGAACTGGGGTTTCAGGCAGATCTTTGAGGAGGTGGCGGAGGACTGACAGTTCTCATGCTTTAGGCTCATCCCCATTGACAGGCTTATCCAGAAGATGGGCTCGTGATCTAAAGCGAAGGAATCCAGGGCGGGTGGAATTCTTCCTAAACGCGGAAGTGTTGCATGCCTAGAAAGGGATATTGTTACTCCTGTCCTGGAATGGGGTTTGGCCAAGAGGGATGGGGGGACAGAGAATGTCCATCTAGGCCTGCCAGAAAGGGAAGTGCTGCTCTCCTTTCTTTATAAGAACCTCCAGCAGAGGCTCACCTTCCCCTTCTGTCTTTCCTGGTGTTTCCCCAGCCTGGCTTGATAGCCGCAGGTACCCTTCCCAGATATTTCTTTTATTGTGGCTTAACCTGATTTCCAGCTTGGGCTAGAACGTCCAGATACTTTACCTCATAACCTGTTTTTCTTCTGCGTTTGTTTGGTTCATTTGTGCATACAACAGTTAGAGAATCTCTCATGGCCTAGTATGAAAAGGATCTGATCAAATACCAGTGAATTCGAACCCATTTGTTGGTCAGGTGGGTGTATCTCAGGTGTTTTTAACTCCTGCCAACAGTATATTTGATCAACATCTAAAGTATTTAACCTACTAGGGATCAGCCTAGAAGACCGAGAGTAACACTATGTAAGATAGAATCTTTGGCCAAGTCCAAGAGGCTTTAGAGACAAGTTTAAGATTTTGTTTTCCTGCGTTTTACACAAAAGTGTTGTGAGCTAGATTTTTTTTTTTAAAGATTTTATTTATTCATTTGAGAGAGACCATGAACAGGAGGGAGAGGCAAAAGGAGAAGCAGACTCCCACTGAGCGGGGACCCCGAGGCAGGGCTCGATCCCAGGACCCAGAGATCATGACCTGAGTGGAAGGCAGACACTTAACTATCTGAGCCATGTAGGCACTCCTAGATATTTTTCCACATGTATCTGATGAATAAGTCGCCTGGAAAGATAGGATGGCTAAACTCAGAAGGTCTGTGCTTTAGGGGCTCAGTGAAGTGTGAGCCTAGGTGAATCTTTCTGCTTTTATGAACCTACCCACCTGACATGCTGCCAGGCACATCAAGGGCATCTGGCTGCAGGTGTTATTCAATATTTATGCATGCTTTGTGCCTCAACTGTGATTCATGATACATCCGATATTGATGCTATCTTTTTTTGGGGGGGGCAGTAAATCTAAGGGCAAATAAGGAGAAAGTGATCATTTTTCTTTCCAGCCTTAAAAGGAGGTTTTTTTAATTAACCAAAGGGAGCTTTGCCCTTTGGGGTCACAGTTGGCTCTAGAATCCTCCACTCTGACTGATCTCAGTTCTGTGATATGAAACAATTCATCATTCTTTTGGTGTGTGGATTTATTTATTTATTTATTTAAAGATGTTATTTATTCATTTGACAGAGAGAGAGAGATCACAAGTAGGCAAAGAGGCAGGGAGAGAGAGGGGAGGAAGCAGGCTCCCCGAGGAGCAGAGAGCCCGATGCGGGCCTCTATCCCAGGACCCTGAGATCATGACCTGAGCCGAAGGCAGAGGCTTTTAACCCACTGAGCCACCCAGGCGCCCTGGTGTGTGGATTTAGTGTGGATTCTGTTTCTACAACTCGGCTTTTATTTTTTATTATTATTTTTTTAAGATTTGATTCATTTATTTGACAGAGAGAGAGATCACAAGTAGGCAGAGAGGCAGGCAGAGAGAGAGGAGGAAGCAGGCTCCCCGCCAAGCAGAGAGCCCAATGCAGGACTCAATTCCAGGACCCCAAGAGCGGAAGGCAGAGGCTTTAACCCACTGAGCCACCCAGGCGCCACAACTCGGCTTTTAAATAAGTTAAATTATTGTACAGCTTGAGAGAAGTTGGGGATGATCCACTGTATTCATTTATACACAAGTTAGCCCTGTGGCAAATGTCGAAGTATTCGAGAACCTGCCTTTTTGTAAATAACTGGGCCGCAGGAAGACGCCCTCCCTCATGAACCCCCCCCCATACCACTTCCTGTTGAAATTCTATCAGTATTAGCTACGCACAGAAAAAAGCAGTGCTGGAGTTGTGCGGAACTAGCAAAGCCAGAAGGGAATGTGGGGGCCCTTTGGTTTGCAGGGGGTCATCTGCCGTGGGAATAGGCATTGAAAAACACAACATCAGACTTTGGTAGCTGCTTTTTTTTTTTTTTAAGACATTTCATTTATTTATTTGACAGAGAGATCACAAGTAGGCAGAGAGGCAGGCAGAGAGAGAGAGGAGGAAGCAGGCTCCCCGCCAAGCAGGGAGCCCAATGTGGGCCTCGATCCCAGGACCCTGAGATCATGACCTGAGCTGAAGGCAGATGCTTTAACCCACTGAGCCACCCAGGTGTCCGGTACCTGCTTCTTGAGACCCAGAGGACCAGTCCAAGATGTCAGGGTTTTCGCAGGAACCCACTGTGAGTGCTTGTCAGTGGGTGGTGTGAACCCAGGCCATGTGACCACACTAAGCCTCTGGCTAGTCTACACCAGGTCAAGTCTTCTTTAGACCTGAACCAGCAGTTTGGGGAACCTGCCTTTACTGTGGAGGAAATTGGGACTGTTGAGGAAAAATTACTTAAAATGGAAGTGGGCAGAGAAACCTATGGCAGCTAGCCAGGGAAATTTTCTTTGTGAAGGGCATGTGAGCCAGAAGCCCGTCCTGGGACAAAAGAGGGGCAGGGCTTATTAAAGAAAGAAAAGAGATGACGACACCGGTAGTGACTTTAGGAGTTGAGGCTTCAGCTGGAGCTAATTATAGATTGCCTATTTAAGGCAGTTTCATGTGACCAAACACAATCTTTGTTTTAAAACAAATTTAAAACCTAAACTAGAGCTCAGGCGGCCAATTAAAGAACTCAAGCTGTGTGACATGTAAACAGTTGTCCCTTTAGCTGAGGCTCACAGGCCCTCTTACAGGACTGGTGTTTAATGCAGGTGAGGATTCTAGAAGATGATCGAATTTGCTCCTTCAGAGACTTGCACATGCGCCATTGAGTTTGAGCTCAGCAATAACTTAGTCAAGGAAGCAAGACTATATTCACGCGCATTTTACGGAGGAAGGAGCACAGGTCCAGAAAGACAGTGAAACAACCTCAAAACTGATTTGAGCACTAAGGAATTACATCAGAGAAGCAACCAGAACTTTCTTCTGATTCCTGCTCTATAATTACACCAGTTGTTTCTGAGGGACACGCTGGGCTTTAGGAAGAACTTGAGAAAGATCCAGTTAGAACCACATCTTTTATTCCCAAAATAGATTTCAAGATTATCTGGAGATTATCTTATCAAAGAACGAGAATTCGACCTGCCTTAATTCTCTCCTTGACCTGTCCATGAGGCAATCTCTGTTGACTTGAAATAACTGAATAGAATAGAAGGTCATTAATGCCAAGTTGGTATTGCTCAATCAGACGGTGCTTTTCAACTGTATACTTTTTAAATGTCTGGCCATTCGTGGGAAGGTAGCTCATCTGAATAGCCAGACTTTGGTAAGATCATCTGCAGAACAAGGGATAGACAACATTTGGTGAAATATAGAATGGCCCATTAGAAAAAGAAAAATGCTGTTTGGGGATTGGATTGAGTTCATAGATTCAATCATGTTGTATTATTGAGAAATTGGTTCCTGGCTTGAAGTAATTGTCAAGTCATCCAGAAGGGGTTTTTTTCATTAATTGATAGTTGGAAAGACGGAATCAGGTACCCCGGTCCTAAGACCAAATGATAAGTGGGAATGTACCAGAGTGGGCCTGGGCTGGAGCTTCCACAGGATGAATTCCTGTGATGTTCAAGGAGTCATTAATTGTTGAAGCCTCACAGAAACCACAGGGGATTGAGAGAAACAAAAACTTTGCTTGTACTCATTTCCAGTCCTGCTGAGTACCACTCCAGGGTGAATCCGATGAACAAAACTGTATTTATCCATATCGGACTAGTCTCATTAAACTTCAGTCTGGGCAGACTTTTCATTTTTAATCATTTCTTCTTATACTAACGTGAACTTGGCAGAATCAAAGAATTTAGTCTTGGGAAGGGTCACCGGCCATCATAGGCCAGCCTCACACGCGGTGGGGGGAGCTTTCCTCCTGTGGCATCCTTCACAGACGGCCATCCAGCCCATTCCCTTGTGGACCTAGTTGGGGTCATTGTAAGCTCTCTCTTCTGTCAGACAGTCAGTATCTGAAAACTGCTATCTTATCTTCCTATAATCTCTGCTGCTGCTCAAAACAGGTTTCATCATGCATTTCTCACATGATACGCTGTCCATACCTTTTGGGGTCCCTCATCTGAGGCAGGATATTCTGGGAGTACAGACTTCCCTTGGAAACATGACACTAAATCAGAGAAGCCAGTCACAAAGACCATATATTACATGATCCATTTATCTGGAAGTCCAGCGTAGGAAAAGCTGTAAACGCAGAACGTAGACTGCTGGTTGGTTGCCTAGGCTGGGGAGCAGAGGGGAGGAGGTAAGAAGGTGATAACTGAAGGAGTTGGCGTTCTTTTTGAGGTGAGAAATTTTTCTACAGTTGAACATGGTGATGATCGCATGTATCAGTGAATATACTAAAAACCACTGAGTTGTACAAATGTGTGGTTTGTATGTTGTGTGGATTTTATCTCAATCAAAAAACCCAGTGCAGAGGGGCCCGGCTGGCTCAGTCAGAAGAGCAGGTGACCCTTCATCTTGGGCTCTTGAAGTGGAGCCCCCTGTTGGACATAGAGATGAAAGTAAATTAACTTAAAAATGACAACAAAAACCCCAATAACAGGATCTGTGGCATAAACCTGGGTTCGAGTACTATTTCTGCGGCTCGCCAGCCATGTGACCTTGAGCCCATTACTCAACCCCTGCACACCTCAGTTTCCTAATCAGAAACGTGGCGTATGAAGACCTGCTTCCTAAGGCGGCTGTGGGATTGAAATAGACGAAGTATATAAAGAGCCTGGCACCCTGTCTGACACCTAGGTGTTCAACGCAAAGTGACTTTTGCGCCCACTCTTTGGAAATAAGATGCCCAGTATTGGTTCTAAATCATGTGCAGTTTTTCCCAGATGGTTTGGGTGAAGAGGGGGGCAGAAGGAAGGAGAAGTTCTGGCGGACCTTGGTGATAAAGGTTGTGTAACACCCAGGTGGGGAGGTCTCCCGCCGGCTGGGAGGGCCTTGAGCAGTTTGGGAGGACAGGTGGAGGTTATGGAAAGTCTGTGCCCTGCAGACATTAGGAAGATGGAAACAAACCCTGTTAGCAGGAGATCCCTAAAGAGTTACTGAAGGGGTAGAGTCACTGTGTGCGCAGGATGTCTGTTGTATTTGGCCCCGGGGCACCTGTGCGGCTCAGTTGGTTGATTGTCCTAATTGTTCCACTCTTTAAGATTTTACCCATTTATTTGAGAGAGCAGGCATGAGAGGGGGAGCGTCAGAGGGAGAAGCAGAGCCCCTGCTGAGCAGGCAGCCATGTCCGGGACTCTATCCAGTGACTCCAGGATCAGGACCTGAGCCAAAGGCAGAGTGGCTCAACCAACTGAGCCACCTTGATTTCGGCTCAGGTCATCTCAGAGTCACGGGATCGACAACCATCCCCCTCCCCCCGGCTCCCCCCAAGGTCTCTGTGCTCAGCACAGAGTCAGCTAGTCCCTCTCCCTCTGCTCCTCTTCTCTCTTGCTCTAATAAATAAATAAAATCTAAAAAAAAAAAAAAAAAAAAAAAAAAAAAGGATGTCTTTGGCCCAGATGTTTCCCTGGACGGAACTGGGCCCTTATGGTCTCTCACAAGCCTGTTGCCCATATCGTGAGCCATGAATGGCCTTTTCTCAAATCTGAGAGTCGCTTTGAAGTTGTAAAAATGGAAGCTTCAAGTGGAGCTGACTTCAAACCTTCAGAGATGAATTCACCAGCCTCATTATTTTGCAGAAGCGGGACTGAGACCCAGAAGTCAGGCTGGTTGGAGGCAAAGGCAGTTGCAGAGCCCAGGATTTGGACTGCCAATTTAGCTCCGAATACCCGGCCTCCTGCTTCTACAGCTTAGATACTTCAGCCCTCAAGACTCTGCAACTTTTATTTTCACAGTTTATGACATTGACATATCTGTGTATAATACCAGCTCAGCGTTTTAGGACCCCCGATAGTGCTCAGGAAGCAGTGACTCAAGTGATAGGTACACTCTTCCTAAATATGGGATATAAAAGACCCAACACAATACTTTAAAAAAAAACAAACAAAAAGTTGTCTTAAAGGTCCACCTTTCTTTAAAGTAAATAAATGAATAACAAAGATAGAACCCGAGTAACTTCTTTTTTTTTTTTTTTTTTTTTTTTTTT